>CM037851.1:45572523-45987535 GCA_021234595.1 Delia radicum
TTTTTTAACCGGAGTGGCAATTTTTTTTTTTTTAATTTCGATAATTTTAATGTTTTTTATTTTTTTTTTGTAAATTTTTTACTTATATGGCGGTTTTTTAAATTTTTTCGATTTTTTTAAATTTTAGCGGTTTTACCCAAATTTTTGCCAATTTTTTGCAAATTTATATTAAAGTTTTAATAGTGTCTACTAAAAACTTACTTGAAATCAAAAACAATAGGCAATTCGCTTTTTAATAGATATGATTAAAACCTTAATTGAAAATAAAATCAATTAAACAGATACAAATTATTTTAATTGATACTACAATTTCCGTAATTGGACCGAATTCAATGAAACTTTTAATTGAATCAACAAATATCTTAACTGAAAGCCGATATTATTTTTTTCTGTGTATTGTTATTTGTTCTTTGTAAGCGCTGTATACAATTTTATCATTTAAATTGAATGTCGACTAGTGTTGTAGTTTTGATTTCATTAACATAAATTGGTGTTAAGTTTTCTTTAATGTGACAAATAAAAAAAATATTTATTTTAATTATTTGGCATTAACATTGACATGTTATTTGTAAGGCACTTCTAAGGAAAATTAATAGTTTTTATATCTACCCAGCAAAAAATAGTGCTTACCCAAAAGCGGTTCCGGGAGGCATTATTTAATTACGAAGCGCTTCCAAAGCAAATCCAGAAGGCATTGTCTCTTTTCAGCAAGTGAAAAGCGTTTCTTTCATTTTGGGAAGCATAACAGAATGTCTTTCCTTATTGCTTTATTGTATGCAAGGCGGTGAAGCGCTATTTTGGAAGCATACAAATGTAGTACTGGGTACTACTTGCATTTCAAATAAAAAATTTCCAATAATTTTTCCTTAAAGTATATGTTTAATTTCTTTTTAGTATTTCCGTACCATTTCATTTCTCTGTTTGTCCTTTATTAAGTCAATATTGTCAGATTGAATAATTGATTAATAAAATGAAAGTTTTTAATCTAATTTTCATTTATTTAATTGATTGAAATTCAATACGTTTCTACTTGATGCATTTACAATTGCAGTCACCTAAATAAAAATACTTTACTTTTACCGCAATTACTGCAACACTCAAATTGAAAAGTTAGTAAAACTTTTTATACCCTAATTTTGAGTACTAATTAATAGTACAACATTTTTTTGGTAACATTTTTTCATATTTTCGATTTACAAATCACAAAATTTTTTTTTCTAATTTTCGTTGTTGAGTTTAGCAAAATATGTCACTCATTTTTCATATAATATTTAACATGTTTTCATTCCTACACAGAAAAAATTATCAACCTGAAATATCTAATAAAAGATTTGTTTTGAATTAAATTTGTTTCTAAACAAATATTTAATTGAATCAATTAATATTTTAATTGACTTGTAAATCTATAAATACATATTTTATTTTAAATATAATTCTCAAATTATTTTTTCATACACTGCAGCTTAAATAGAAAATTTTTAGTATAAAATACCAAATGCATTTGAAGTTTACAAACAAAACAAGCACACACACAAACAAACAAACAGACTCAACATTAACAAAACCACACATACAAACGTATCGATCACACAATTTTTTTTTTTTCAGTATCATAATTTTTTTTTGTAGATAGTTATTTATAGCTTATTTTCTTTATAATTTTCAATAAAAGTTTTAATTAATATTATCATTGCCGTGATAGGTGCAAAATCAATTAAAATGTTAATTGATTCAATATTTTTTTTAATTGAAACCCGTTTTTAGTTTTTTTCTGTGAATGAGGAACAAACACATTTTGCTTTCCCGATAAAAAAAGTTCCGATATGGGTATATAGAAACATATATAGTCATATATATAATTTCATGTCACATCATATCTTAGCTTATCCGAAAAATATCATACATAGCCTTAGTTCATGTCCCATGGGATCTCATCCCATTGGACTTTAGCTACACAGAAAAAACTAAAAACGGGTTTCAATTAAAAAATTTATTGAATCAATTAACATTTTAATTGATTTTGCACCTATCACGCCAATGATAATATTAATTAATACTTTTATTGAAAATTAAAAGGAAAAAAGCTATAAATAACTATCTACAAAAAAAAATTATGATACTAAAAAAAAAAAAATTGTCAGCGATACGTTGGTATGTGTGTTTTTGTTAATGTTGAGTCTGTTTGTGTGTGTGCTTGTTTTGTTTGTAAACTTCAAATGCATTTCGTATTTTATACTAAAAATTTTCTATTTAAGCTACAGTGTATGAAAAAATGATTTGAGAATTATGTTGAAAATAAAATATGTATTTATAGATTTACAAGTCAATTAAAATATTAATTGATTCAATTAAATATTTGTTTAATTCAAATCAAATCTTTTATTAAATATTTCAGGTTGATAATTTTTTCTGTGTATATCAAGTATATATGAAGAGATAAAAAGATCAACTTATATGTAACATAAGGTATAATGATATATCATGATATAAAGGGTCCGCCAAATAACTTTTTTTTTTTTGAAAATGCTATAAAAAAAAACTACTGAATATTTTTTCAAATTTCTTTTTTTATTTGAAAGTACAATCCTTCCGGTTAATAATGGAAAATAATTTCATTCAAATGGCTGTCTCGGCTGGCCATGCAGTAGCCTACACGATCGGTCCAATTTTTAAGCACATTATCGATTGTTTGCAGCTGTATTTCACCAATGGCTTCAAGAATATTGTCTTTTAAAGCGTCAATTGTCTCTGGCTTGTTGGCGTAACACTTATCTTTGACGGCACCCCACAAATAATAGTCCAACGGTGTCAAATCGCAGCTCCGATGTGGCCAAACGACATCAGCTCTGCGGCTGATAATGCGATCTTCAAAAACAGGGCGCAAAACAACGAGTGTAGCTTCGGCTGTGTGGCACGTAACGCCGCCCTGTTGGAACCAAATGTTGCCAATATCCTCCTCTTCAATTTTTGTGAACAAAAATTCGTTCAATATGGCCCTATAACGATCGCCATTGACTGTAACGGCCACTCATTGCCACTCATTGACTCGTTTTGGGTGTATCGGCTTTTCAATGTATGCGTGCGGGTTTTCTGTGCCCCAAATGCGACAATTTTTGTTGTTTACATACCCGCCAAGATCAAGATGGTGCTTCTCTTCTTCCAAAATCCGTACGCAATTTTCGCACACATTCTGCAACATTACCATGATTTTCAAAGTAATGTCGCAATATTTCCCAGCATTGTTCAAGCGTATTCACAACCATATTCGTTCAGCGGAAGGATAAAACTAATTATCTGTCAAATCAGACATGAGCTAAGTGTTACCATTCACGAAATAAGCACTAGTTGAAAAAAAAAGTTAGATGGCGGACCCTTTACATCGCTATATTAGAAATTTACATAAAACTAAGTATGAGATATCGTTACATATAAAATTATATATAATTACATCAAATTATATAACGCTATATATAAACTTTTTTCGTCGGGCTATGACAACTAAAGCGCTCAATTCCACCAAAATGTACATAATATGTAAGCTTTTAATAAGCTTAATACTAAATTCGAAAAGGCATCAACAAATTTTAAGATCTTTAAATATTATGGAGCAAACAAAATTTTCTTAACCTAAAAAAACATGCTTGTATAAAAATTTTAATTTTGTAAATTTAAAAGTATTTAATATGACTTGAGGCAAATAAAATATCATAAAACTGGCAACAAATTTGTGTTTTTCAAAAAATTATCGCGGTTTTCTTTTTAAGTTCTAATATATGAAAAAAAAATTCAAGTGTATTTTCTATTTTTTGGTGATGTAACTTTAATTAAAGGCCAGCAGAAGCTGTTTAATTTGCTTTTAATTTAAATATAAATAATTAACGCGGACGAATTTAGCATGATGAAACATCAGTTAACACATACACTAAACGATACTCATGCCATACAAAATTTATTTTGAAAATAGTGTCGAAAATTTTTGAAATTCCTCATATACCCTCATCACATTAAATGGACGGTTTAAAAATTGTTTTTAAAGTATTGTTTCATATATCTGCAAAGTTTGATTGCAAAATATCTAGCAGATCTGCAACGTGTCGTTAATGTGTTAAATTTCATACTTATTTTAAATGAACAAGACTTGCATAAAAAGTTATTGTGGGCTTTGCACTATATTGCACAAATGCATATTTTACAAAGCAGGTTTTTATATTTATTACTTAATAATTACAAATTTTTATTAAATATACTATTGTTATTAAAATATTTACAATTTTCTAAATTTGCATTTAAAATTCTTCTCATAATATTTAGAATGACTTGAAAAACGTTCTCAACGTTTTTTTTATATAAGCCAGTTTCAATTCAATATTGTTGTATTAACCAGTTTCAAAATTTAAATTATTTGTTTTAATTAAACTATAAAAACAAATAGTTTTCATGGTAAAAACTTGTTGTTGGTCAATATCGTTCTTGGGATACTCTATAAATCTTTCCACTACTAAAACCTGTAAAATTATATAGATTTAGGATCAAATTCAAATATTTTTTTGAAGACTTTTGCAAAAAAAAAAAAATATTAGAAAATTGGGGTGTAGATCATTATCTGTTTGATGTTAATAAATTTTTACATAAAACCAATAAAATTGCACTAGAATTCTTCCATTGATAAATGATTCCCCGCTTAAATGAGCATAAAACGCAGCATTTTGGATTGCGCATTTGAAATAATTTCTTCAAAAATTAAAAACTTTAAAAATAAAAAACCGCCAAAATTTAAAAAAAAAAAAAAATAATAGGACCAAATTCAATTACGCTTTAAATTGTATTTACAAATATTTTAATTGAAATTCGATTTTAGTTTTTTCTGTGTTATTTCTGAATCCCAATATATGAGTTTTTGTAATCGAATTTTTCTATTTAAATTTTTAAAGAATTGTTCATTAAAATACGTAAATATAAAATATATAACAATTAGATCATGATTATTTTCCTTGAAGCATTTCAAAGGAATTTTGTAATTGTGGTCGAATATGTCAAACGACTTAGTCGACAGCCGATTCAAGCTGACAGTGTCGGCGTCGTCGTCGGCTTGAAAAAAAAAGCCTGATGGCGGCAGCGGCTACCGGTTAACGACCGGCGGCTTGCATCACTGGTCTCCACCTCTTCATTGTTGGCAAATCTTTTACCACCGAACCATCTTTTCAAGTTTGGAAATTGAAAATAATCCGAGAGAGCTAAATCTGACGTGATGAAGCAATTCGAACTTTAATTCATTGATTTTGGCCATCGTAATAGTGGATGTGTGAGCTGTTGCATTTTCTTGATGACACAACAGTTTTTTTTTTCTCCAAATGCGGCCTTTTTTCCTTAATTTCATCACTTAAGTTGATTATTTTTAATTTTTGAAGATAATAAATAAAAATTATTCCACGTGCTTTCCAAAAAAAGGAAGTCACTGTTCCTTTGTATGTTCCTTTGTCTCAGGTTTGAAGTGGTGGACCCACGTCTCATCCATGGTTAAATCTCTTCGCAAATAAGAACTGGTATATGAGCTGGAAATTAAAGATTACCACCACTGATCAAAAATAAATTAAAATATTGTTTTCGATTACACAAAACAAACAAGTTTTCAAATTATTTTTGATCAGCGTTGATAATCTTTAACTTCAAGCTCATATGCCAGTTCTTATTTAGTGGTTTCCCCCATTTTTTAGTCAAAATCTGAAATTTTATTTTAACAGCACAGTAAAGTGACTTCAATTTTACCAACAAGCTAAAAAAAAAGAGTTAAATTGTATACAAAAAACTAAAAAAATTTACAAAACCAATAATCGCACCGAAAATTTAAAATTTATAAAGGTAAAAGTAAATTTGTTTACCACCAAATTTCCACCTAACAAATTTTCATCCCCTAATAATCTCGTCCCGGGAATTAAAGTTATTTTAATTTCCCGATTTGCGGGGAATTTTGTTGCTGGATTCTGGGAAATAAAACAAAAATGCCGCTGTAGAAGAGAAAACATTAGAAATTACAATTTAGAAAAATTCAAGTCAAATGTCCACAAACACTACTCCCTCTTTCCTCCTCCCCATAACCTATTTTCCTGATATCAACACCACAATGCAATGCATTAGTAGGGGCATCCCCTGAGTGTTGGTTCAACATAAAAAAAAAAAAAAGAAAGAGCTTAAAGTTTTTGAGGGAAGTTGTCAAAAAAAAACTCAAAATATTGAATATTTGTTAAATACCTCATTTATACTACAGCCAAAAACTAGTAGTTTTTGAAAAATTCCGCTTTCCCGGAAACCGAAAAAGAAATCCCTAGTTAAAAGTCGTACCACAGCACATTGTTTCTTGCATCATTTAAACATAAATTTAAAATATGTCTCAGGAAATTAAGAAGTTAGAAATGACTGCAAATGTAGCCAAAAATGCGATGATTTGTCATTTGTCATAAAAACTACCGATTTTTGATATTTATACCCTTTTAAAAACATAATTTTATCTTCATATCGATTTGTAAAAAATTACGACATGTAAAAAATTAGACAAAAACTGAAAAAAAACGTAATTTTTTCTCCATATTAAAACAGTTTTAATTTGGAATCCATTTCCTGCACGACTTTCTTGGCACCAAATTTCATATACATATATCATTATTATACAGAAATTAAAAAAAAAACCACGACCCATCCTTCCCCAAAAATCGCATTTTAGTTTTATACAACACCCCTAACAGACATGTTTTATATATCAATGGATGCGTCCTTATAATACCTTTCATTTGATACCCAATTTGCCTATATACAGGGTGTCCGTCGGGAAGGTAAAGTGTCCGCCATCTAACGTTTTTTTTCAACTAGTGCTTATTTTGTGAATGGTAACACTTAGCTCATGTCTGATTTGACAGATAATTAGTTTTATCCTTCCGCTGAACAAATATGGTTGTGTATACGCTTGAACAACGCTGGGAAATATTGCGACATTACTTTGAAAATCATGGTAATGTTGCAGAATGTGTGCGAAAATTGCGTACGGATTTTATCGGATCGTTATCGGTCTATGTTGAACGAATTTTTGTTCACAAAAATTGAAGAGGAGGATATTGGCAACATTTGGTTTCAACAGGATGGCGCTACGTGCCACACAGCCGAAGCTACACACGATGTTTTGCGCCCTGTTTTTGAAGATCGCATTATCAGCCGCGGAGCTGATGTCGTTTGGCCACCTCGGAGCTGCGATTTGACACCGTTGGACTTTTATTTGTGGGGTGCCGTCAAAGATAAGTGTTACGCCAACAAGCCAGAGACAATTGACGCTTTAAAGGACAATATTCGTGAAGCCATTGGTGAAATACAGCTGCACACAATCGATAATGTGCTTACAAATTGGACCGATCGTGTGGGCTACTGCATGGCCAGCCGAGGCAGCCATTTGAATGGAATTATTTTTCATTATTAACCGGAAGGATTGTACTTTCAAATAAAAAAAGAAATTTGAGAAAATATTCAGTAGTTTTTTTTATAGCATTTTCAAAAAAAAAAAGTTATTTGGCGGACCCTTTATATTAATTTGTTTGTTTTAATTTTTGATTAAATGAAAGAGAATGGATCTTATATTGATAAATGTTTTATTTAATGTCGGCAATTATGTATGGAATACAATATCAGATAAATGTCCGCCTCTGTTAGCCTCACAAATTCGAGCCCTTTTGAGCACATTTTTCATTACATTCTCACACATTTCACGCGGTATTTCATTAATTTCATCACGAATATTTTGTTTGAGTTGCTCAAGCGTTTCTGGTTTGTTTGCATAAACCTTGCTTTTCAGATATCCCCACAAAAAGAAGTCCGGAGCAGTCAAATCAGGCGACCGTGGAGGCCAATCAACTTCACCATTTCTTGAAATAACACGTAACTTTCTCATCGTCAAAGTAATCGATGATAGATTTTGATTAAATGTTTTAACGATTAAAACATGTTGGTTTATCGAATATTTTTCCATAATAAATTTGTCACGTGTCTACGGTACCGTGAAATAACTCCCAAATGAAATAACTCCAAAAAAAAAAAAATTAAATAACTCCCAAAAATTTTCCATATTAAATTGGGACTTATTTCATTATGAAATAACTCCCAGTGCGTTAGGACTTATTTCACAATTTTCAGTTAGGAATTATTTCGTTATGAAATAATTCCCAACCAGATTTTGTTGGGAGTTATTTCACTTATTTTTGTCATTGGTAGTTATTTCACATTTGTTGGGACTTATTTCATTTTCATTTTTAAATGTGATTTTATCGTTGGGAGTTATTTCATTTCTATTAAAATTACATTTTGGTAAATTTTATGCATTCTTGTCTTAAAATTGTCGTAAAGTAAATAATAGCAATACAATGAGTTATTTTACCAAAAGGAACGCAGTTCTTGCTAGAATTTTGGTAATTTTCGTGGCATGTCATAACGTCCAATGACATAATGTACATGGACGTTATGTCACTCGAAAAGTGTCATAATGTCCATGGACTTTATGACACTCTGCAATGTGACATTATCATCCTCAAATGGAATGACATAAAGTCCATGGACATTATGCCACTTTTTGGGTGACATAAGGTCCATGGACATTATACTCCAGTGTGGAAACAGATCAGTAATTTTGAAGTTTCTTTTGTGTCGCACGCAGAAAAAACTTTATTTCGCGAAGCCGCCTGCCGCGTTCTACGGAGAAAAAAAAAACCTTAAGAGCGGCCGAAGGCCGCCACCCAGAAGAACTTGTTTTTCAAATCAGATGTCGAATCCGTTGAAATCTTATATTTTTAAGACATCAAGTAATTTGTAAAAACAAGTGTTTTCCTTCGCCGCTCTTAGGGGTTTTTTTCCTCCGTAGAACGCGGCAGGCGGCTTCGCGAAATAAAGTTTTTTCTGCGTGCGATTATACGATTTATAAGTTTAGTTTTATTTTGTGATATACATATATTTAAAAAAATTGTATTGATATACTAAATATTATTAATCTTTTTATTTTAAAAAGTCTGAACGCTATGCCACATTTGATTCCACATTTGCGATTCGGCCGCGAATCGCATGCGCCGCGAATCGCAGAATTCGATATTTTTGAATTGGGAATTATTTCATTTTTTTGGGACTTTTTTCATTGGGAGTTGTTTCATTCTTTGTTGGGAGTTATTTTATTACTATGAAATAACTCCCAAATGTTGGGGCTTATTTAATTTTTTCTTTGGAGGTTATTTCATTTATTAAAATTGGGACTAATTTCATTTTTTTTGGGACTTATTTCATTGGGAGTTATTTCATTGGGACTTATTTCATTTAGGAGTTATTTCACGGTACCCGTGTCTACTTCACGGCTGCCAAATATGAACTGTCAAGACAAATGTTTACCAAAATGGCGGTAAAACAAAGTAGTATACCTTCCCGGCGGACACCATGTATAAGAAATATATTTAAAAAACATCGCATTGGGTAATTTTTTTATTCCACTTTTTAGCCACTAAACTAGTGTTGGCGCCTAAAAAAATACATGCCTAATTTTTCTTTTCTTTACAAAATATACAAATTTCATTAAAATCTGCGAATACACCACTGTGTAGTTTCCTTGTAAGTTTTCTATAACAATTAATTAGAAAACTAAATATAGTTGATACCCTCAATCTGCAAAAATGTTAAATAATAATGTACATAATATACTGCAATAATTTTAACACGATCACTTAATATGTCTCAATTCTGAATGACTATGAACGTGAAAAAATTATCACAATTATTTTATTACTTTGGCAAATACTGGGTAAGAAAAAAAAAACGCTCTAAAGGCATTTTGCTTTAGCAAAAAGTATTATACACTCAAATGTTGAAAATTACTTTAAAAGTTATCAAATGACAAATTAAAGCGGCGAGGGGGTTATTGGATAATAATAAAAACACACATGATTATAGATAATGATATAGATAATGATATATGTATTATTCCAGGAAACCGCATTTAAAATATTTGCATTTTTTGATCTCATGTCATACGATTTTTTTATATTGACTATATGGAGCAATAATCTTTGAAAGATCTTTGAAATTTAAAAAACTCCCGATTTTATGCACGTTTTTCATTTCTCAAAAACTTTAAAAAATGCTAAAAGTTCCCGCGTAGAAACGTTTGCATATAATCATGCATTATTTTATATAAATAGATATGTTATTGCATGCTATTATATGTGAATATATACACAGAAAAAACTAAAAACGGGTTTCAATTAAAAATTGTATTGAATCAATTAATATTTTAATTGATTTTGCACCTACCACTGAAATGATAGTATTAACTAAAAAAATTTGCAGACAGTTTATGAAAGCTCTTTCAATTAAAATAATAATAATATCAATTAAAAAAGTTATTGTTTTTCTTTACAACCTCAATTAAAAAGTTTAATTAAATTGATTAAAACTTTAATTGAAACTTGAGAAGAAAACAATGGTAGTTTTAAATGAAAACTCGTATTTTTTTATTTTTGTTATATGCCCCCCATTAAATAAAAAAAGAAATGTAGGTTTGTAAATTTAATTGACATTTTATTTATAATAAAATTAAAGCTTTTTAATATAAAAATGTATTATAAGAAAACAAATAAAAGTAATGACAAAATTTTTGTTTTGCTTGTCTTGTCTTGAACTTTTTCTTGTAATTGAATTGCTTCCTTAAAAAAATCACACACAACTTTAAAATGATAGTTTAATGACACTTATACTTATTGAAAATTTAATTATTGACAAAAATAATAGTTTAATTGTCCTTTTTCGATAAGGTTTATTAAAATCCACATGTGCACTTTTATTACCACAGATAAAACACGAAACTAAATTAAGTTTTTGTGCGTACACGAATATCTCAACAAAATGAGTGTTGCAAACTCTAGTGAAATAACTACGATTTTGCGTGTATTTGAAATCGGTAAACTATTCAACTTATTAAAAGTTAATCATTTGCGACTTTTTTTCTTTTTATTTACAAATTAAATAATATATTGATATAATTAAACCTTTGTTTGATTATTTAATCTAAATAAAATAAAAAAAAGGGTGCCAAATTTTTAAAATTTTTGTTGACATGTTGTACTGTACACTGTATGGATATATTAGAAAATTCAATAAATTTTTTAATTGAATCAATTAAAAAAATTGTTTAAATTGCCATTGATATTCAAACAATCGATTAATTAGATATTTTTGGCCCATAATTTTTTCTGTGTATGTTTATGTATGTTTTCCTCTAAATTGTTTAATACGATGCCACATATAATACCATCTTATTACATATCGACCAATATATATTCGTATATACGTATATGACATATACAATTATGTTTGGTTAATCTACCCTGCAGGAAATGTCAATAGTGAAACAGTATTGATTCACTATTGACTGTGTCACCAGTACTACAAACCAAATATTCCCCAGGCAATGTAATTTGATATAGACATTTAACATGTACGTGTCATTGAAAATCACTAGTGACATTAGAACTATTGACTAGGTAGTGAATAGGTGGTTCTTATGGGACCATATGTAGACATTGGAACCAAAGATTCACTAGTGACTAGGTAGTTCTTATGGCACCATATGTATACATTAGAAACATAGATTCTCTAGTGACTAGGTAGTTCTTATGGGACCATGCAGACATTGGACCAAAGATTCACTAGTGACTCGTTTGTTCTTATGGGACCACATGTAGACATAAGAACCATAGATTCACTAGTGATTAATTAGTTCTAATGGGACCATAAGTAGACATTGGAACCAACAATTTACTAGAGAGTTAATAAAGTAAAAAGTGTAGACGCTTAGTTGACAATGTCAACAAAATAGTAGACAAAAGTGGAGACTTGGAGACACTTGACCCCAAGCCTCCTGCAGGGTAATTATGTACAAATACATGTGTGGTTAGATATGACACAAATCAATATTATGTATTCAACAAATTCTATTTAATTTTGGATAAAACGACATCTTGAAATATTCTTAGTTATATATCGTTCCATACTAGAAAAATGTATATCTTCTTTTGGATAAAACTATGCATTGCCGCATTTAAAGTCCGACGGATGTATATTATCCTGTCCCGAATTTTAAAAAATTGGCGATTTCGTTACTTACTCAAACGATAGGTATTACTGAGCTTTTTTATGGATAAAAAGCAACAATTTTTTGAACGATGCATACTAATAGGAACAATCCGTGGCATACATACTATATTTATAAAGTTTTTGGACAAAGAAGAGCTTAAAATTTTGGAAATGCTGAGCATATTATGGGAAAAACATGTATAACATTTCCATTGATTAATTTTAGTCCACCTCAGCATCATTTAGTTTCAAACAAGTAATTTTATTTATTACTTAATGAAAATTTTAAATAAATATATTTCCAAAAATATGCTCAGCATTACCAAAACTTGAGCCCAATTTTGTTCAAAGGCTAAAAACTACGAATAGCGAACTGTAAGTATTCTCGATTTTATTTGTATTTTACCCATAATCAACTGGACAATATTCACAGTTTGAGCAGCATTACGTAAAATTGTATACATCCGGGATACCCTAATGTGCATTACAACTTAAAAAGGATTTATGCCGTAACTTGGAGGAGGTGGTAATTCAAAATGCATTCAAAAATTGCATTTGGAGTACAAATGCATTTTTAGAAAGGAACTCTTATTTCTAGATTACATACAACGGTAAAAGAAGACAATTGTGTTTTACATTTTTGAAGTATTTCATCTACTTAACAAACAATAGCTCCTCAAAATTCACAACTTTTTTTTACATTTTTTAAGTTTTTGAAAAATGAAAAACGTGAATAAAATCGCGAGTTTTTTAAATTTCAAAAATCTAAAAGCGGGATTGTCTTAATGGCTCCATATTGTCTTTCTGTTCACAATTTTAAGAAAATCCGAATACCTCTGGTCAGATTTGTGGCGATTTCTCATGGAATTAATAATATAGAAATGTTGCGAAATTAATATTTTATAACTAGATTTTGTAAAAGACATTAAATACAGTAGGGAGCTCTTCTGAATACATGTAAGTACTTTTTGTACCTAAAGATTCAGACTGTTAAATATATGACACTGGAACTAAGCCATACTTTTGTAAAGGTATAAGTTACGGTGAATCCAAATCTCGTCTCAGAATCACACTCCGGCGTTCGAAGTATAATAACAAGAAAAGCATCGATATTGATAGAAATGATGAATGATTTTTCACCTTCGGGAAACTACATTTTTCATAATACTTGCAACGGCACCTGATTACGCTTCTGTTACCTTTTTTCAATTGTTGAATTTTTTAGATAACTTGTTTTTTTTTTTGTTTGAATTATCGTCAGTTGAGCTTGCTTATAATTTAGACTTTTTTCACAAATTTACTCTGCGGGACTTTGAAATTCAAAAAGTGAAAAAAGGGCAAGAGGTCTGAGACTAGACTTGGTTTCAGCGATTATATCTTTAGGAAAGTATGGCCTAGTTATTATTATTATAAATATTATTCGGCCTGAATCCTTAGGTACAAAAATTACTTACATGTACTCCGAAGAGCTCCCCACTGTACGTTCTTAACGAAAATCAATAGTTAGCGACGTATAATCTATGGTATGAAATGAACCAACAACCTTCAAACGGAATATGCACCACGTTTTTTACAGTACTGTACTTTAAATAGTAACCTGTGAAAGTACAATTATGGAAGCTGAAATTATGATTAATATATTTTTTTTGTCATAAAAAATATTATTTATTTATTAATTAACATTAATCAATTTGCAAATAATTTCACACAATTCTGTCTAATAGAGTATTTGCATTGAGTGTATATTAGTATAGATTATGATTTTAATCTTTTTTATAAACTTTATCGTTTACACTGTCTTTTTTAAGGTTTACGAAGAAAATAATAAATAGTTTGAAAATATTTCGGGCGGTCCTAAAATTAGCCGGCCTGACGTATATGGTGGCAGTAGTTTGAAAATAATGACTTTGGTGAAAAGTGGCAACCTTATAAAACATATGTTTTAAGTTTCAAGGCGCCACGTAGTTTAGTATTTTTTTTTGAGCCATAAAAAATAAATGATCTCAGTGAATTTGTAAACATGGAAGAAATTGGTCACCGTTCTGTAATTCAATACTTTCTTTTAAAAGGTATCAGCAGGGGGAGTCTGCTCCTTCGTTTACAACTATAAAATATTGGATGGCAGAGTTTAAACGAGGCCGTACGAGATGCCAAGACGAAAATCGTAGTGGTCGACCAATTAAGGTGTCCAAGCCAGAAATAGTTAAGAAAATCCACAAAATTTTATTGTATGAAATGATAGACATTTCAAAAAGTTCAGTACACCGAAAAATTTGGAGATGACAAAAATAGCATGTTTCAATGGAGTGTTTGGCGATGTTTCACCGCAATAAAGCCGACTTTTTGCAGCGATTCGTAAACATGAATGAGACAAGGGACACCGCTTCACACCTAAGACAAAGTCGAAGTAGTGGACTGGAATGAGAGAGTCGTGTCCAAAGAAGTCGAAGGCAGCTCTGTCTGCAGGCAAGGTCTTGGCGTCTGTTTTTTGGGATGCGCGTGGGATAAATTTTATTGATTATCTTCAAAAAGAAAAAACAATCAACGGCGAGTATTATGCTAACTTATTGCATCCTTTAATTGTTGAAATTTAGCAATCATAAGAATTTAGGATCGTAGGCCGAATTTGGTGAAAAAGAAAGTGTTGTTTCATCAAGATAATGCATCAGTTCACACATCCACAATTGCGATGGCCAAAATCAATGAATTAAAGTTCGAATTGCTTCATCACGCACCTTATTCGCCAGATTTAGCTCCCTCGGATTATTTTCTATTTCCAAACTTGAAAAAAATGGCTCGCTCGATTTGCTACACACAGAGAAATAAAGTGCCAACCGAATTGAAAAGTGTATTTTAATACCAACAACTTATAAATTCAGTAAGTGCAACGATATTTACATTCGATTCCTGAATATTTTGGGTGAAAACTAATGTTAAGTTGTGCCAACCGTCTGAAATTCGTATTAACTGAATTTGAGTCGTAGTAACCGAATTTCAGTTGGCAAATAGCAAAATGTTTCTCTGTGTGTAACAATGAAGTGTTGGAGTCTGCGGTTGATGGCTATTTTAAGGAGCTAGACAGTTGTTACCATAAACAGGGTATCGAAGCTATTGAATATCGCTGAGAAAATTTTGTCGAGCTGAAAGGAGATTATGTTGAGAAATAAAGAGAATTTTTCCCAAATTTGTAGTGTTTTCTTTGTTAGGTCGGCTAATTTTGGGACAACCCTAATTTTGAACAAACCATATTTAAACTCTCTATTATTTGACATACCAGGCTAAAGCCATTCTTTTAAACTGTTAAAAAATATTCCGAACTAAATTAACTCTTAGATGCACTTGGTGTCAAAATGACCCTTAGTTGAAAAATATTAGCATAACACAGTTTATTTATAAATATTTTCTGAAAACAAATGAGACCCGTTTTTAGCAAAAAACACAATTTCCTAGAAATCTTCAAAAATACAATTATTTTCCAAGTGTACGGAGGAATATTTTAAAATTTTTTTGTTTTCTAAGATGTATATAACGTCTCTGCTGTCGCGTTAGTGATCTGGGGCATTATTTATTACTGGGCTACTAAGTTGCCGATTTTGGATTTTTATACCTTTTTGGGCTAAAAACTATTACGACATGTAAAAAATTTGACAAAAACTGAAAAAAAGTAATTTTTTCTTCATATAAAAACAGTTTTAATTTTCAATCGATTTCCAGCACGACTTTTTTTTATCAGATTGGCACCAAATTTCATGTACAGTGTAGTAGGGTTATAACGAACTCGCGGTACCGGACGTTTTAGTTCGTTATAAGAGAAGTTCGCTATAAGCGAGCTAAACATTTTCCAAAAAATATTAAAATTCTTGGATTTTTTCTTAAATTCTCCTTCTTTTTACTTTTTTGAAAATCTGAAACAATTATTCCGTTAAATAACGTTTCATACAGTTTTTAATTATTTTTAGTAAGTTTTTAACTAAAAATCTAAAACTTTTAAGGTTTGCAGCAGAATTTTTATTTTAGAACCCCGATTGCCTCTTTGTAAGCGTAAACATTTATATGAAAACTCGTGAAAGGGTCCAAAAATTTATTTCGGTATTAACGATGTTCGTAATAACCGCATTATTTGTTCGCATTATCCGCATTATTCGTTCGTTATAAAAAAAGTTCGTTATAAACAGTGTTTGTTGCAACCGTTGTTCGTTATAACCGGTATTCGTTATAACCGAACGCCACGGTATATAATTTGTATATAAAAAAAAAAAAAAAACGACCCAACCTACTCCAAAAATCGCATTTCGAAAAATCTCCATACAACCAGGAACCTCTCTAAATCTCCATACAACCAAGAACATTTCTAATTTTTGTTAGTCCATACTAACATATAATACTGCCTATTTAATTTTATAGACGGGGTGTATAGGCTTTCTTCAATTATCGTATTCGGTCGGCTTTAACACGACTTTTCCCAAAAAGCGTCTTTAACCTATATTTTAAATACTTCAAATAAGATGCAAAGCTGGACCCACAGCATACGCAATGTGGGTATCAAAAATTTGGTTTTCTCGAATACTTTAATAATGTGGGTACGCACTGAATTTCTTAAATTTAAAAGTTATTTTCATAAATTTTTTTTCTAATTTTTGACCCCCTTTTTACGCCCTAATCGTGCGATTGCGCACCTAAAAAACAATACGCGTCCAATATTTTTTTTTATTCGCAACAACATTTTCAAGTTTCATTTAAATCTACGGATGCAGCACTGTGTAGTTTCCTTGTTAGATGTGTTAGTTTATTCGTACTAGCCTGCTTATCATGTGCGATTTTTTATAATCTAATACAAAAGTTTGATAAAGATTTAAAAAGTCTGATTATTAGAAAAGTATCTCGAAACAAGTGTGTATTTTTTTTTTATTTTTATTTAAAACAAATGTTGGCGTAGGACGGACCATTATAGTTATACCCTATCACCAGAGTTGCCAAAGGTTTTGGATTCGGAATTAAAAATCCAATTTTGGATTTCAGTTTATTTTGTTAAATTTCTTTAATAGTTCAAACTTTCTTAAAAAACTCAAACTTTATACAGTATAACCCGGTTAAGACGAATTCGGAGGGAATTTAGAAAATATAGTTCGTCATAAGCGAAGTTTGTACTTATTCGTAATTATCAACAAAATATAAAAAAGCTGTGTGCCCCGGTGGGCTAGTTGGTAGCGTGCGGGCTTATCAGTGCGGGGGTTGTGGGTTCGATTCCCACCAGAGGCACTGGTCTGTTTTCGCTACAACGCGCCGAAGGCCATAGTAGTTAGTGCTCGGTTAGGGTAATAGTATATAATTTGTAATTATATGATTATTAATTAATAAAAAAAAATAAAAAAAGCTACAAACTATAAAAACTATTACAAAATTGTGCAAGATTTTCATTGGATATCTTTAACAAATTGTTTGCGGTACAGTTAACAAAAGGCGCTACGAAATAACCCCCAATGAAATAACACCCAAACGACAAAATGAAATTAATCCCAAAAAAATGAAATAAGTCCCAACAAAAAAAAAATGAAATAATACCCAAAAGAAATGAAATATTCCCCAAAGGTGAAAATGAAATAACACCCAACATTTGGGGGTTGTTTCGTAATGAAAAAACTCCCAAAGGAAGAAATGAAATAACCCCCAATGAAATAAGCTCCAAAGAAATGAAATATGTCCCAAATTTTTTTTATTTTTGTTTTCATATTTTTGATTCTTTTGTTACACTGTTCAGTTTTTCTGCTTGGCGGCCTGCGGCCGATCTTAGGGGTTTTCTCCTCCATAGGACGCGGCAGGTGGCTTCGCTGAATACAGTTTTCATGCGTGCGTCTCATTATCTTCCCTAGTGTGACGCGCGCAGGGAAACTTTATTCAGCGAAGCCACCTGACGCGTCCCATGGAGGAGAAAACCCCTAAGAGCGGCCGCAGGCCGCCACGCAGAAAAACTAACAAATATTAAAAAAAATTTCACTTTTAGCAAAATGAAATATCCCCCAAAAAATATGAAATAACCCCCAAAATAATTGCATATGAAATAATCTCCAAAGAATTTAAATTTCTGGCTTTATTTCATTGGGGGTTGCTTCATAATGAAATAATCTCCAAACCGTAAGATGAAATAATCCCCAAAAAAAAAATGAAAAACCCCCAAACAATTTTACACAATTTTTTTGGGGGTTATTTCATTTTTGGCCGTTGGGGGTTATTTCGTAGCGCCTTAACAAAAAATGTATGTTTTCTGTTTACAAAATTACCAAAACTATTAAAAAATTAAAATTATATGAAATTTTGATTGATGAAGTGTTTTTTTTTCGAAACTTCCCGAGATGGAGTCCCGGAAATCGGTCCTGAAATCCCGGGATTTATTTTTTTATCTCAGAAAATTTGTTATAAATAATAAAAATTGTTGATGTTTTATTCGAAACACCATCAATTGATTTTCTAAAATTATTCTTAGTAAAAATATTTGAAATTAAAAAAAATATAACGATTCAATACTAATCAACCCATTTTATACCACTACTAGATTTCTTTGGAATCTTTTGACGAAATTTGGTGGAAAGATATAACGGTGTCTCAATAAGCTTTTTCTGGTATTTTTGTACATTTATTGCGCCCTTTTGCGGTGTCATTCGCGCCATTTAAATTCAAACTTTCACGCTTTGTAGGTACTTAACGGGTTAAGATTTTTTGGAAATTATAATTTTTATTTGTTGTTAAAGCAAATATCTATCAAACCGCAATACACAATATGATATATTGGATTTTGACGATTTTTCAGAATTCAGTAAAAATATTAGTGTTTTTAGACAATTTTTCAAAATTGGCGAATCAATTTTTATAATTTTTTATTTGTTGGCAGAAAATAGCTAATTTTTCACATTAAATAAGAAAATGAAGTAGTTTTTGCATATTAAATATATAAGTTCGGAAAGTTATTGATGCGATCTTTGCATTTTACAAAAAATATACACAATTTTTTTTCATTCCAAAAAGCTTTGCATACTTTACTAACTAAATCAGCATTTAATCGGCCTTCTTTCTATTAATTAATAATTTTTCAAAAAAAGTGATATAAAAAAAATGTCAAAAATTGTATTTTTTAATTAATTATAAGGCAACCCTATATAATTTTTTTTTTTTTTAAATGTAAAAATAACTGTTATTTTCGGTCCCTGCTTTTTTCAATTCAATGTATAACACTAAAAAAATGAGTTTTGACAAGTTTATACTAATGAAAAGCAATATTAACGATTTTGGAGAGTAATTTTTGGTAAACATTTCCCAAAAAAAAAAAATTTTTTTTGCAAATCAAGTAAACAAGTTTTGATATAGTTATATATTACTTGATACAGTTATTTATAATGATATATTGCAAAATATATATTCATATGAAATCATATAAAATTATATATCCAATATATAATTATATCTTTCTTTATATTACATTTCATATAGTGCAATATGTAAAAATATATAATATATAACATATCGATCTATATATGATTACCAGGGCAAGATTTTTTGACACGAAAAATTGGCAAAATAGACAAACAAATCGTATAAAAAAAAATAAAAAGATAAATATTAAAAAATGTTTTACTGTGTGAGATTTTATTTGTTCGGTTTTAGATCATGACAAATTCTTCTCTAAATCAACAGAAAAATTATAATTTTATATGATAATTTACTTTGACTATTAGAAAAAAACACAGAAAAAGTTATTAGACACTAGCATGAATGGAATGCATTTTCTGACCCACTACGGTCTTCATCAACATTCTTCGTGCCATTTAGTGTTAATCGTAAATATCTTCTATTTAAAGGCTGGATCACCGAAGCGTAAATGTAAACGTATCTCGGTATAGGAAATTTAATAAGTAAAATAAGAATAGAAGATATTTTGTTACATTCATATTTATTAAACATATAGAATACGTAAAAACATAAAGAAAATCTAATCAAAATAGAATTTTGTTGTCCGTTTACGTTTTCTATATGTTTAATGTATATGACTGAAACAAAAAGATACGCAAAATACCTTCTATTCTTATTTTACTTATCAAATTTCCTATACCGAGATACGTTAACGTTTACTCTTGGCTGATTTAGCCTTAACTCACACGTTAAAGAAATTGGGTAACGTTAAATCCCACATTACTCTGTGTGTTGAGATAGAATGAAATTTACTACAAACGATTTATATTTATAGTGTGTTTGTTTTTTTCTCTAGTCATTATCATAATTGCCAGTTTAACTTTCAGTTAAAACTTTAAATGGCAATTCTTTTCTCTAATGTCATAATATACTATCCTTCTACATAAGCAAAGCATATCAACAAACATTAAAGATTTTTTTGTTAATACATATGTCGAGCATATACGTTAAACGATTTTTACACTGTACCTGGTGAGTGGTTTAATAGTGAATTTTATCGTTGATCTATAAGTTTATGTGTGAGATTTTATTTGTTCGGTTTTAGATCATGACAAATTTTTCTCTAAATTAACAGAAAAATTATAATTTTATATGATAATTTACTTTTAAATTTAAGAAAATTAAAACCAAATGTTTTAAATATTAAAGTTTTATTAAATTTTCTTTAATTAAAATTTGATTGAATCATGTGCTCTTTCAAGTTGTCAAAAAGAAACGATCTACTATTGTCACATAAAACAGTTGAATTTATTGAAAATCAGCGTTCCACATCTGTACTAGAAAAAGTAACTGAAGCAAATTTGAAAGCATGTAATTCCGAAAGGGAAAAGTTTTCAATGTATGAATTTTTTATATTTTTATTAAAAACTATATATTTTTTTTTTTAGAAATGTTGAGGTTAAGAAGAATAATAAAAGTTTTTCTCTATAAATTATAAACTATTAATTTTTAAATCAGACTAGACTAGTTTCTGCCTTTTTATGGACAGGCGTCATCAGTGAATTTTCATTTTAAGTTGTAGTATTATTAGTTGTGTCTTATAATTGTCACATTGTCTCTATATGATATATTTTTCAACAACCTGCGGCTGCAAGAATCAAACCTACGCTTATTCTTACATTACAAACGTAACAATACCAAGTCATGACCGTTAAGCGATCACACCCAAGTATGGCCTCGAATACAATGCAGCTAAATTGCAGTTTTCTTTCCTATTAGTTTTTCTGTATATTATACTCAGAAGTGACCAACACTAACAAACACAAATATTCTATTTTTAGATTTTTGTTTATTTTTCTAATCTCCTCCTTTTTTATTTTAGTCAAAGTTTGTAGGCCACTATTTGGATTGAAAAACTGTATTAAATTTTTCAATAATTTCTTCGTTGTTGGCATCTTTAATCTTTCCCTTAGCGCATTCTATATCTTCTAAACTTTTCTTTATAGAGAGTCCTTTTGTTTCCAATTTGGTGATGCTTAAACAAAGATATTCGAAATTACTTTTTATATATGCGAAAACAGATTTTAGTCCAGGTTTTTGAAATATCAATTTCGCATTGTGTATAGACTCTGCGCCATCGTCACTGATCATATTTACGTCACAAATTTCATTGAAATTTTCACAACAATATATTACAGCTTCAATCCAAGTTGCACATCTGGTTACGCATGGTCCTGGTGGATTACTTAAATTCGGATACAATGATTAAATTTCGCAAAATGAAAAAAAAAAAACGTTTTGACTAGGAGGTTTGTTTGACTAAGAAACTCAGTTCACGCAATGCGCCAGCCAACTTCACATATATTTAATTGTGAATGTCAGACGCAAAGAATGTACATGTTCTCACTTTTCTCAAAATGAAGCAAAACCCTATGACAAAAATGTGAAAGTTTAAAAATCGGAAAATTTTAATTTCACTTCTAAACCACCACAAAATTTTTCACCAAGCAGGGCTATAAAATTTACTTTTTTAGTGAATGTATCTACCAAGTCTAGTGACTCCATTTCGTATAGGTTTGGATCTGCAAGTTAAAAAATATGAGCAAAACAATCAAATTATTGAAAAAAAGTCGTAAATTTCAAGTAATTTTTTTAATTTTTCGGGAAAAATATTATGTCATAATTTTTAGTTACGTAAAGTCTCCTTGTCTATCGTTTCTCTCAATTCAAAAAATCTTGAGAAATGCGAGGCATCTAAAGTCAGTATCGGCAAGTGTCGAAAATATTTCAAATTACTTATACACTCATACAAATAAACCTGTAACAATAGCAGAAAAAGCTACTAAAAATTGCAAAAGAAACGGCTAAAATGTACCAGATTTTTTTTCCTAAATTTTAATAAAATAAGAACAGCAAAAATAAATCTGTTAACTTAACCACATTTTAGTTATATTCGATGTAAATTTTGGTTAATTGAAAATAGCATTTTACTTTGTAAAATTAGCAAAAGCTTGTACTAAATATTTGATAGCAAACAAAAACTGTAATATTAACAAAATTTGAGTTGAAGGCAAATAACAGTTTATTTAGCTAAAATCAGCATAAATTTTTGCAAAAAGAGCAGACTTTTATTCGCATTAAAAAAACTAAAAAAAAAAAACTAAATTTTAACATTTTTTAATGTTTTTTTTTTTTGTTTAATAATATTTAGTAAATGTTTTTGATGATTCTAGCAGATTATTTTGTTACTTTCAATTAACTAAAATTTTGCTCTAATATAACTAAATATTTGTAAATTCAACAGATTTGTTTTTGCTATTCTTATATTACTAATATTTAGTTAAAAAAAAATCTGCTAGTTTTAGTAGTTTTTTCTGCAAAGTAATTTTTATCTAATTTTTAGTACCTTTTTTTTAGCTATTTTTACAGGTTATTTCTATGAGTGTATATGTACTTCAATAAGACTTTATATAGTTTAATATATAACACCGTTAAATAGGGTTTAAAATGTGGCCGTGTTGTGATTAATTTTAATTTTCTTATCACAACTTGATTAAAAAAAGTATTTGTTAAAAGAAAAATGTAATTCCTTATTTATGGTGTATCATTGTTATTAAACTAATCAAAAATGTTTTAATTTGTGTATTAAAAATCATACATGGGAATTTTTTATTACCATTGGAATTTCATTGCCATTAGTTGATACTAATGATAGGCAAAAAATGTCATTATTTTACATTAGATAAATCTTTATTAATGATAATGAAATCACACTAATGAATAAAAATAATAGTTACAGTATCAGTTGTTTACAAAAAAAATAATGGGTTGGAAACAGGGTTGGAAATTAAAAACATACAGTGGTGTTCAAAACATTTGCAACTGAAATCGTGGTTTAGGTAATTATAATTTTTTTGATCAAACAAATTTGTGGTATAAGTTTTTGGCTTTTTTTATTAAATTCAGTTATAGCATATTATTTTACAAATACAAAAAAATTATTCATAACTTCTCAAAAATAAAAAAAAAAGTAATTTTAACAAAATAAGTCGATAGTGCAGTGTTCAAAACATTTGCAACTCTTAAAGTAATTAACAGGAAATACAAACAATGGTTTTACCGCTCAGTATTTTGTAGCGTAGCCATTGTTTTTTATAACTTCTGAACACCTCTTAGGCATTGGGGCAATGAGCTTTTAATATAATCGTCAGAAATTTCATTCCACTGCTTCTTCAACTCGACGAAAAGTTCATCACCATTTTGGAATACTTTATTGCCGATATTCCGTTTTAGAATCATCTACATGTTCTCAATCGGGTTAAGATCGGGAGATTGAGCCGGCCACGACATGATATTAATTTTATTTTCCTGCAGCCAAACTTTTACAACCCCCGCCGTGTGTTTTGGGTCGTTGTCGTGCTAGAATGTCCATGAGAGTGGCATTTCCCATTCAGCATACGGAAGCATAACTGAACTCAAAAGATCTATATAGATTGTAGCCGTCATTGTGCTAGTAATGCGGTGAATTGGGCCAATCCCATTTACTGAAAAACACCCCCACACCATAATCTTTCCACCTCCGAGCTTCACTGTGGCGGTTGTGTATCTGGGATTAAACTTTTCGCCTCCTGGCCTTCGAACATTGGCTCTTCCATCTGATCCCCGGAGGTTGAATTTAGATTCCTCTGACCACAATACAGTTTTCCATTGCTGTTGAGTCCAGTTCAAATGGGTACGTGCAAAGTCAAGCACGAGCTTTTCGTTTTTTTTTCGACACAAACGGTTTTTTTGTACATCTATAACTTCTAAGACCTTATTCTCGGGCTCTTCTTTTAATTGTGAGTAGACTGGCATCTATTAAAAGTTCAGTTTTAGCTTCTCTGGGAACTGCTTTGGGATATTTCGTAAAAATATTCTTGATTTTCCGATCTTCTCTTACAGTTGTAATACGGGGTCTTCCGCCTTTATGAGTTGTGTGGATGTTACCACTATTAAAAATGCGGCAAATCGTTGATTTTGGAACGGAATACTTTATAGATTTTTTTTTCGGGAAAGTGCATTTTGCAAATCATTTAAAACTTTTGATTTAGAATCAGAATTGTATTTATTTCCTGCCATTTTTTACAAAAATTATTCTTACGATGTTTATGCTTCCAACGTCTTATTACAACTATTAAAGAACAATAGTTATAATAAATTTGTTTAAAAATGTAACGGCCTGAATCTCATATTGAAAAGGAATGCGATTACCGTTATATCCTAGCATTTTTAGTATAAATTGTTTCGTTAAGAGTAAGAATAATGAGAGTTGCAAATGTTTTGAACAACTGCATTTTGAATACAACTATTATTATTAATTTTTTTGTTGTTTTAATTTAACGGAAGTAATTTTTTTTTTGTTTAACATAAAACAATGTATGAAGAATATGTAAAAAATAAATTTTAGTAACTAAGTGTGATTTGAAGAAAATAAATCAATGGAAACAACAAATGCGATCTCAGTTCCAAATGTTTTGACCACTACTGTATAATTTTTTTGTGGGCGTTTTATAAAAATAAAATAATTGGTATCTTTTTTGGAGCTAGCCCATTTGTATTATCAGGGTGTATTAATACTCCTATGGAACAAAAATTTTGTCCGTTTTGTCTTATCTCGCTAAGTTTCGGAGATATTGACAATTAAAAAAAAGCGCCATTTTATAAAATGGCTAATATCTTAAAATCTAAGCGAGATATCGCAAAACGGACAAGTTTCCAAACTTGACCTTCGTAACACATACCGATTTGATTCCACCAGTTCCCCGTTCCATTTCATATCGTTCCATTATGCACCACTTTTCCATTCTATTAGCGGAGTGTTTAAATTTGTATTTTCACGTACACGTATGGGTAAACAAATAGTTAAATAAAATGTTGTTTCATAAAAAATTAATCACTCTGAATGAGCCCTTTCCCAAGCCTATTTGTACTCTCAGGGTGTGTTAGTACTCCGCAGGAGCAAACATTTTGTCCGTTTTGTCCTATCTTGCTAGTTTCGTAGCGTTCATTTAAAAAAACGCCATTTTCTAAAATGGCTAATATCTCGAAAACTAAGCGAGATATCGTAAAACGGAAACAAATTTTGCAAAACTTGACCCACGTAACACATACGTTCCATTCCATATCGTTCCATTTTGAACCAATGTTCCATTCTATTATTATGTAAGACAATCTGTGGTTGTTTTGCCCTTAGTGTTCAAATTATACTCGTTCCATTCCATTTCGTTCTATTTTACTTGGTAACTAACCAGACTGAGTAATATCTATACAAACTCAGAAATAAAATAAGCATAATGCTGAGCCTTTCCATCCCTGATTTGATCCATTTTTCACAACAGCAATTACATTTTAAACCACTTTCATTAATCAATGAAATTAAATCATCAAACCATTATCATAATTTAAAATAAATTATAAGGAAAATAATTGCATTACCATTGATGCTATGTAGTGGTAATGAATTCATCATTTCATTAGGCCATTTAATTCATTAGTCCCATGTATGTAAAAATACAAAAATTGCTTTTCGGATTTTTTTTATTTTCATATATTTTGTTAGAATATTGTTCTACCTCAAGTCCAAAATCTAATATGATATTATATTTTGTTTGCTGCTTTTCAAAAAGTTTGATAATTTTCATTATAGACAATACAATTGTTTCATAGGCATCACCCTTACCATCAGTTGTCCTCAAAAGAAAACGATAATTGGCTTAACTTAAACCGAGACATTATATACAACAGACAAAAATCAACATTTGAAAAGCAACAAATAAAATGTAGTATGACAATACCATATTGGATTTTGGACTTGAGGTAGAACGATATTCTAACTAAATATATTAAACTAAATATATTGAACTCAAATAAGAAATACAAATTAAACTCCCTGTTTTCTGTAAAGTAAAGTAAGTAACATTTGTGAGTTAAAAACAATGCAAAACTCAGTTCATTTAATTCATTAATTTAATATTAAATTGATTGTAATAAAAAAAAATCAAATTGATTCTTGAGCTGAAAATATATTCAATAAACTAAATATATAGGTCGCGTATTTTTCCATTTATACTGGCATCCCTGTTATAATTGAAATCCGTTATATGCCGTTATTAGTGGTTGTGGTCATTGCTAAGTGTAGTGGTTGTTGCAAAAACTACACTAACTTACTGTGGAGTGTAATCAGTGTTGCCAAGTTTAGGCGTTTTTCGTCGTTTAGTGGAATTTTAGTAAGAACAACATGTTATTGGGAATTTTGGGATTTAAAACTCTGATTAAAAAAGATAAGTTTGCATTTATTAAATAAAATTTTCGGTTCGATTACTATTTTTGTAAAATTTTTGGCATAATTTTAACTTTTTTTTTTAGATTGTTAAAATAAAATATCAGATTTTGAAAATGATCCGTTCCAGTTAAACTCTAATGTTATTACTCGTATATATACATTTGATTTGTGTTATATCTTATTATACATGTATTCGTAAATAATTAGATCAACCATATATAATTGTATATCTCATATACTATTATAAATTGGTCTTATTACAAGATGTAGTTATATCTCGCATCGTATTAAAAAATTTGGGGAAACATTTTTTATATAAAGGGTCCGCCAAATAACTTTTTTTTTTTTGAAAATGCTATAAAAAAAACTACTGAATATTTTCTCAAATTTCTTTTTTTATTTGAAAGTACAATCCTTCCGGTTAATAATGGAAAATAATTTCATTAAAATGGCTGCCTCGGCTGGCCATGCAGTAGCCTACACGATCGGTCCAATTTTTAAGCACATTATCGATTGTGTGCAGCTGTATTTCACCAATGGCTTCACGAATATTGTCCTTTAAAGCGTCAATTATCTCTGGCTTGTGGGCGTAACACTTATCTTTGACGGCACCCCACAAATAATAGTACAATGGTGTCAAATCGCAGCTCCGGGGTGGCCAAAGGACATCAGCTCTGCGGCTGATAATGCGATCTTCAAAAACAGGGCGCAAAACATCGAGTGTAGCTTCGGCTGTGTGGCACGTAGCGCCGTCCTGTTGAAACCAAATGTTGCCAATATCCTCCTCTTCAATTTTTGTGAACAAAAATTCGATAACGCTCGCCATTGACTGTAACGGCCACTCCTTGCTCATTTTCGAAGAAAAATGGCCCAATTATGCCTCTGGACCAAAATCCGCACCAAACAGTGACTCGTTTTCTGTGCCCCAAATGCGACAATTTTGCTTGTTTACAAACCCGCCAAGATCAAAATGAGCTTCTTCCAAAATCCGTACGCAATTTTCGCACACATTCTGCAACATAACCATGATTTTCAACGTAAGGTCGCAATATTTCCCAGCGTTGTTCAAGCGTATACACAACCATATTCGTTCAGCGGAAGGATAAAACTAATTATCTGTCAAATCAGACATGAGCTAAGTGTTACCATTCACGAAATAAGCACTAGTTGAAAAAAAAAACGTTAGATGGCGGACCCTTTATAAACATTAGGGTATTCAATCGGTTAACCGTTACTCGATTAATCGATACATTTTAATCAAACAATTGTTCAAGTAAATTAAAATGGAGTAAAGAATAACTTGAACAATTTGCGTCGATTAATAGAGTTAATCGAAATATATTCTATTTCAGTTCATATTTAAAAAAAAAAAAAAAACTTAATTGTTCCGTATTTTTTAAAAATATTTTTTTTTTTATAAAACTGCCTTCACACTGAATCCCAAAATACATGCTTTCTTAGTTTTCGACTTTTAAATTGCATACAAATTTTAAATCGAAAACGTATTTTGGTGTTCAATATGAACGAATTATAAAATATAGAGAAATGTATCAGTTACCGTGTTAATTTACATATATGTGTAGTAGGGCTATAACTTTTTTACGTGTTCCCACGATATAGGCAATACCGTACTGATAAAAAATATTTTTCTTTGGTTATTTTGGAGCAAAAACGTTCGGCAGCGAGACCAATGCCTAAAATATCACATTTTTAGGAATTTTTAAAGATATTTTTAAAATATCACAATTATGAACAATTACAGTCTTTTTATACTCAAATAATGTGTCAAATTATATATTTAAATTATAAAATTAAAGACGAAAATCTCCGATTTCCATAAATTAGGCGACATTTTTAAGTAATACTCAACAAAAAAGAAAATCCAAACAATCGCAAAATCTCCGATTTCCATAAATTAAGCGAAATTTTTAAGTAATACTCAACAAAAAAGAAAATCGCAACAATCGCAAATTTTTTTGAGAGATTCGAATTGTACTTAACTCATTATGATTTTTTGGTATTACTGCTCTTTTTTTTCAATTCTGATCTATATTCCAATTAAGCAACTAAATTAAAAGTTTATGTAATTTTTATGATTTTTACTCTACATTATTCCGAGGCATAGACTGCATGTCATATTATTTTTGATATTTGCAAAAAAAGTTCTAAAAGTTATATATTTCTAATGTTTTCTTAAAGTCGAACTTTATTAAAACGAAAGAAAATAATGTAAAAGCCCTCAATTGTTTATTGTTTTAGAAGATTTTTTTTAATTTTAAATTAATTGCCCAACTTTTTGTTTTTAATTTTGATAAAATACATTTCAGAACTCCTGATTTTGTATTTATTTTGGGTTTTATTAAGAATTTTTGCGAAGAAATTAATGAAATAAAAGTATTGAAATTATTTGAGTTACTCGAGTAATCTTAAAATCTTACTCGATTAATCGAGTTATTTAGAAACCTCAAAATCGAGTTACTTGACCAAAACCAAGCCCGAGTAATTTGAATGCCCTAATAAACATACATACAATAACATATATAACATAATAACATGCACTAACATATATATTTAAATATTGTAAAATAATGCATGATTATATCTAAACATTTTCCTCGGGCATACATAATTATATATAAATGCGCCTGATGACTAAATCTTTTTAAAATATTTTTTTTTAATTTTATTAAAAATTTAATATTTTATGGGCTTCAAGTAAATCCAATTTAATCTGAAAATATCTATCCCGTTCCACCAAAAAATACTTATCTTTTTGGATCTAATTAGATCCAATTAGATCTAAGTTAATCCCATGGGATATTTTGGCATCCATCAAATTGGTGCATAAAAAAATTTAATTTAATAATATATTTGAGGGATCTAATTGTATATTACTGGATACCCCAATTTTGAGATGGACTTAGATAAGAATAAATGTCGATATATATATATTAAATATGATTTGATATAATAGCGAAAATCGCCATAACTTATTAAATAGAAACAAAAAAAATAAATAATTTTTGGATTGTGGTTACGTATTGGTGAAAGCAATAAAGTTTGTCCAAAACATCTCATTTATGTGCGATAATTTCCGAGATGTATCTTAAAGTTTTTTTTACTCATATCGCCTAAAGTAGGCAACGATAGAAAATTGTGAAGAATTCCTTATTATTTATTTTTCGAGACGAGTGTGAATTCCATTGCAAAACAGCGTTTGAAGTTTAGAGGGATAAAGCATTTCAACTAACCCCGGAAAACATTTGGCAAAGTGGTTTTTTATTTGTAGTCTTATTTTTAAAATAAACGGTGTTTTTTATACAGGTATATAACTTTAAGTTGGCAACACTTTTTTAACTGGCGGCCATTTTTTCAGCTGTCAAGTGATTTATGTTTAGTTTGGTTTGGCATTTCAACATGACATAGACGGACGCCTGAACAACGGTTCCAAATTTATTTTGAAAATCATTGTTCTGTTCGAAGTACGTATCGCGCAAGTTACATATATAAATACTACCAAAACCCCAGACAAGTTCGACCAATTCTTTAACAGCATTGGTAGTGTTGTTGAACCATAAAATAATTATTGCATTGTCAGCATTTTCACTTTAATTTGATTTCGTAAATATTTTTTAATTTAATTTTGTTTAATCAACAGTCTAGTTTCAATTTTAATTAGTAAACAGTTTTATATTGATTTCCAAAATTTCACAATAACTTAAAATATTATTTTGCTGACAATACAACAATTACATACTTTTAAGAAGTTAGTTGATAAGAAAAATGAAATTGTAAATTTAGTCTTAATCTTGAAGCTCATAAATAAAGTTTTAACTTTTTTTTAAAACGCGATTTTTTCGAATCAAAAATTTTATTCGCACGAAATTTCCGAATTTTGTTTAGTGATGAAGATCACTTTTGGTTAAATGGATACGTCCATAAAGAAAACTGCCCTATTTGGAGTGATGATAGTCCTCAAGTGTATGTTGAGATACCGTTACATCCAGAAAAACTGACTGTTTGGTGTGCTTTATAAGCTGGTGAAATTATTGTTCTGTACTTCTTTAAAAACTATGCTGGTCAGAACGTTACAGTCAATGGAGACCGCTGACTTTTGCGTTTATCAATTGAACAACCATGACGTGCAGGAGCTGTGGTTTCAACAATGCAACATGTCACACAGCTCATGCCACAATTGATTTATTGAATAAAACATTTGGTAACCGCATAGCTTCACGTTTTGGACCCGTGAATTGGCTTCCAAGATCGTGCGATTTAACACCGCTGGAATATTTTATGTGGGGATATGTGAAGTCGCTAGTCTACGCCGATAAGCCCGAAACGATTGACCACTTGGAGGACAACATTCCCAGCGTTATTGCCAATATACGTCCACAAATGTTAGAAAAAGTGATAGAAAATTTGACCTCCAGATTAGACTACGTCCGAGCCAGCCATGGCGGTCATATGCCAGAAGTCATATTTAAATTATAAAGCCAGAAGATTATCTTTCGAATAAAGTAAATTGCATGTCACTTTAAAAAATTCATCTTTGTTTTATTCCATTTTAAAGTTATATACCTCTATAAAAAACACCCTTTATATTACGTAGAATTTAAGTAGATTTTTATTTTCCTCCTACTAAACTTACCTGTTATTGCAAATTAATTGTTAATAATCTAAACTTATTTTTAATAATAATAATTTAATAAAGAAAAATGTAACAAAACTGAAGAAACAATTAAAAGAATTAAGAAATCAGCTGTTTATTAAATACAATTTAACCCTTTCGTGAGCGAATTTGAATGGATGTGTGATAGGGTGTCCAGTAAAAAAAAAAAGAATTCAAGTAATAGCACTCATGCGATGCTTGTTGAAGAAGTGTTGAATTAAATACGGAAAATATAATAACATTTTTTTTGTATCATACTTTTGGAGTCCATTGTCCGACTTAACTAGAAAATCTTAAAATATGCGCTTCAAAAATTTCTCTTCGCCCAAGTAAAAAAGTTTTGATATAGTTATATATTGCATTATACAGTAATTTATCATGATATGTTGCAAAATATATATGCATATTAAATCTTATAAAATTATATCTAAAATATATAATTTTACATTTCTTTATATTACACTTCATATAGTGCAATATGTTAAAATATATAATTATATATCGATCTATATATGAATACATATGTCGCATGTAATTGCATATATTTGTATACAATTGTATCTAATTGGATGTAAATGTATCACATTATATATAATTTGATACATTTGGATGAGGACAAAATTTCGATACAATTGTATGAAACTATATCTAATTTTATCAAAGTAGATCTAATTGTATCAAATAATGTGTAATTGTATGATATTAGAACTAATATGATACAATAAGATGTTTTCATTTTTCCGATATAATTATATATAACACTAAAATTCAGAAAATATTTTTTTTACTTGGGTTACTGAAAAAATACACTTTTTATTACATTTTTTTTTTTTTAATATAAAAGGAGGATATAATTTAATTTGAAATTAAATATAAATTACTTTATATCCTAAGTTACTATATTCGTATTCAGCGACACCATATCCTTTATAAACAAATTATTGAAGTTCCATTTTAAATCCGGCATTTTGAATTTTAAAATTTTGATTTCAGATTTGTGATGAGTGATGAGTGATTGCCTATCCATGCAAAAATTACCAACGACAAAGCAACTATTTTATAAAAATTATGATGCTTTATTTACAAAAGTTTGTAGTTAGAAGGTTCCGAGTTCAAATCCGGTTTCAGGCAAACACATTTTTTGTGATTTATACGTTTTAATATTTTTTTTCATATAAAATTGATTTTTTTGTTTTTGGCAAAGCTCTTTTAAGACCAACTTTTTTTTGTTTTCCCAACATTGGCAAGTTGTTTACATCCAACCTAATGGAAGTGCTGACATAATTGAGCAGCCAATTGTTACCCAGCAGTTATCATTTACTTACGTTTTCAACTACTAAGTATTATATGTCTCGTTAGCTCAGTGGTTAGAGCCGCCGGTTGCTAATCTGGCAGCCAGGGTTCGAATCCCGGCGGGACCAAAAAATATACATAAACTTTTTTAATTTTTTACAAAATCTATTTTTAAACCCATTATTTTTGTCCTTCTGTAATGGGTTATTATTCATACCCTTGTATGCATATAGGTAACCAATTATAATTCATATTTACGTAAGGCTGCCAGTAAGGTATATCTAATTACTTTTGGGACATTTCCTATAAAAAAAGTTCGAATTATAATATAAAGTGTAATACGCCCAAACCTTCGAGCTTAGATACTAGACTCATTATTTGGTAAGGTGTGTATTTGCTGGGTTCGCGCTAAATACACATTTTTGTAAAGTTTATATACGCATTTAATTATTCGAACAAGTTAAGAAATTTTTCTTAAAAAAATACCATAGAAACTCAATTTAAAAGAAAAAAAAAATATATGCCAAAAATCTGCTTTTTTTTAACGAAATACGCTTAAAAGCAGTTAGCATATTAAAAAAAAACAACAAAAATATGCAATTTCGAAATTTAATCCGCAGAAAATATGCTGAAATGGCAACACTTTGAATAACTGATTTAAACGATAACAAAAGAAAACATTAGTACAACTTAATTGGAACCAATTTAACAGACTTTTGTACTAACTTTTTTATGAGTGTATTATTATGATACGTTTTTTCATAACGATACATAAATAAAAAAAAACTACAAGCTTTTAAAAGTTTCACATTCTCAATGTGAACTTTTTGGAGTCTGAGGTACAGTTCCCGGTAGATCTATGGGGTCAACATTATAAACTTAATATTCAGAAGACTTTGTTTCATAATCAAAAATTAAAAAAAAAGTTCTGAAAGTTCTGAAATCAACGTGTACTTTTTTTTTAACACACTCTAAAAGTAATTTCTTGTGACAAAAGTTTGTCATTTTCGGCCAATGCCTGACTTAGGGTACATGTGCAAAAGCAAGTGAAATTACATTTAAAATCCTTTTTAAAGCCAAATTTTTCCAAAAAATATTAAAATTTGTATTTTTTAACAAAGTTCCAAGAAAATTGTAAAGAAATATAAAAAGTTTTTTGACCAAAAAATTTAAAAGAGCTAATTTTAAAAGAGTTTGCTATTTCTTTTATCGTGAAGTATTTTTTACCACAAAGAATTTTTTGTTTTTAAATCTATTAAATAGTAAAGTTACGTAAACCAAAAAAAAAAAAACTCAAGACAAAAAACTAAATTTTATGTTTAAATTTAAATAACATTTAAAGTTGAGGAGATAACCTGTAACTATAAGCATGTTTTATTGTTACGTTACAAGGCTAAACATTTTAGAAATCGGTTTACATTTATAAAAGTTACACATCTTAAAAGATTTTTTATACAACCTTTAAGTGCACCCTGTACTAAAACAGGGTGACTCAATCACAATTTTACAAAAGATTAGCGACTCTTTTTACAATTTCCCATGTGATTCGTACCGATCGTATCAGTACTTTAGACGTTCTATATTTATTACCATTTGTTTTTTCAAATACCCCACAGTGCGACGGCTGAGCGTGAAATTTCATGGCAATCTTAGCAGTTGTTAAGAAATCTGTGAATAATTTTCAAAATATTTTACTTCTGAAAGTACACCCTGTACTAAAACAGGGTGACTCAATCGCAATATTACAGAAGATTAGCGCCTCTTTTTACAATTTCCCATTTGATTAGTGCCGATCGGATCAGTAGTTTAGACCAGGCATGTCAAACTCATTTCGGCATACGGGCTAAATTTTTCGAATATTGTAGTACAAAACCTATTGCGGGCCGCATGTATTTAGTTTTATTGAAAACTCAAATTTCGAGTGTTTATTGAATATAAATTTACCATAAATAAAACAAAAATGTTTTCATAGAAATATATTTATTAACAAGAATATAAATTATTTTTTGCTAGATATAATGCATCGCTTCTCATTTTTCAAATCATCAAAATTTGGTATTAATTTTTGGCTTGATGTAATTCTTAATAGCGATGCTAAATGTTCTTCAGTCAATATGGTTCGTTGCGCATTTCTATGCGTATATTGTTCACAAATATACGTGCTACCAAACATGGATAATATACGAAATGCAAAATGTCGAATTCCTGGAAAACGGTCTGCAGATAAGTACCAGTAAAATTCTGGTATTCCAACTTCCTTATATTTCTGGATCAATAAGGTATCGCATTGTAGTTCTATAAACTCCATTTGCAAATTTTCGTCAATATTTTCAATGCCAATAGACATCGGCGAGCAAAAAATGTTGAAATCAGACTTACTACTTTGAAAATCCGAAAACCTCTTTTCAAAATCTTTTTCCAACATGTTCAGTTGTTCCTCGTATTTGTCAAATTTGAATTCTGGATGTTTAAGCAAAAGAGTCCTACAACTAGAAAAATTTGATAAATTTTCTTTATTATTTGTATTTTCCACAGGGATATCTTTTGTTTGAATGAATTTATTTGATCATACAGTGAAGTTATACTCATATTTTTTCCCTGAAGGTTAATATTGAGCTGATTGAGATGACCAGTAATGTCAACTGTGAAAGCCAAATTTTGTATCCACTTAACGTCTTTCAGTTCAGAGCAGTCACAATCTTTAACTTCTAAAAAAAGTACAATTTCGTCCAACAGTTGTAAAAATCTGTTAAAAACTTTATGGCTCGAAAGCCAACGAACTTCAGTAAAATATGGCAAATCTTCGTATTCAGATTCCACATCTTTCAGCAAGGACGTAAATTCACGATGGTTTAATCCGAGTGCTCGAATAAAATTAACAATCTTAGCAACTTTTTTAAATATCAATTTTAATTACTTTTAAACATAAACTTGCTGGCGGATAATGCAATGGAAGTGTTGAAAAGATATATTATGTTGGGTTTTAACATAATCTTTTAGTCTACCAACGACACCACGTGTAGCTCCCGTCATAGAGGGGGCCCCATCAGTTGCCAAAGATACCAAGTTATTCATTGGAAGAACATATTTTTTAATAGCAATCATAAATACTTCGAAAATATCATCACCAGTTGTTGTACCATGCATTGGAGTTACTTCTAATAACTCTTCATCAATGAGCTTTGTTATTCAAATACACAACGTTATTTTCCTTTTTATCTTCATCACTTGACGACCTTAGTGGTTGTCATTTGTGATGAGTACAAAAACAAAACCAATAAAAGAAAAATAGTTTCTGGCTTTTAGATGTAACATACGTTAAGGTACCGTTTTTTTCGAACACTGCTGAAAAGTATACAAGCTATAAAATAATTTAAGAATCATGTCGCGGGCCGCAAAGAATCATCTCGCGGGCCACATGCGGCCCGCCAAACGTGAGTTTGACATGACTGGTTTAGACGTTCTATATTTATTACCATTAGTTTTTTCAAATACTCCACAGTTCGAAGGCTGAGCGTGAAATTTTATGCACTGATAATGAATCCATGCGTAAAATTACGAAAAAAATGTCAAAATATGCAAATTTTTTTTAAAATAAACGAAAATTTGTACTTTTTACAACAGTTTTTGTAGTTTTGACAATAATTTCGTATTTGTTTGCATGTATTATTATGAGTGTGGCCATCTTAGCAGCAATCTGTGAATAAAATAGAATTTAATTTAATCTCTATTTTTTCTAATTATCTTAATGGAACAACAATTTTTTTTTATTTTTTATATTTTAATAATCTTTTTATTATGATTTTTTTTTGTTATTTTACATAATTTTTTTTAATCTTTTTATAACTCACTATTTAATACGAGATATCAATAGTACAATTTGTTGCAATATTTGTTTTTTTTTTTATTAATTTTTGTGTTAATTTTTAATAAGTCTTAATTTACTAAGAGATATTCAAAGATTTTATAAATTTTTCTGTATTTTTGTATGTTTTTTTAAATTAAATTTAAAGTTCCGAAAGTTCTAAATATGGTATGACTTCTAATAAAAACAGAGACACAAGAGTTTTTTTTTTTTTTTTTTTAAACAATTATTGCGTTTATGCACGGCATTTTTCTCAATTTTATATCGTTAATATTTCACAAATTTACACAACTTAAAACTAAAATATAGTTTTTTTTTTTTTTTTTTTTTAATAATAATATTTAAAGAATATACGACTAGAATTTTTTAGTTTTTTGTTTTTATAAATTTTTAAGTTTTTATACATATTGGCTAAAATACAGGCTAAGGAATATTAAAATTATATTAATAATGATAGGAAACTTTTAAGTGAAGTTGAAAATGTGGAAATTTTTCATATTTTAACTATTTTTTTTTTTTTTTTTTTTTTTAATAAATGTTTAAAAGATAATTGCTTTTTATATATTAAAATTAATTAATTTATAGTAATACAATAATTTGGAGCAACAACCTTTTTTGTTTTTTTTTTTTTTATATATTATTATATATAAATATATTTTTTAAAATTTTATTTATATACAATTTGTTTTAAAAAAATGTTGCTATTTTATTGAAAAATCTTTGGTTTTTATGTAAACTATTGTTTTAAGTGCTACACAGAAATGATCAATATTATTGACAATATTTATTGAAATTTAAACAATGCAGACAATGGGCTGTGTGAATAAAAACGTAGTTTATACTAAAGGGTCCGCCATCTAACGTTTTTTTTTCTTCAACTAGTGCTTATTTCGTGAATGGTAACACTTAGCTCATGTCTGATTTGACAGATAATTAGTTTTATCCTTCCGCTGAACGAATATGGTTGTGTATACGCTAGAACAACGCTGGGAAATATTGCGACATTACTTTGAAAATCATGGTAATGAGCAAGGAGTGGCCGTTACAGTCAATGGCGATCGTTATCGGGCCATGTTGAACGAATTTTTGTTCACAAAAATTGAAGAGGAGGATATTGGCAACATTTGGTTTCAACAGGACGGCGCTACGTGCCACACAGCCGAAGCTACACTCGATGTTTTGCGCCCTGTTTTTGAAGATCGCATTATCAGCCGCAGAGCTGATGTCCTTTGGCCACCTCGGAGCTGCGATTTGACACCATTGGACTATTATTTGTGGGGTGCCGTCAAAGATAAGTGTTACGCCCACAAGCCAGAGATAATTGACGCTTTAAAGGACAATATTCGTGAAGCCATTGGTGAAACACAGCTGCACACAATCGATAATGTGCTTAAAAATTGGACCGATCGTGTAGGCTACTGCATGGCCAGCCGAGACACCATTTGAATGAAATTATTTTCCATTATTAACCGGAAGGATTGCATTTTCAAATAAAAAAAGATATTTGAGAACATATTGAGTAGTTTTTTTATAGCATTTTCAAAACAAAAAAAAAAGTAATTTGGCGGACCCTTTATATAGTATTATGTACTAGTACTAGCTTTTACTTATTAGTACTAACTATGCTGAAAAGTTTAAACTACAAAAAGTGTGAATAAATCTTTGCTAGTACTACGTAGTTAGTACTGAAAAGTTGTAGCTAGTACTGGAAAATTTAAACTGTTTGAGAGTTGCCTCTGTTAAAAAATATGTATATTTTGTTATAAGTTATGGTTATCAGTTTGTTTTGATTATTTGACAAGATGGGCGACAAAAATAGCACGAAGTTTTTTCAATTTTAGAAAAATATAAAATTATTTTTAAAAAGTCACAAGTGGTGGTTTTTGTATAGCAACATAGATATAAATTCCTGGGATTCCTAGTTGGAACATAGGGCCAGTACAAAAGCTTTCCATTGACTTTTATCTTCGGCTATTCTTTTTGCTTCTCTCCATGAAGTTCTGGCTGAAAGCAGTTCATTTTCTATTTGGCGCCTCCATGTATTTGCGGGTCTTCCTCTACGTCGGCTGCCCTGGGAATGGTAATCAAGAGCTTTTCTTGTGACGTCGTCATGGCTTTTTCTAAAGGTATGACCCAGCCAGTTAAACTTTTTCAAGCGGATATCTAATATGATTTGATTTTGTTGGGTTTTTCGCCATAGATCATTATTTGAAATTGTTGTAGGACAAAAAACACGTAAAATTCTTCGCAAACAACGGTTAAGAAATACCTGGAGTGCATTTGAGTCTTCACTTGTTATGTTCCATGTTTCACATCCATATAGTAAAACTGATTTTACATTCGAATTAAAAAGTGTTATTTTCGTGCGAAGAGTTATACGATTGGACTTCCGCACTTTAATTAGTGGGCCAAATGATTGATTTGCTTTGACAATGCGGTAAGCTATATCTTCTTTGCTACCACCGGATGTAGTTATTATACTACCGAGATAGCAAAACTTGTCTACATCTAGTAGTGGAGGCTCGGTGTTGTTGGTGTTAATACGCAATGTTTTTGTCTTAGATATGTTTACCTTAAGACCAGCTCTGGATGCATTTTCAACAAGTATATTTAGTTTGGTTTGCATGTTATTGAAGTTATGTGACAGAAGCCATATGTCGTCGGCATAATTTAAATCATCTAATCTGCCCTGCAGCCCAAAAGCTATACCACGATCACCTTTCATCGATTGTTCCATTACAATATCAAGAACGATGTTAAAAAGAAGTGGGGAGAGCACACATCCTTGTCGTACTCCTCTTTCAACTGGAAATTTATTGCTTATAAGTCCATCATGTAATACACGACAGGATGCGTTATCGTATAAACATTTGGTTAGTTGGATCATCTTAAAGCATGCCATATGGCCGGTTGGTGTAACGTGTCAAATGCCCTTTCAAAATCTATAAAAAGCAAATATAATGCAGACCTCCACTCGACTGATTCTTCTACTATTATACGAAGACTGCTGATATGGTCTATACAAGATTTACCTCTCCTGAAACCAGATTGTACGTTGCGAAGTTCTGGCTCAATAGTAGCAGAAATGCGTTTGTTTATTATGTAAGCAATGATCTTGTTTGTCATGTTTAAAAGTGTGAGACCTCTCCAATTTTTTAGCTCAGTCAGATTACCTTTCTTTGGAATCTTAATTATTAGACCTTCTTTAAGTTCATCCGGTAGATGTTTATTTACCCAGAAATGCTCTATTAGCGGTTTAAGTACTGGGCTGTGGTTGTGCAATCTACCTTTAGCAGTTCCGGTGGTAAATAGTCGGGGTCTGGAGCTTTATGACACTTCAGAGAAGTAATTGCAGATTGGATCTCTACAAAGTCAGGTGGCTCTATGTCGATATTTTTAATACGCGCCTGATGTTCTGTTTCAGTACAGTTGCATATCATCGAGTTTGTTGTGCTATTGTCGTTAGATAGCATATTTCTGTAATGGTCTTCCCACAGTTTTACTTGCTCTTCTTTGGAGTACACCAGCTCATTCCTAGAATTCTTAAAAGGTTTGGTGTTGACATGTTTGCTGTCTGTTAGTGTTTTTGTTATTTTATATAGGTCTCTTGTTCTCATCGCCGCTGGCCTTTTCAGCTTCGATGGCTAGATCGGCGGTTGTGCGATGTATTCCTTCTTCTTTTGCAATTTGTATTTGGAAAACAGGATCGCTTAGAAATCGCAGATATATTTGCATCCTTTTTATTTGTGACAAGGATGCTCCTCTGTTTTCATGGCTTTCTTCCAAAAAATTTTGCGTTAACCATTTTACACTTTCTTTTTTAAACCTATATAAGTTAAAATAGTCTTCTGGATGAGAATGAGACCGCACACGATATTGGTTTGTTTGGTGAATGTTCATAAATGCCGTCATATTTAAATAAAAACAAACAAAAATTCACTTTTCGACTAATTAACCAACAATAAACTTATTCTCAGCACCGCAATGACATGCTTACAAAAATGTAAGTTACTTTAAGTACTTACTAGTTTTTAATCACACTTTTTTCCAGTAAATGCTGGAAAAACTAAAGGGTCCGCCAAATAACTTTTTTTTTTTGAAAATGCTATAAAAAAAAAACTACTGAATATTTTCTCAAATTTCTTTTTTTATTTGAAATTACAATCCTTCCGCTTAATAATGGAAAATAATTTCATTCAAATGGCTGCCTCGGCTGGCCATGCAGTAGCCTACACGATCGGTCCAATTTTTAAGCAAAATTTTTGGCAAAATCGGCAATAAGTCGATCACAGGCCCACTTAGCGAAGCGAAAACGCATTGGATGGTCAGTTGGCTTCAACTCCTGAACCAATTGGACTTTGTATGGCGTCATACCAAGGTCTTTATGCAAAATTCGTCTCAATGATGTCTCCGAAATGTTCAATTGTTGAGAACGACGGTGAATTGATGTTGATGGCGCTTCACTTTCTGCCACAGCAGCAATATTCTCGGGTGTACGCACTGTTTTTGGTTTTGATTTATCGATGAGGATGCCAGTTTCTTTCACTTTTTTTGACAAGATAATGAACATAGGGAGTTGACGGTGCTTCTCTTCTTCCAAAATCCGTACGCAATTTTCTGCAACATTACCATGATTCTCAAAGTAATGTCGCAATATTTCCCAGCGTTGTTCAAGCGTATACACAACCATATTCGTTCAGCGGAAGGATAAAACTAATTATCTGTCAAATCAAACATGAGCTAAGTGTTACCATTCACGAAATAAGCACTAGTTGAAAAAAAAAGTTAGATGGCGGACCCTTTAGCTTGTGCTAGACTGTAAAAAGTACTAGCTTTATCTGAAAATTTTATTCACCTCAAAACTAGTTTAAACTTAAAATTTGCTAGTTTTAGCTAGAACTACATTTTTATTCACATAGCCCAATATCTGTAAAATTTATATGTTCTAATAGGTTAATCTTTCAAAATATTGTCAAGAATATTGATCGTCTATGCCGGCCCTAAATTTCATTCTATTTTTTCTATAAATTTTATACTGTATGGTACTATTTGTGCTTTAATGTTGGTTTACCAACATTTTGACATTTTTCTTATTTAAATTTTTTATTTGAGCTTAATAATGGATTTGAAAAAAATTCTGAATGAAAATCTTGTTATTTTTATTTTATTATTATCACAGAAAATAAATTAAAATGTAATGTTTTTTTTTTTTTTTGTTTTTAAATGGAAAAAGTCGATATATATATTTTTTTTATATACAGTTTAAAAGGATTTAAAATATATTTTTTATTATTTTTGGAATTTTTTGAAACTCTTAGTTTTTTTTTTTTTTGTTTTTTATTGAGGTGGTTTGAAGAAAAACTTTTGTTTTGTAGATAAAATGATTGATTGGGGATTTTATTCAAAATTCATTTAATAATGATGATTGTTTAATGATGTACAATTGTATAATTACACTCAGCGAACTTCTGCTGTAAATATTTGTAAATGTTTAAGTTGTAATACAGTATCTTTATTTTTAAGTGCACTCAAAAAAATAAGTTAGTAGAAAAGTTAGTAAAACATATTGTAAATCAGGTATACTATTTTTCAGCAAATTTTTTGCTAAAATTATGTTTTAAACACTCAGGGAACTTCTGCTTTAAAAATATGTAGTTGTTTGGGTTGTAATACAGTATCATTATTTTTAATGTAAATGTAAGTCATTTGTAGAACAAATAAAATTTTTGACTAACCTTGTTGTTCATTTAAAAAAACAACTCACATCAAATGACTGTTTTATGATTTTACATTCATTTTTTACAGTTGTTTTTTGTTATTTAAAAAAATAAAAAAAAATTTTTGGTTTATTTTTTACTACCATGTGGTTCATTTTTACTACAATTGTTAGTCATTTTTTGAACATTAAAAAACAAATGACAATGTTAGTTGAATTTAATGAAATGTAAGTCGTCCTTTTTTTAAATGAAATTTCATTTGTTTTTGACTACAATTGCAGTCGTCTTTACCAACATAATTTCCTAAGTGAACTAATAATTTAGTTATACTTAGTCAGCACTTCACTGTTTTGAACTAATATTTTAGTAATGTTTTACTAATTTATTTCGCTAAAAAAAAATTGTGCTGATTAGCACACCGATAGTGTGAACGACAACCACATTACCACCACACGCAGCATGAATTAGATGTCAAGATGTAGTAGTGACGAGGAAAATTATACTAAAAAGTACAACTCTAGTAAGACACATTAAACAAAAAAAAAAAACAACCATGGAAGATTTTGTATTTGTTTTTCATACATAAAACAAAATTGTGAATTGAAACAACTTCAATTTGGCGTTTTCACCGGCTTGTGAAAGTAATTGTCTATTAATTAAATAAAAGACAAAATAAAATATTTAAGCTTAAAAAAGATTAAATGTGTATTTGTAGTCAAATTGAGTGCTCAAGTTGCAAACAAATATACAGCAGGTAGACAGAATCAAGCGAAAGACAAAGACATACATCTTAGGTAAATTTTTATGTTTCCTTTATCTTATTGCAAAAAAAAGGGTTGCAAATGTTACATTTTGTTATTTTTTCGTTTCGTTTCTATAATTCTCTGCGGCATTAGCGTTGCTTTAAAAGATAGCATCATTGTGACAACCATTGATGTAAGTAGTTGAAAGATAATTTTGTTTATGTTATGTATAATTATTTCTATATATTTTTAGATATTACAATAATTCATGTCGTCAATGTAGGAGTATGAAAATTTTTATATTTTGTAATGTATTGTAAATTATTTTAAAAAGAATCACAAAATTATGTTTTATGATTTTCAGCAAAATAAATTAACTAAAGTACAAATTTTCTACAAATTTTTTGAGTTTTTTTCAGTCTAATAATATTCAGCAAAAATTTTATTAATGTTTAGCAAGGGTTTTTTAATTTCTAATCCACTAAGTTTTAGCAAAACTTTTGCTGAATCTACTAATTTTGTTGATAAAAATCAGCTCGCTGATTTTCGGGAAAAGATTTTGCTGATTAAAATTTTGCTGATTCAGCAAAATTTCAGTCAGTTCAATGAAATGAATGACGTTTTTAATAGTCTAAAAATTTCAATTCCAGAAAATGCTGATTCTTGAATTTAAACAAAACTGGACAAAACTCGTTTAAAATTGTTAACAGTTTTAGGTTTATATGATTTTTTTTTTTGCTTTTTTACACATTTTTTATTTTTTTTAATAATTAGTATTTTAGTATTTCTAATAAATCCCGATAATTCCGACAAAAATTTTCGGTAATCGAGAAGTGAAAAATCCGCAAAGTTCCCGGGAATTCCCGGTTTAAAACCCTAATTTCTATTCATACGATGAAAATAGGTGAAGAAAAACTTTTTTGCTGGAAAATTGGATCGCTATTTAGGTCACGGTACTATAATTAAGATTATAAATATTAATATCTCTCGATTGATGAAATTATATCAATTCGTTTGTACATTCCCGAGAATTCCGACAAAAATATTAGGTAATCGGGAAGTGAAAAATCCGCAAAGTTCCCGGGAATTCCCGGGTTAAAACCCTAATTTCTATTCATACGATGAAAATAGGTGAAGAAAAACTTTTTTGCTGGAAAATAGGATCGCTATTTAGGTCACGGTACTATAATTAAGATTATAAATATTAATATCTCTCGATTGATGAAATTATATCAATTCGTTTGTACATTCCCGATAATTCCGACAAAAATTTCCGGCAATCGGGAAGTGAAAAATCCGCAAAATTCCCGGGAATTCCCGGGTTAAAACCCTAATTTCTATTCATACGATGAAAATAGGTGAAAAAAACTTTTTTGCTGGAAAATAGGATCGCTATTTAGGTCACGGTACTAAAATTAAGATTATAAATATTAATAGCTCTCGACTGTTAAAATTATATCAATTCGTTTGTACATCATTAATAAAATCATTATTTCCAGGAATTTGAGTTTGTTTTACTAGAAAGTCTACTCTATAATACCTTGGTAACTCTTCGATTTGTTATTGTTAAAATTATGGTTGGTGGACCTGATGATAATTTATTGAAGAAGAAGAATTTTGGTTTCTTGTGCTGATAAGTTTATGGAAGATACGATAATCTATAATTTGGCAAAAACTATATTGTTTTATATGTTGTGATCTTTAAAAACTATAGAGATATGGTATGAGTTTTCTATATAAATACATTATTATAAATTTGGAATTTAACCAAATTGTCTGTTCTGAATTTAAAACGAAAATGAGAAAAGATTTTGAATATTTTTGATATTCATTGAATATTTATCTTTTAATTTTTGTAAGAATTTCAGACTATAAAAAATTTTGTATCGGTTATTTTATAGAGTTTATAATTAAATTCATATTAGGATTTGAATTATTTTGAATTTTTATTACTTTTTCTGTACTGATTTTATAAAAAATTGTTATCTTCATGAGTTTTTACTTTCTTAAGGGAGAGTAACTTTTCTAAAAATAACCAGAGTTTAATTTTGACCACAGATACTTCCATATGAATTCGATATTTATAACTACCCAGCCAAAAACTGTCAGTGGTACAAAAAATCAAACACTGGTATACCACTGACTAACCGAAGAATTGTAAAAAAAGTACTGGCAGAACATTTGTTTACTACGCTTTACCATTGTTTCCAAAAAAACGTTGTACCAGTATTTGCTTTGCGATAATTTCAGTGGTCTACAGAAAAAATCATGGGCAATGAATTGGATGAGACCACTATGCCAACGTTGGGAGAAAGTGTTTACCCAGTGCTATACAGTCAAACGGCTTAAAAGTCGAACAACTGGTAAAGCATTTATTTTTTCAAAATGATGATGCTCTGTCAAAAAAAGTTTGTAGTCGGAAGGTTCCGAGTTCGAGCCCGGATTTTTTTATACTTTTAATATTTTTTTCATATAAAATTCATTTTTTTGTTTCTGAACCAACTTTTTGTTGTTTTCCCTACGTTGGCAAGTTGCTTCCATCATACCTTATGCGAGTGCTGACATATTTAAGCAGCCAACTGTTACCCAGTAGTTATCATTTATTTACGTTTTAAGCTATCAATTATTACTTTGGGCGTTTCTGGTGTTAGTTGTGGTGTAATGGTTAGCGCGTTGGACTGTCCCGGGTTCGATTCCCGGTGACGACAACATCAATTTAGAATAATAATATGCATGAGTTTTCTATCACTTATATGTATCGCTGCGCCCACCTTCGGTGTTCCCATAGCACTTAACCCCACCTAAGTAAAATAATGAATCAGGGCTATGAAACAAAAAGCTTCAATAAATTCGCCAACTCTACATCAGGTGTCGAGCAACAACTGTTCTAAGACTTATCATCGAGGGCAATTACAGTGTTGCCATGTTTGAAGCCCTTCATCTTTCACCACCTTTCATCTCTCCACTATCCCCTTTCCAAAGAAAGCAACACATTAATTAATAGGAAGAATTTCCTGAGTGTTGCTTCTCTTTAACAAAAAAAAAAAATATGTCTCGTTAGCTCAGAAGTTAGAGCTGTTGGCTGCCAAATTGGCGGCCAAGGTTCGAATCACGGCGGGACCATAAAAATTATGCAATAACTTTTGTAATTTTATTTTGGAAAACTAACTGTTTAGACCACATATTTCATGGTTTTACCGACAGTTTGTTAATGTTGAAAATTTTGTTTCTCCAGTGCTTGCCCGACACTTTTTAACCCTTTCACTACCGACTGTTTGTTTGTCGATATATTTCTATTTCTATTTTGAATTCAGATTCTTGTTAGGGGTCCTTAAATTAGGTAGAAAAAGTTTTACATATATGCTCCCTCCCCCTCCTACCCATCAAATGGGTAGAAAATCAGAAAATCGAATTTTTGAAACTTCTCAGCCCATTTTTACCAGTAAAGCATTCGAATGATTTGTTTGAATTTGTTGTGGCCATTAGATGAAACTACGTACCAAATTTCGAGACTCTAGCTTTGCTAGTTTAGGATATATGAAATAGGGCTTATAAAGAAATCGGATTTCTTAACAAATATCACGACTATATGTCCCCGATAAACAGTTTATGCATACAGCGACATTTTTTTTTCAATGACCAATATCCTAATGAACATAGTTTGACCATAATATATAGTTTCATTGCATTATAAAATTTTTTATATTTTTTTAAAATTGTGTACACGGTTAGTGTACAAGGGTAGTGAAAAGGTTAAACAGATGGACCATTTGTCTAATGATGTTATCATTTTGGTATTGGGAAAGCACTTGTAGCTAGTAACTTGCCAGCGGGGGTCCGTTTGTATTTTTCTGACTGGGTATGGTTAAGCCTTAAACTTTTTTTTATTTTGAGACAAGCATGCCTTAGTTGTTTTAAATATTTAATTTATCTCATCGTTCTTTCATATACTGATCTCCTAAAGTTTTTTAGATTAAAGTATAATTCTCTTGGTCATTTTATACAATTTCTCTTATAGATTTTTTTATGATTATTTAAACACCTCTCTATAATTTCTCTCTTAAGCTGATGAAATAAAGTATTTGTTTAAGTTTTGAAAGTTATAACCGTCTTTCATTAATTAATTCTTGGTTATTTTGTTAAAAACTCGCTCTTATACTCATTTAATCATTGTTCCACTCTCTTACTGATTTTAAAACATTTTTTCCTCTCTCTATTTTAAGCTCTACTGCTTTGAGTTAGTATATTTTTAAAATAATATTAAAAATGGATTGGCATTTCTCTTAATTTTTCTCGCTTTACTGATTTAATAAAGTATTAGTAACTTCGGAGAATGACAAAAGTGGACTACCATCCATATTTTGTTCTAGACCACTTAAAGAAGCTGTGGCACATGTTGTCCCAGCTCCGGGGGCACCAATAACATAGGCATTTGTAGCATAAGCCAACGTTGAAGGATGCATAACACTACCACGTGTTTTAAACGAACTGGTACAAATACCACCAGCACCTCCTCCTCCCAAACTATGTGCATTACCCAATTGTTGCAGAGCTACACTTTGTGTACCCATATCAAAATTACCATCTAAGGTAGTCGATGTTATGACAATAGGTGAAGCTATTATAGCCAATTGATGATATGGCGAAGTTGTAACAGTCACTCCAGCCGCTGAAACTCCCGATCCATTATGATGCAATGTTCCACCATTTAATCCGTTAATAACACTACTTATAGCTGGTAATTGTTGTGTTTGTATGGGTGATGTACAGGAGGGTGATGAACTAGCCGATGCTACCGTTGTGTTACAATTTCCTTGTCCCATTGTCCCTAGAGGTTGTAAATGTGGATTGTATGTACCGAGTTGTAATACTTGTTGGTGATGTTGTTGTGATTGTTGACTGAGCATGATCTGTTTTGAGAGTTTATTTTTTTTGGAGGGGGGATTTAAAATAAAATATGATTTCGTTAGTGTTGTTATAGATTTTGAAATGAGTATTTTAATTAATTTAAGTGATAAAGTGTGCTCAAAGTGCTTTAAATTTTTAAGTGAGTGTTTATTGTTAAAGTGATTAGAGTGATATATCATTGTGTGTGATAGCCGTAATTGGTATAACTTTCGGAAAGAAATACTGGGTAGAACACATCTTTCCAAAGCTGATTATAAATATATTAATTATGTTTTAAGATTCTATTATAAACCTCCATAGAAAAGGAGAGAAATGGGAGCCGTGGGCTTGGACAATTAGAACCGGTCTGTAAGTAGCTAGCACATGACCTGTCCCGTGACCGCAGAAAACAGAACATATCATAAAGTACCTACTCCAATACTGCTGACAAGAGAACCGGTCTAACAGTACCTGTCCCCTGATTTTACCTTAAGTTTAAAAAAAGCGAATTTTAGGAACCATTTTTAGATCATGAGTCTGATCAAAGCTTTTTGGACACACAAAAATTTTTTTTTTTTGAAAAATTCTCAGCTTATAAGAACTTGGCAAAATGTTTAAACTATTTTTATGAGAATGTGTAATTTTTTAAACCGGTTCAGACTTCGGAGAATTTACTCTATCTTGAGACATTTTTGTAGTGAAAATTTCATTGATTCTGACAATACACTCATAAAAAAAAGTACAAACGAGAATTTATTTGGTTAAATAAACTTTATACATTTTTTTAACATGTCCTTAGTTTGGACTTCTGTCGGACCAAATTTGGAATTTCACATTTTTAAATGGAAATATCTCGGGAACTATAAGAGATATCCCACACATGTAAGCATTTGTTTCGTGAGCCTCTACTAGCGGATTACAAATATGTTGGATTTTAACAAATTTGATAAGAAACAAAAATGCCGAGCACTCAACAGTTTTTATGCTAAAAGTGCCCTACTTTGGGGGGGTAATATTACCATGGGTTCTGTGAGGTCCAACATTAACACTTAAGCTCGATATTAAGTAACTTATGCCTGTTTCAAATTTCATTGCAGTCTAACCACTAAGTTAGAAATAGTGGAATTGTTTCCAAAAAATTTGTGTTGCATGCCACAAGTTTACCCTCTTGTAGTGGATGTTTCAATTTCCAGTTTCAGATTTCTACATTAAAGGCTTTGCTTACAGGTCATTACATTTTTTTTTAGTTTTATATCTTTTAAACCGCATTTATGCCAAGATTTTAAAACAAAATCCAAAAAAATTATCTGCATATCTTAAGAAACACATATCTTATATTTCAGACTTATATTCCGAAGGGTTTGGCCATAACGTTAAAGGCGAGACTTCCGCTTGTTTTCCCTGTCCGTAAAAATGTTCAAAAACACAGTCTTAGCAGGGATGCCTGCATCCCAACTTTTAAATTCCTATCTACAGAAGTTTTGGTTGAGTTATTAAAGGGAAGTTTTTTTCGACATTTTTAACCCCATTTAAACAACTTTTTTTATTGGAGTTTCCAAACATAACCTCTTTAAAAGTACATAGGAACACATATGTATATGTTCTTACTTCAAGAGGGACCAATTTATGACAATTTGCTAATAAAAATCCAGCACATTCCAAATTTCAAGTTCTTTGCTTTAGCGATTTGGTTAGGCTGTAAAGGTTGAGACTTTACCACTTTTAACTCTATTTCGTGTTCCTGGCAAAAATCCCAAAAAGTATCTACTCACTTATTAAAGTCGTATTCGAAATAAAACATATTAAACAATTTCTAACCAAAGGGGTTTGGCTGGGCCGCCGAGGAGGTGGCTTTCCTTCCTTTTTACTTATTGCACTAGAAATTCGCAAAAATCTTGTGTAAACGGGTGACTACGTGGCACCCACTTACTAACTTTCAAGTTCTTCCCTTTAACGGTTTGTCCAGGTCGCCAAGGTTGACTTTTTGACCTTCCCGTAGACTTTTTCAAAATCCCATATAAGCATATCGAGAAATATCTATTTATTAATTAAGTGAAATAATTTCACAAATTTTGACAAAGCTTTACAATTTTTGTTAATATTTTGTGGATAACATAAAAACTGTAAATAATTTGACCCAGCTTATTACGAAATTCGTTTATAACGAGCTTATTTTGTTAGTCCATCGGAATTTGTCTTAACCGGGTTTTACTGAATTTTTAAATTTGTGTGTTTTTTTCTCTTTATGAGAGTATTTGTTTCTAACTCTCATTTTGCCGTACTTTAACCAAAAACTAAGGAAACAATGATATTATTTGGTGAGGCCAGTTAAGAAATAATTTTCGGAAGCAACTTTTAAAATATCGAATATTTTAATTATAAACGAAGTTTTCGAACTTCACAACTTGTTTGTCCAAGAACCAAAAAAGGAAAAGTTCGGCAGCTTATTTTAACGAAAGATTAAAGAGAAGTTTTCAAACTTCATTTGCAGACAAAAAAAAAAAAAAAATCATAATCAATGTCACTCTACAAAGAAAATTAAAAAATTTTAGATATTATTCGTCCAAAAATTGGAATAGCTTAAAGCGAATCTAGATGCTATTATTTCCATTTTTATCTTATTTTTCTATCAGTTCTGGATAAGTATGGACCCGCATTAAAAGTTTCATATGCCTTTATGTAATTTACAGTGCTACCTCTAAAACCGCTACAATTTAGAATGCCAATCTACAAAATTTTAAAGATAAATCGTATACAATCTCAAAAAGGACTACACACCCGATATTTGTGTTTTTCTTAAACAACAAATAATTTTAAACACATTTTAATGTTTTTTTACACAACAACAACGAACTACTGAGTGCTGCTACTTATGTGAGGTGGTTGTGCCGTAGTAGTGCTGGCAGCCGCTGCCGCATGAGCATGATGGTGGTGAGCGTGGTGATGGTGATAAGAAAAATATTGTGAAGCATATTGTGTAGCATATGATGCCGGACTCCATACCTCACTGCCATTAGGGGTGGAAATTGAGGATGCTGCTGTTGAGGTATTTGAATGATGCGTATGATGATGGTGATGATGATGAGGAGGAAGTGACGAGGCAGTTGCATGTGAGTGATGAGAATGATGGTGTGGTGGTGGCGGCGGTGGTGGTGGATGATGATGATGGGTATGCGGATGAGGCGCATGATGGTGATGTGTTGCTGATGTTGTTGTTGGATGATGATGATGATGGGTTATATGATGTTGGGGAGAAACTGAACCAGCTATAGGAGCATGATGATGATGATGCGGATGATGATGGTGGTGGTGAGGATGTTGATGCGCATGTGATGTTGTGCCAGAGGTTATGTGATGTGGGGAAATCTGATGATGATGCACTGTATTCTGTAATTGAGCATTATGATTTTGTTGTTGTTGCTGTGTTTGGTGCATGGAATGTGTTGCAGTTGTATTGTGTTGCACAGCCAAAAGTGTATTGCTATCTGTGACCGTTGATCCAGTTGTTGGAGGTGGTGCTGGTGTTGTAGCTGGTGCATTTTGCTGATGATTATTATGATGTGCGGTTATTGTAGTTGTAGAAAGTGTTTCAGCCACCGTATTGTGTGAAAGAGTAGTAGCTCCACTATTTGCTCCTCCGCCTCCTCCTCCGCCAGGTCCAGCACCCGTACTACTGCCACTACTGCTAAGTCTATGTTGCGGAGATGTTGTATGTGAAGATGCTGAATACAAGCCAGAATCATCATGATGCATTTGATAACTATCAGGAGTGGAAGCACTTTTAACATCTTTTGTTGAGCCATTCCATTTTGAAGACGATTCTGTTTCATATGAAAGACCACCATTGGTTATGGGTGTTGATTGTGGCGAACGTTCTGGATTAGAGGAGATATGTCGATTGCTTGAACTGGCTGCATTATGCAGGCTATTTATTGGTACGCCACTAGATTGTGTACCCCACATTAGTACAGTTTGCCGTTCATAGGGATCTTGAGGTGTCATTTCAACTTTGGGCGTTATTATGGGACCATTAGTTGAGCTATTTGCAGGATTGTGAGGATTATTGACAGAAGCACCACCTGGAGAAGGAGCATCCGAAGAACATGATACTACTTCCATAACATGTGGCGATGACTTTGGCGTTTTTAGAGGAACTTGCTAAAAAATATTCAAATTAGTATTTTAAATGGACTCTTTTCATATTGCACAATTCGTTTCTTACCTGTGGCGTGGATGTGGGACTACCATAACCACTACTGTAGCCACTGTAGTATTTGCTAGTATCTTGCCATTTTTCTTCTTTGGAGGTTATGGCATAACCATCATAGGATAAAAAACCATTTGCCACATATGCTGAGGCTGGTGCTCCAGAATGATGATAGTCAGCATAATAACCACCCACTCCCTGCAAACGATATTGATGGAAGAGATTTTCCGTAACGGGATAAAAATTTGTAGAATGTACCGAAGTACCCATATAAATATTATCAGCCGCAGTGGCATAAGGTGAAGTAGTATACATGGGATTTAAATTGGAATAAGCGGCCGCTACAGCTACCGCTGGATCTGGAAGATATTCGACCACAGGCGCAGGAGAAGAGACCTAAAATATAAAAACGAATATTAGTAAAAATTCGGCTTACGGACATAATTTCCAAACTAAATACAGAGAATTTTATTGGACAAAAAAATGAATCAGTAAACTACACTCAGGGAAAGAGCTTTAATAATATTAATAAAACAGTTTCTTTGGACGAAAATCTATTAAACATTGTCAAATTTATGCAGTTTTTGATAGTATGATGAAAAATTTCATAAACAAAAAATGTTATCAATATGTTTTATGTTAATAGCCGATATCTCAAAAACCCAAAGAGATATAGAAAAACGAACAGTTTGTTTAGTCTAGTGGGCATACTAACAAACATCGGTATAGAAATTGAGCCAAATTTGGGTGGAATTCCAAAACGCATCGCCCCTAACAATATTTTTATGAAACAGTTTCATAAATTTTGTGAAACAGCTGCATTGAAAAAAAAAACCATTGAAGCTTTCATCATGTTTATGAAGGTTTTCATTAATATAATGAAGTTTTCCTTTTTCTTTATATACTGAACAAAAAATTTCTTAAATTTAATGAGAGCTTTACTCTTTTTGTGAATTTTTTTTTTATGAAATTTCTTCAGAGAGTGTTTGAAACTTTTAATAAATATAATGACATTTTTCATTAAATCTTACGAATAAATTTATTAACTCAATAAAAAGTTTTAATTTAGTAATTCTAGTTCATTGCTTTTATACAAATATACATTAATATCATGCAGATAGTTCTCTCAGTGTAGATATAGGGAATACACAGAGATAATTTTGTTGGACGGTAAATACTGAACATTTTCAGTAAATCAACAAAAACTGTCTTCACAAAATAAAAGAAAATTGTCTTAAATTTATTGAAAAGCTTCATACTTTTTATGATTTTTTATGAAACTTCTTCATTGAGTGTATGCAATTTTTAATGAATAAACTTATATTTTTTATGCAATTTCATAAAAACTTGCATTAACTTAATGAAAAGTTTCAATGAACGAATTAAAGTGCGATTTCATCGATTTAATGCAAAAATTAATTTATATCATGCAGACAATTCTCTCAGTGTATGACCGAAAAATTTCTGAATTTATTCCAGAAAAAGATTGGGGTGATTATGGACACTTCTTATTTAATTTTTTTTTTCGGATTATGATTATGCAATTCTGCAGGGTTATGTCCGTGAGGCAATGTCCGGTCACCTAAAAATTCTCAAAAAAAATATATTTTCCAATTAAAGTTCACTACCTGTCCCAATGGTGAGTTTTGTTGTGTTTGTTGTTGCATTTTACGTTTCGAGCGACATGTTGACAAAAAATCTCTCAGCTGGGTTTTATATCTTCTGTTGGGTCTTGTCGGCGTTACTGGTGGTGGCAACGAATTGGGTGAACCACTTGGTGGCACTACTAATTGATCGGCTTCCGAAAATATGTTGAGGCCAATCCCGTATCCAAATAACTCACTTTAAAGTCCATGGTACGTTTACCCAACAAATCATAGCCTTCTTCATCCATAAGAACACGATGGGTACATATAACAAAATCGGGTTTGGAATTTTTATATACCAAACGAGAACTAAAAGGTAAACAAATTTAAATTTAAGAAAGAACTAGAAAAATATTAAAATATAAGAATTACCTCGTTTGCAGCCACTGCCATTCGCCATCTTTCTTTTGGTATCTATAGGCAATCATGCCGGAAGCACCAGTTTTAAGAACTGAAATTAAAAAGAAATAAACATAATGTAGTTTTCCAAATACTATCTTTGAAATTTGAATTTTGTTTTACTTTAAACTTGTTCTAATTCAGTTTGAAATTTTGTCTACAAATTTTTGCTTGTTTGACATTTTAAATCCAAACGCTTGTTACTTAAATCGTGGATAAATACAGTTTGAAATTCTATTTTCCAATTTGGTAATCTTACTTCAATATTGAAGTTCTCTCTTTAGTTATTTTAAGTGGATTAGATCCAATGTTTGCCAATTTCAGCTATATTATCGTAAAATCTAGCGTTTAACGCATTTAGCGGAGTAGAACATGACTTAGCTATAAGCGGGAAATCGAGCGATTTTTTACGAGTCAGTATTTTTTAGGTTTATTTCCTTTTCGGTATTAACAAGTTATTATTATTTAGCGATTTATCGCAAATTTTTTTAGCAAATCTTGATAAGTCCGAAAAATTTCACGATTAATGGCTAAATTTTTAAGAAATTTTAAAAAAAGTTTTAAAAATGTTGCTTTTTTTTAGTAGTTTTTGAACAAGTTTTGAAAAATTTTATTAATTTAGCGATTTATCGCAAAATTTTTTTAGGTTGATTTAGCGATATTTTTAGAAAATAAAGTAGCAACTGTGATTAGACCACGATAGATTTTAGAATATCAAACTTTTAAAGGGAAAGCTTCAAATTGTATCTCCAAAATACGCATGGTATCCAACTAATTAATGTGAATAAAGTGCATCATAATGTGATAATTACTTGTTAAAAAGAGATAACAATAGGATTATAAGGAGGAAGCATTCTAGTTGAAAATTAAATTGTTCATAGGTATTAGTTAACTCTGTCTCTTCTGATTCAAAAACAATACATTGTGACAAAAACTCCACTTAGACACACTCATCGCTGTGTCGACCGTGGTTCAACTCGCTAAGTCATAGCCTGACGTATGGCTGTGGGTTTGAAACTCACTACGACACAAAGTTAAAAGATCTTCATATAGAGCATTTTAACAATATAAAATACTTTGTTCAATTGACACATAAGTCCTTGGAGGGGACGAAACTGCTGCAGTATGGCATATCCATTGTATCCGTTAAGTTTTTTAATAAAAATGTTTTCTTCTTCCTCTAACTAAAAAAAAAATTCTCCAGTAATTTATTGTAATACAATTAATTACGATTGTTATTATATGATAATGTTTACAAACAGTATTAGAATTTCAAACTGCATTTATCCATGATTTAAGTAAAAAGCTTTTCGGTTTAAAATTAAAAAAAAAAAATACAAATTTGATTCAGTTTGAAAACCTTGTCTAAAAGTTTGGAAATTTTAATTTTAAATATTTGAAACTTTAACTTTAGCCGTGGTTCAATTTTATTTAAATTTTTTTTTAAAGGCATGTCATCTTCAAATGTGACCTAATCCAACTTGAAATTTTTCCTTCAATAGTTTGAAGTTCTGACCTCATTCGTAGTCTAATCCAGTTTAAATTCTGTCCTCAAAAGTTTTATATCGAAATTTAATTGCGGTCTAAAATAGTTTGAAATACTTTCTATAAAATATCACGATCAAATTAAAAATTTTAGAGAAGAAACGTCAAACTTAAAATGTTTGAATTTAAAACTCTTAAAGATACAATTTTAAATGGATTAGATCACAAAAATTCTAAATTTTTGAAGAGAAAACTTCAAACTTTATTAAAATAATATGGAAGTAAAATGTCCAAACCTTTGAATATAGAATTTCAAACTGTAATTATCGACGATTCAAGTAAAAAGCTTTTGGGTTTAAAATTTCTTGTCTAAAAATTAAAGTTTTAAGCATTTGAAACTCTAACTTTAGCTGAGCTTCAATCCAGTTTGTAAATTTATTTTAAAAGGTATGATATTTTCAATTGTGATCTAATCCAATTTTAAATTTTACCTTCAATAGTTTGAAGTTCAAACCTCAATCGTAATCTAATCCAGTTTTTTTTTATTTTATTAATTAATAATCATATAATTACAAATTATATACTATTACCCTAACCGAGCACTAGCTACTATGGCCTTCGGCGCGTTGTAGCGAAAACAGACCAGTGCCTCTGGTGGGAATCGAACCCACGACCCCCGCACTGATAAGCCAGCACGCTACCAACTAGCCTACCGGGGCGCACAACAATCCAGTTTAAAAAATTCGGTCTTCAAAACTTTTAATTTCGAACTTAAATCGCGGTCTAATTCAGTTTGATATACTTTCTTTAAAATATCGATATTTAAACTTCGATATTAAAATTTCAAATTTGGACACGGTCTTATATAGTTTAAAATTGTAGCTTTAAAGGTTTGATATTTTAATTTGAATCGTAGTTTTATTCAGTTTAACTTTTTATCTCTAAAATCTATCTACAAAAGTTTAAAACTCTTAGTTTAACCGTGGTCTAAATGCAGTTTGAAATAATATATTCAACTATCTCAACTCTAACTTCAATTCAAACTTAAATGCAGTCTAATAAAATTAAAATTTTCAACTTTAATCGAGATCTAAATAAATTGGTTTAAACTCTAAATTTCAATCATTGTCTCATTATGGGCGTTTAAAATATTCAATCTTGAACTAATCCTATTTTTTATTCTGAATTCAATCGTTGTTCTTTAAAGTTTCAGTTATGGTTTTATAGAATTTAACATTCTGATATAAATGGTGCTTATCCGAAATTGTAATCGCTTGTAATCGATTAGTTTCAAATCATGAGATTGATTTTTCTCGGTTTTAGGGCCACCTCGGGAAGTTATGTGGTCAAAATTGGTTTAAAAATTAGTTTTCGAATTAGAGCTTTTAATGACTTCTCATCCCAAGAAACTATTTGTAAATGTTTTGTTGTTGAAAGAGATTTTTAAACAATATTCTTTAGTAACTTTTTGGGTACACTCATAAAAAAGCCCGTACAAATATATGATATTGCAGCTACGACAACAGAAAATAGTATCTGAATTTTGCGCCAGCAGAATTTTTAATGAAGTTGAGAATCACAGTCTGCTAAATTTAGGCGACCTAAATTTTAGAAGAACTAAATTTAAGTTGACAGTTGTTGTTAAATTAAATAAGAATTTAGCTAAATCAACAGACTAAGCTGAATCAACAGAAAATTTCTGCTAAAAGGGTATTTTCGGATCTTACCAGAGGCAGGTCCATATTTATTACCCGGTAATAAATATGTACCTTAATAAAGAGTAACGGAGTAACGATTTTAGTTCATTTTGCTCTATCTCGTTTTGTTTCGGAGATATAGCCTATTGTATGATTATAAAATAAAAAATATGCGAAAATAACGACATCTACAAGTGAGACTTATAGCGGAGACACAAAAAAGTTATGGTTTGAAAACAATTGTTTAAACTAACTGGCAAAATTTATAAATTTGAGAATCACGAATTACTAAATTTTAGGCCGAAAATTAGTTCAAATACAGATGAAATTTGTATCTTGAAATAAGTTTTTATTTTGAAATTCGTATATTTTAAACTTTTTGCCGAAACAAAAAAAGTACCAAAAATGCTTCCCCCTATTTCCTATTCTTTATCCCAAAGGGGCGTTAAAATGAGATATGTTGATCTTAGATTTCCTCGCTCTATAGCATGACGAAATTTCATACAAGTCGGATAGTTAAGCTTGACATAATTTCCTTGTTAAAGATACCAAGTTTTTAAACTTAATCAGTGTTCTTTATAGCTTTAATTGTGTTTTCTCTTGATTGTTAAAATTTGAAATTATTATGATAGTTTTTGGAGCTTTAATCATAATGTAAGGAAGTTTGAAGTTCCAGTCCTCGCCTAATGCAGTTTACAATTTTAACCTTAATCGTAGTTCTTTGTAGTTTTGAGACAATACTTCGAAATTCTAACATTCATAGTATTTTTCTGGAGTTTCATCCATAGTCTACGTTCCATCATCCATACTTACGTTCTTGATGAGCACTAGCCACATAAGCTAAATCATCATAGTGCACCAAATCATAGCCACCCATATTGACTAGTTCTGCATCGGAGTAACCGAGAATATGTTTTCCCCTAAGAAAAGTAAAAAAACCAAAATTATATTTTTATAATATTTCATCAAAAAAAAAAAAAAAAAAACTTACCTTTGATCCATGGAAACTAAAGAAAAATCCAATTTATGCTTTGATTTAAACATATTTTCTTTATGTGGTATCTCCAATAGACTGGGAGGACCAAAGGGCGTACAATAGGCAAATAGACCCAAAGGAGGTTCTTCGGTTTTACGATTCTGACCATGTAATATCTTTATACGTCCTCGTATATCCAGTCGTAAAAAACCAGAAGTATTATCTAGCAGACATCTAAATCTAACAGTAAAGCTACGCTCCAAATATATGGTCTTATCCGGTGCTAATGTCTCCGCTAATTGCATACTCGACATATCGGCAGGTAAAAATGAATTCCATAGCAATTGTCTTTGGAGTTCTTCGCGATCTTCGGAGTGAACCAATTCATACACCGATTGATGTACAATATCTGACTGTAAACGAAGTAAAGAAACAAGAATTATATCAAAACAATTGTTCTTTTTTTTTGTTGGAGTGTTTAAGGTTAAAGAACTTTGCTTGGTTAATACAAAATTTCTGTAGGGAACTCCTTTTGAAAATGAATGTTGAACTTTTATTGATTTCTCTTAACCAACGTTTATAAATCATCACCAAAACTAAATTGAAAACTCAATTTTGTTCGGTTTTGTTGGGTTTTTGAAATTATTTGTTGTTGTTTATTTCATTTGGAATTCATTCAATGTGAGCACTACAGGTAGCTTAAGAAATTAAGATATAAATTCAAAAAAGAAGGTGTTTTGTTTTAAAAAAAAATCTATATATGAGCTTTTACAAAAATTTTCACTTTAACTGTGGAAACTGACTTTACACAGAGCGAACTTTCTTGGACGAAGTTTTTTTACCCAAAATTAATGTTTCTTTAGGAAAAAACTTTCTTGGACGAAGTTTTTTCTCCAAAATTAATGTTTCTTTATGAAAAAGCTTCATAATTTTTATGTAACTATTTGTAATGAAACTTTTTCATTAGGCTTATACACAGAGAAAATCTTTTCCTTACTTTTTTCAATTGAATCGGTTTGTTGAAAATTTTAAAAGCTATCAATTAAAAATTAATTGAATCAATTAAATATTTGCTCAAATTTGGAACTTTTATATTATCACTCAGAAGCAAAAATCAACACATTGTTGTTGTTGTTTTTGTTATATTTATGTAGTTGTTTTTTTTTTTATAAATGTGTATGTTTAGTGCTATTAGTAAAACATATTTCATAATTCATTTCAATTAGATAAGATATTAATTCTTATTAGGTTTATTAAGTTAAGTACTTTAGTTTCAGTTGTTTAAATCTGAATATTTATTTATTCTAAAACATTATCATAAAATTGATAATGTCATTTTAAACGTTTAATTTCGTTTAATAAAAATTTTTAAATTTTTTTAAACATAAAGAAAATGCCAAAAATAAATTCAAAATTATTTTAAACAAAAAAAAAAAAAAAAAAAATACTCTGATTTCAACACAAGGGCTAGTTTCTGCAAAGAAAAATCAAAAAAAAAAATTTTCTGTGTGAATTTGTTCACAAAATTTTATTACGGTTAAGATTGTAGAATAATCTTAACGGTTTTAAACAAATTTAACAGTTTTCAAGATATCCTGGCGATTTTTCATTAAAAATTAGTTTTCTTAACAATTTTTTTAGATAATGGACCAATTTTTGAATTGGTTTAGAAAATAGACTTCATATAGATAATGTTTTTTTTTTGGCAGAGTGGGAATTCTAGGGAGAATACGAGTATAAACGCCAAACTGCAAAAAATAATACAAAAAAAAATAATTTAAATTTTGTATCTGCATTATCTCGGAAACCGCCATTTTATTTAAAAATTTGACTTCATAATTGTAATTATCTCCAAAATATTTTATAGATTTAATATATCGTGTTCTATAGTATTCAATATATATTAATAATTTTTAAAAATTTTAAATTTTTATTAACCTATAGTCGAAACTTTTATCGCCTTTTAGCCCTCTAAAGATGAAAACTTTTGTTCAGCGATTTTTGGTTATTTACATATAATTTTTAAGAAAGTTTTATAAATTTGTATACAGAAAAAATTATTAACCTAAAATATCTAATTAAAGATTTGATTTGAATTCAATTTGTTTCTAAACAAATATTTAGTTGAATCAATTAATATTTTAATTGACTTTTAAATATATAAATACATATTTTATTTTAGACGCAATTATCATATTATTTTTTCATACACTTTTCAGTATAAAATACCAAATACATTTGAAGTTAACAAACAAACAAGCACACACACAAACAGACTCAGCATTGCAAAAAACACACATACCAACGTATAGATCACACACTTTTTTTGTGAGTATCATATTTCTTAATTTAATTAAAATGTTGAATTGATAGTATGTATCATTGTCGTGATAGGTGCAAAATCAATTAAAATATTAATTGATTCAATAAATTTTTTAATTAAAACCCGTTGTTAGTTTTTTCTGTGTATGACATTTTTCATAAATATTTTATAATTTACTAGCTGACCAGGCAAACGTTGTTTTGCCTTCAAATTTTAATTGTAATTAATTCTTTAAATCAAGAAATTTTTTTTACGCAAATAAATAATTAAAAAAATAAATTCACATTAGTAAATCATTTTAAAATTTGTAATTTCATGGGAAGCCCAGCGCCTCTTTGTCCTTCTATCGCCTTTATTTGCTGAAGTATATAAAATGAATAGCTGAAAACAACTGTCATAACAACTGGGACGTCACCTATTACCGGTGCATTAAAGCGCCGCTTATGCTCACCAGCCGCTGTCTGGTCAGCTCTTATCACAACCGTAAATTCATCTGTCGGCATCTGGTCTAGGGCTGTTTTGAATAGACGGATGAGGCTGTTGTGTTCGTGTAACATAGCTTGAAGATTAACATAGGTTTTTTGTAAATATTAACATAGGTTTTTTGTAAATATCTTCGGAACTACATAACCGATATAAGAGTTTGTTATCTCGTTTTGAGAAACATGACAACGGCTTTCAAAAAAAAAAAAAGAAATTATTAAATAACCTTGCAAAAAGTCTTGAATGTGATGATTTCTTTTAATGCTTATTTGTTTTTTGCTTTTGGTACCACGCCCATTTATCCCATTCTGCCCATTTTCAGTTCGACTACTAATATTTGTAATTGATGGACTCGTACAAAATTTGAAGGCTATATAGCTAATATAGAACCCTAGATATTTAATATTAATATTAATTTTGTATATGAGCTAAATAATCACTTTGCATAGGAGCTGCCACGCCCACTGGTATGATCCCGCCAAATTTCCCATGACTATTCATAATATAATCAACGTGCACAAATTTCTAAGACTCTGGCTATTATAGAACTGTAGATATATGATATTAAATATTTACTTTGTATGGGAGCTGCCACTCCCACTGGTCCGATCCCGCCCATTTTTTTCCTGATTATTCAAATCAGTAACATATGGGATACTGCAATGTTTCAAAACTCTTGCTATCACAATAGTCAAGATATATGATGTTATTCAATTTATGTGGGAGGGGCCACGCCCACTTGAAATATATATAGCCGAAAACCTAATTTGGACTATAACCTTTCAAATGAAACCGGTTTGGGCCAAATCGGTTGGATAGTTTTAGAGTCTATAGAGGACAAACATACAAACATTGTATTTTATATATATAGATTATTTTTATGTTTCCGCTCATAACTTAAAAAAAAAAAAAGTCCGGAACGATATATAGCCTATGTCCATCCTGGAGGACCAAATTAAATATTGGTAAAAAAAATTTAGAAATCGTATGATTAGTTACGGAGATTACTTTCTACAAACAAACATACAAACATTACCTCTTTATAATATTAATATTAAGTATAGAAATATAGATTAAAAAAATTCTTTTTAAAATTATGATCAAATCAAACATTATTTAATTGGTATTTCAGAATTTTAAATAATTTCGGGTAGTTTTGAGTTTTAAAAAGTCCAAATTGCAAATATTTTTAAATTAAAAAAAATCAAAAATTTGCTTTTACAAAGTGTATAAAACTTTTTATGAAATGATGAAGGATAGATACACACACTGCATCAAGTAAATGTTACCGCAATGAAGTAGTTTTAGTAAGTTGTTTAAAAAATAAAAACAAACGTCGAAAACAATGAAATTATTTTTCACTGTAAAACAACTGCAATTGCGGTTAAAATAACTACAATCTACATCTACAAATACAGTAGTAACTCGATTCTTGCACATACTTGATACTTGCACACCTCGATTCTTGCAACATAGGAATATTTTTCATTACGCACTCAGTACTTGCGACAATCGAAAATTTTGAACTCGATACTTGCAACATTTTTGTATTATATATATCAGCGTTCAATATTTGCTTAGAATGGGCGGAGCAAAACAATGCTTCATTAGACGATATTATGATGCTCCAGAGACTAAGAAGCAGTGTAGTACTGAACAAGCGACTTTGTACAAAACAAACAAAAATTTTAAATTTCTTTAATTCCACATAAAATATGTATCTGCTGTTATACAAATGCGTTGAACTTAAGTGTCCAAATTGTTTTGAATTGAAATATTAAACTTAAACTTTTATTTTGTATGGGAAATTAATACTCGGTACTTGCGACAACCTCGAGAATCGAGTTTCTACTGTAAATGTCAAACTAAAACTTTTCTGAAATTTGAAATTTTGCGAATTTAGAAGTATTTAATATTACTTTCTGCAATGACTGCAATGACAAGATGGCGCAACATGTCATGCAGCTCGTGCCACAATTGATTTATTGAAGGAAACGTTTGGTAACCGCATAGTTTCACGTTTCGGACCCTTGAAATGGCCTCAAAGATTGTGCGATTTAACGCTGCTGGACTATTTTCTGTGGGGATATGTGAAGTCGCTAGTCTACGCCGATAAGCCCAAAACGATTGACCACTTGTAGGATAACATTTCCAGCGTTATTGCCAATATACGGCCACAAATGTTGGAACAAAGTCATCGAAAATTGGACCTCCAGATTAGACTACGTCCGAGCCAGCCGTGGCGGTCATATGCCAAAAGTCATATTTAAATTATAATGCCAGAAAATTATCTTTCGAATAAAGAAAATTTAATGTCAATTTAAAAAATTCATCTTTGTTTTATTCCATTTCAAAGTTCTATACCTCTATAAAAAACACCCTTTATATATTTTAAATGTGATAAATACAATGAGATATACAAATTGATGTAACTTAAATGAAACCCAAGTAAAAACAGTAATTTCAATATTTTTAATTTGATTTGAAATTTAAACCGCCATAATTTGTGCGCCTTTAAAGAGAAATGATTAATGCGGGTTAATTTAGAATGCTTAAAGCTATTTATGTCATACAAAATTTATTTTGAAAATATTTTGCCTCAAAGTATCGAAAATATTTGAAATTCATCATATAGAAAAAAACCCTTCATCGTTTTAAAAAAAATAAAATGTGATATAAATGTAAAAACAAATTTTACAAATGTTTTTTAGCCAAATTAAAACAAGCGAGAAAATTTACACCTGATAGAAACTAACTATAAGATACCCTACCATAATTAAAGGCTTAAGAATAGTTCTGAATTCGTGGCTGGAAATCTTGGCTCTTAAAAGTTTCAATAGATTCTACAAAGTTTGAATTACGCAAGTTAATAAGTTTTCTAACTCTGAGACTAGAGTATACTTTTAAAAAGAATTCATAATCAGAATGTCTACATTACGTCAGGTTTTCGAGATAACTTATCCTAAAGTTAAAAAAAAACCAAATTTACGCTATATCGGGACGTTATAAGATCGCGAATTCAGCTTCCTAATGTAGAAAAGCATTATTATTTGGTAATAGCAATTACTTAAAATTGTCATTACAATTATCATTACTTTTATGACGAATTCCATGTGACATATCCCAGTAATAGTGCTTATCCAGAAGCAGTTCTGGAAGGCATTTTTTAATTAACGAGCGCTTCCGAAACAATTACATAAGGCGTGATTTTTGTTCGCGATGTCCCACTTGGAATGACTCTTTTAAGCACGTGAAAAGAGATTCTTTCATGTGCTCTAAGAAGCAATAAATGCATGCCTTCATAGGAAATGAGAAGCGCTTCTTTTTCGTATTGACAACATTAATGCTTCATTATATGCATTCTTTACTGCTTCATTGTACGCATTATTTACTGCGAAAGAATGCATTCAGTAAAATGCCTACCCAATTGCTTTATTCTATGCAAGACGGTTAAGCGCTTTCTTGGAAGCATACAAATGTAGTTACTACTTACCAAATCGAGATTATTTTTTTCTGGGATATATCCCATTGGTCGTCCACTGTCAAAATTAGTGAACAAATACCTGACCCAAGTATTAGCGAATGACGTGTCGAGTATATTTCTATTCTCTTGTTTACGTCATATATTACATGGGTTTTAATGAGTTTGCTATGCTAAACACGAATATGTCACGATTTTTGAAATAGCTTGAGTTGTAAATTGAGTTTTTGTTGTAGTCCTAAAAAATCCTTTTGATACGATATTTCGCAATTCCGAAAAATAAAGACCCGATTTGGTTCAGGAGATAAAAATCTATAAATATCATATGTCCCATATTGTATCAGTGCCCTGCAGGAAAAATAATGAATCAATTCTATATATCTCAATGTTTCTTGAAACTTGAAGGAATTGTCCATGTCCTACCCAAAGTTCGATTTCCTATGTCCAATAGCGTCCGAGAAAATATGTAAAAAAAATTATGGAAGAAATTCATATTATACACCAGCCACTTGGACCATAATGGTCCAAGTGGCTGGTGTGATCTGAAAACTACATCTATCCTTTATCGATACACATCACAGTCGGAAAAATCTAATAAAAATTGTAGCTACAATTTTTAATCGATTTTTCCACAACAAAAAATAAAAATGGGACATATATCAACCATTAGTCGTCAAATAGCTAAAATGTTAAAATTGCAAAATATTCGCAAATTTTGACATTTTTGAGATCTTGTTCCAAGGTACACTTTTGAGTGTACCTTGAAACAGTCAGTGTGTACCTTGAAAATGTAATTTTTATGGTGAACATATGGTCTTTTTAGACCACGGTTATCAGTTTCAATTCAATTTACCTATACCATAGTTGAGAATAAATATACAAAAGTTTAGTAGTTAAAAAATAAGAGTGCTATAATGGATCGGTTCGAGTCTCATACATCCATTATTTTTTTTACATTTACATATGAAATTACTTTGTTCCCTCATTTAATGATAAAAATTACAAGTTAAGCAAGCTCTCCTTTTAAAAAGCAATGAAACTTTCAATTAATTTGACTAAAGTTAATGTATCGGGACTGAACGCCTATTTTTCAATATATTTTATTGGTCCGGTTTATTTAAAAGAGAATAAATAAATATAATTTTAGTCCTATTATATTTACTAGAATTAATTCCTTAGGTTAGGTTAGGTCGAAAAGAGGATTCGGAAAAGTGAAATGCTTCCCTAATCCGACTCAAGTTCCTGAGGACTTACACTTAAGCCAGAAGGTCGGCTTGTTGTGCGCTCTAAACAATCGGTCCTATGTCACATTCCTACCCCAGGAACTCCGTCGCACTGGCGAAATTCCTCAACTTCTTCCATCCTATGCCCCTAACATCCCCCAATGTGGATATTGGGTCACTGGATAGTATTTCGACCCGGATCCCGGCAAATGCCGGGCATTCACAGAGATAGTGTTCCAAGGTCTCCTCGTCCAACAGTAAAGACGATTAGACTTTCTTACCTACAGTAAGGAATTAATTCCTTACTGTAGGTCTCTTTTAAATGCCATTATGTAAAAAACTTTTTTTTAATGTTACACACAGAGAAAAATTTAGCTATTTGCCAACTAAAATTCGGTTACTACGACTCAAAATCGATTATTACGAATTTCAGTCGGTTGCTACAGTTGAACGTCAGTTTTCGCAACAAAGTTCGGTTAATTCAATTGAATTTTAGTTGCACCACCCAAATTATTCAGAAATCTAATGTAAATATCGTTGTACTAACATAAGTTATAAGTTGTTACCATTGAAATACACTTTTCAATACGGTTGGCACTTTATTTATCTGTGTGTAAGAATTATCAATTTGTTTAGACTTATACATGGAACTTCATTACGTGTTCCGCTTATTTGGTAAATATTATCAATTATTACAGTGAACCAGCATTGAAATAAACATTTAACTAAAAAAATATTAGTTTCAAGGTACACCCGAAAATTGTTTCAAGGTACACTTATGATAGGGTTTTGAAAAAATTTAAACTGTTACTCTTTTTCACTAAATAAGTGTACGAATTCCGAATCCCAAGAATTAATACAGTATAATTTATTAATATGTTTTTAGTTCTGAATAAAAATATTGCACTTATACAATTTTAATTGAGTTTTCTGAAAATTTACTTTTGGCTTTTCAAGGTACACCACCCCATGTTTATTTGCATCCATTTAACTTATGGACCTAGATCTAAGTAAACATGAGTGCAATGCTAAATAAAACACTATCTGGAAAATAATTTTTGCAAAATATGCAAAATATACTCAAAAAATTAAACGTTTCAAGGTACACTCGTTCCAAGGTACACCACTTTCCCCTACTTATGGGTAACACATTATGTTTTATATTGAAATTAAAATTAAATAGTTATTAGTAATTATTATTTGTATAAAAGTAATGTACAGAGTAAGCTGGTGTCATTACTGGTAGTCCAAAAAGTTGTGATATGTCATTACTGTGTCTGGGTTTGTTCACTTCCCAGGTTGAAATTCTCAACCGTAGCCAAAAAAATAGTACTGGCAAACCACTGATGTTTTTGTAAAACCTACCGATTTAAAAACTGCCAAAGGTACAACTAATATCGAAACTCTAAAAACAATATTTGGTTTGCCGTCAAGATTGTTAATTCCACGTTTTGCCAACGCTTAACCGACCGTCGTCGGCGCTTTGCCAACACTGTGCCGATTGTGTTTTTCTGCCTGGGTGGTTATATCACTTGAAAGTCCTATCTATTGCTTTTAAAATTTAGGTTTAAGCTTTCCAATATTTTATTCTTTTTCGGAAATCATTCGTTGATTACATTACGAGTTGTACGAATAATGCTTCAGCTTTAACGTCCCGAATATCTCAAAACTTCGATATAATAGAAATTTTGAGATCAGATTCAATTCAGCGCAATTCAAGAATTTTGAATTATATACTATGGTCCCAGGACTCTTGACTTTTTCCAGATTTTGCAGTCCCGTGTTATTTACTGATATCTTAGTGCTAGAGAACTATCTCCATCAAAAATTTCCTATTGGGTTCTTTATTTCTCATACCTGAGAAACAAAATATGTGTCTGTTTGCCAATAACTAATATTACAAACATTGCAAATGTATCCTCATCATTATCAACATCATCACAAATAACTTTAACCACGTATAATTTCAAACAGAAACATGAACAAACTGCCAAACATTTACCATCATCATCATTATCATCAACATCGATTGGAAATTGTGCGCATGCGTTTGAACACCACGAGCCACGTATTTTTATTTTCAATATTTGTTTCTTTTTTTTTACCCATTTTCGCCAGCACATGATGCAATAAAAAAACACATTCATACATGAATTTACTCTGAATATCATCTGAATGATTTTTATTGTCTCAACGCCACAATTGCGTCCAGTTTTAATGTATGGCATTGAAATGAACATACCACAAACACCCAACCTACACAGAAAGAAATTTAGTGGACGAAAAATAATAAACATTTTCCGTAAAATAATGAAACTTTTCTTGATGAAGGGAACGAAAAAATTCTTTAAAGTAATAAAAAGCTTCACAATTTTTATGCAAATAGTTTTTTATTTTAATGAAACTTCTTTATTGAGTAAATGAAATTTTTCATACAATTTTACGAAAACTTGCTTTAGTTAAATGAAAAATTTCAATGGCCAAGTTCCAGTGCAACTTCATTGCTTCTATGCAAAAATTTAGTAATGAGATGCATGAGATAATTTTTTCAGTGTACTACCAACGGGTATAATATTATTTGTATTGGAACGTGTTGTAGATTAAACACAACATAACATAACATTTCATTTCGTTTATTATTGATTTAAGAATGAAAAATGGTACAACAACAACAACAACGAATATTGAAAGTTGCAATGTTTTCCCGAGGATTGTTTAATAGGATGGATTGATTTTGTAGTTTGGGTGATTCTTTTACTTACATAGAGAGTGTTCCTTCGACGAGTTACAATGAAATTTTTTCACTAAACTAATGAAATTTTCTTAACAATGTGAATGAAACTTCATGACACTTTTACATGTTTAAAAATTTTTGAAATGGAAGAACAAATTCAAAAAATGCATCTAAAAATTGCTTTGCACTGCAAGTGTGAAAGAGTACAACCATATGAATCGAAAGCTTTTTTAATCAAATAAACTCAACAACTTTCGAATACATTTTTTTTTAGTGTAATTATATATTTTTGGGATTTGTTAAATTAGTTTGAAAATTGAAACATTGAAAAAATTTAGTTCTTGAAATTTTGAAAAAATGAATATGGCGGTAAAGGCTCAATAGAAGATGAGTACAAAAAATTTATCAAACTTATGGCGTTTTCTTTTCTGGCAAAAATGTCACATTTTTTTTTGCACTTTGCCCTTAAATTACATTTTTGTGTTCTTTTCTGAAATAAGGTAAACACTCCGAGAGGGTGTTTCTTTCTGAAAATGTTGCCTTATAAAAGGCAAAAAATGGAACATTTTCTGCACTCAAAAAATTTACAGGGTTGGATGTTGCCCTGTTTTTTTGGTTTATCAATCTCATGTATATTTCAAATCTCAATATATATTTCAAAGTTTTTGGCGAGAAAACTCTCACCTTGGTAGCAGAGTGGTAGAGTGCTGGCTTCTGACACAGAAGATCCCGAGTTCGAACCCATTTTTTTATATATTTATTTTTTTTGTTAAATTTAATTTACATTTTTTAATTTGTTTTTGCTATTTTTTTAGTTTTTTCTTTTTGTAAGTATTTAATAATTTTTTTAATCTGAAATTCGCTTACAAACAAAATTATAAAGAAATTTATATGAAAAAAATGTATGGAGCTAAATCCAAATTTTTTAAATAATTAAAAAAAAACAAAAATTAATTATTAAAAAAAAACATTAATTGTTTTTAAAGTTATCTGGGATTCGAACCCGAACCTTAACAACACTAAAAAACAGATTTGTTTAAATAAATGTAATATGTGATGAAATTGTGTTCTATTGTGATTGTAAAAATGCTTCATTTTAATGGCGTTAGGGCAAAATTTGAAAAATGTTGCACATTAAGAAGGCAACACTTTTTTCCAGAAAATAAAACACTATTAAAGACCGTCGGTCAATCCCTATTTGATGTATCGAACAACTCATAATATATAGATAAAATGTGAACAATTAAAAAAAAAAAAAAAAAATTTAAAAGTATAAAATCGATCCACCCTATTGTACTCCACTCTACTGCTTATTATTAGAGTTCTTTTAATTTACTTGTAAATGTGTAAAAATTGAAGAAAAAAAGTAATAGTTACGCCCACTTTAGTATCTCAATTAAAAATTAAGTTGTTTGCAATACGAAGTATTTCAGAGAATATAAGGTTCTTCTTACACTCAAATAAAAAAAGTCTGTAAAAGTTACAGAAATATCTGTTATTTTCCAAAAAAACTAACTATTTTAGGCCAGCAGACCATTTAGTTAATTTTAACAAAACGCCACAACAAAAACAGGCCTTCAACGCATTACCAGAATATTTACTCGCAACATTACTTTTGTTCGCGATGTCCCACCAAAAGTAATAGAAACACACAGAAAAAAAAAATTACCAACCGAATTTAAAAGTGTATTTTGGTTGATGCAACCAATAATTTTAATTTGGTACAACCATATTTAAATGTAATTTAAGAATATTTTGGTTGGATCAACTAAAATTCTGTTATATTAACTAAAATTCTGTTGTATTAACCAAAATAAGTTGTCATAATGAATATTTAGTTGTATCCACCGATTTCTGTCGCAGAAACCGAATTTCAGTTGGCAAATCACAACATTTTTCTCTGTGTGTACCCATAACTCTATCGCTTACAAAAATACACAAAATGTTGGGTACCTATTACCATCTAGCTTTCAAAACATACAAAATAATAGGTACCCATTAAATTTGGGACATCAGAAAAAAAAGTTAGTAGAAAAAACTTTCAATCGAACTTTACTATTTTTGTACTAATTTTTAGTACAATTTTTTTATTTTAGTAACATGTTTTGATTTCTCATTTTGCAAATAACTGAATTTTTTACTAACTTTTTGCTGATTTAAGCAAAATATTTTACTAATTTTTGAAAACCAGTTTCTAAATTTAGCAAACATTTTGTTAATCACAAAAAAAGTTAAAATAAAATAATGTTCATCTATTAGGAAAAAAGTGTAAAGTATTGAAAGACAAAGTGGTTTTATTTTACTTTTTTAATTTTTTTTCTGTGAAGTTCTATTGGATGTACTAAAATTTAGCAAATTTTTTTTGCAGATTTTAGCAAATTAATTTTAGATTACAGTTTACTGAAATTTTACTTAGCGACTAAGTTAGTAGCCGCTACTATATTTACTTCATTTTACTTCAGTTCAGCAGACATGTGTTGCTAAATTTAGTAAAAAAAGGCAAGGCTCAAAATAGTGACAACAGCAAAATTTTCAGTAGCCTTTACAGATTTTTTTTCTTAGTGTAGTTTTGCGAGTAAATAGTCTGGTAAAGAGTCGATGAAGCCCTGTTTTTGCTGGGGTGTAATTATAAGTAAAGTGAAAGTAGTAGGAAAAATTAGTAAACGTTACCCATAAAAATCGAGTTTCAATTCAAATATTTGTTAATTCAATTAAAAGTTTAATTCATTTCGGTCTTCTATTAAGGAAATTGTAGTATCAATTAATATACTTTGTTACTTTTTAATTGATATAGTTTCAATTAAGATTTTAATCAAATGAAATACAAATTTAATTAAATATTATTTTTAGTTTAAAACAAATTTTTAGTAGATACTATTTAAAAAAAATCCAAATCTAAGATAAAAAAAAAAAATACCAAAAACTAAAAAAAAAAAATTGGAAAAATTTTAAAAAATAGTTGAAATTTAAAAATATCATCAAAATTAAAAAAAAAATCTTTTAAATTAACCCTCTAACCGGCATTTTAAATTGCCATAAGTGCGCCAAATGAGGTTTTCATAATATCAATTTAAGCTATTTCGATAGAAAACTAATGGTGTTTTCTTTTCTGATAAAAAAAATGTCGCATTTTTAAAATGTTCATTTTCTTAATTTTGCCATAACACCGAAAAATGCGTTTTTTTTATGCCCAGAATAGAGCACAAATATGCCACACTTATCTCGCTTTCAGAGTAGAAATTGATTACGTTTTCCACAAACTTTTTGACTCGCGGTCGATTATTTCGTTCCACCTATGCAGATGAAATTTCATCATCAGATGATGAAGATGAACCCATTAAATCCTCAAAAAACTTTGGAGCACAAAAAAATGCCGTAGATGCTTCCATTCTAACATTTTTTTTTAACAAATTTTATAAAAGGACAAACAATATTTTTTTTTGTTTTTTTTTTTTTTTTTAAACAAAACAAAAGCGTAATATATCAGCTGTTTTTTAGGGCAATATCTCACCCTGTGATTTTTTTCAGGGCAAAAAAAGGCATTTTTTTACACTTTGAAGATGTTACAATATTAGAAAAGAACACGGTACCCTTTCACAAAGCTACGTTTTTTTTTTTTTGGAAAATAACATAATATCCCTCGTTAAGGGCAAAAATGTTACATTTTTTGTCAGAAAAGAAAACACCATAAATTAACAAAATATTTTGTGAATACATTGTTTGTGTGCATAGCACGGTTTGGAAGCGAAAAAGCGTTAAAGTTAAAACTTCGTAAAATTTCAAAAAACTAATATTTTAAAATGAACATACCCAGCCAGAAAACTACGAACCGCAAAGCAATGGCCCAGTGCTTTCAACGGTGGTATGAGCGTTGGCAGAGCGTTGGATATCTGAAGATTTAAGTGCTTTGCAGACCCCAAAATGATAACACCGGGCAGGGCTTGGCGGTTCCTTTTTTAAAACGTTGGCAAAGCACTGGTAATGAGCGCTTTGCCAGTACCAAAACCATAATTTTAAAACGTTGGCAAAGCATTGGTAGAACAACCAATAAAGTGCTTTTTTAATAATATAATAAGTGCTTTGCCAACCCCAAAATGATAACACCGGGCAGGGCTTGGCCGTCTCTTTTTTAAAACGTTGGCAAAGCACTGGTAATAAGCGCTTTGCCAGTACCAAAACCAAAAACGACCAATAAAGTCCTACTTAGTAATTCACTTCAGTAAAGAGTTGTATTATTTCTTAGTGAATGATTTTGGTAATTTGAATGGAAATAACAATACGCTTGCTTCAGCTAAGTTAATTACAAAATAACTGAATGTTTTTTTTTATCAAATTATTTTTGTGATAACAATTTTACTAAAGAAAGAAATTTTAAAATAAATTTCTTAAGTAAAATTTTAGTACAAAAACTATACTTTGTGCTGACTATAATAGGAGATCTTAATATTCTTAACTTCAAATCATAAATTGCAATTTAGTTTTGAATTTTTCCACTCTTGTTGTGAACAAGGGATGTGGCACTGTTTTTATTAAGTTAACGGTTGTAAATTTTGTAAATAAGTACTGGCAATGCACTTTTTGTCAATGTTGGGAAAGCGTTCTAAGTCAATACTGTGCCAGTGATTTTTTATTTTTACGGTTGTAAATTTTGTAAATCAAGTACTGGCAAAGCACTTTTTAAGAACGTTGGCAGAGCATTTTAAGCCAGAGCTGTGTCAGTGCTTTTATTATTTTTACTGGTGTAAATTTTGTTAATTAAGCACTGGCAAAGCACTTTTGACTAACGTTGGCAAAGCGTTGTAAATCAGTGCTTTGCCAGCACTTTATTTGTTGGATCATTGGCAAATAGTGCTCTGCCAGTGCTTGATTTTTCAGACCATTGGTAATTTCTGGCTGGGTAATTTTCAAAAATCTTGAAAACAGATGTAAAATCTTTAAAACATATGTACACTAGAACCCGTTGATACTAAACACAAAGTTAGATTGAAGCTTAAGCTTAAATAAAAGCTCTAACCAAGGTTAATACAGGGTTCCAAAAGAATACATGTAAAGGACATCGCATTAACTTGAAAACGTATGGACGGATTTTTTTGAAATTTTTCAGAAAAATTATATTAAGTAGTATAAGCAAAGCCCTTAAAATTAATCAATATATATTAAAGTTTATGTGCGTTTTCACTCAATTTCGCGTTTTTCGCAAAACCAAAATCATCATATTGTAAATAAAAGCACAACAAGGGTAATTTTTGAACTGTAGTTCTATCTTGGTAATAGGAATACTTTATGCTTTAAGTTATTTATTTTAATGGATTAGTTTTCAAGATTCGCCCAAAATAAGCAACGAAACAAATTTTGGTAAAAGAGCATAATATTGTTTATTTTTGGTGACGAACAGGTGGTATAAATTTTATTGCAAAAATGTTTAGGCCGGTTTGAGGATTAAAAAAAACTGCCAAAAAATTGTGTATAAATTGTCAATATCGCTCAAATTCGACAAATTCGAAAAATTGCCAAAATGTAAAATTATCTATAAAATTTAAAAAAATCGTCAAAATGAAAAAAAATTTCAAAATTGAAAATCAAGCTAAATTTAAAAAAAAAATTCCAGAATAAAATTTCAAAATTTAAAAAGCACTAAAATTCAAAAATTGCGAAACGCCTAATATTTGAAAAAAGGACAAAATTAAAAATTCGGCAATAATAAAAAAATCAATAAAAAAAATCGTCAATATTTAAAAACTCGCAAAAAATTAAAAAAAATCCCCCGACATAAAATTGAAAACGGGCATATTCCGAAAACATTTTTCATTTGTAAGATTTTTTTTTTCGTAATTTAGACAATGTTTTAAATTTTTATTTTTCCTCTATTTTTTTTTTAAAAAACTTTTATTTTTTCCTTTATTTTTTTTTTTTAATTTTTGCGATTTTTTTAAATTTTGATGAATTTTATTTTTTAATTTTGGTGATTTTTTTTTAATTTTGGCGATTTCTTTAATTTTCAATTACTTTTTTCTCGTTATTGGCGTTTTTTTAATTTTTGATGATTTTTTCTCGTTTTTAGCGTTAATTTTGACGATTTCCTTTTAAATTCAGAGATTTAATTTGGCGATATTTTTAAATATTAGCGACTCTTTCATTTTAATCTTTTTTTAAATTTGGGTGATTTATGTGAACTTTGGCATTTTTTCAATTGGTTGTCATTATTGGTCACAAAAACTAGAAATTCTGTGTGAACCAAATTAATTTTCACTTAAACCTTGGACGATAAATGGTTGATATATGTCCCATTTTTTCTTTTTGCTATTTTATTAAATCCTGCAGGATTTTAACAAAACTAGTTGTGAGCGACACTAAAGAAATGTAGCCTGATGTTCTCAGAGCCTCACAAGGTCAACCCAAAGTTAAAATTTAGTTTTTTTGTTGGTTTTTTTAAATTTTCTTACATTTTTGTTTTTAGTTTTTTTAATGTTAAAAATTGTGTTTTATTATTTTTGGATTAAAAATAACTTAAGACAAAATTTAAATTTACTCAAAATCTAAAGCCATTCAGGAGCGATAGTCCATTAATAATTTAGCTTTAGTACTATATTTAACCTATAGGTGGATCAGTAAAGCGCCAAAAGCAGCTCAAACATTGGGCCAAAGGTTTATACATTTAATAGATATTATTAAATTTTTAATTGAAAGTGAGTTTGAAATCAAACAAAAATTTAATTGAAATTTTATTGACAATATTTTTGTCTGTGCATCATAAAGTAATTTTAAACGAATATATAATTTAATGAAAATCGTTCCATAATTTCGAGGTTACAAACCTGACTGTGAGCCCATTATACTTAGAATTTCACCTGAAAGTTGCTCGCAATTCAAATGATAACTTTTTTTTTCTTCATCAAATAAATAATATCTTGCTAAAACAAATATAATCCTTTTACAAAAATAATAAAAATCATCCAGAGCAAGTGTTTTATATTTTCAACCTGTTCTCTCTACTTTTTTCACATTTATTTCCAATATCATCTTCAGAAGTTGGTGTCTACATAAAGCAATAAATAATAAATCAGTTCAGCGGGAGGATTGCGCAATCGTTTTGTATTACATTTTGTTTGTTCAAATGTACGATCATATGTCTGATTCCATCCTTATGACCGACCGACCAACGACCACATTGTGTTTAGTTTCTATGAACATGAAATCACGGCCTTACAGCAGCCCGTGTTAGTTGTGTTAGTCTTTATTATTTACATACAACATGTGTACAAATATTACTTATTAGCTTGTTTTCGATATCAAAAGAACTTTAAAGTACTGGAAAATTATTTTAAATGGGTTTGTTGAAAAAAAAGACCCAATAGGAAAATTTTTCGGAATTGTGATTTACAGGTGAAACAATTTTTGATAAAAAATTAATTATTAAGGAAATTTAAAAATGATTCATATTTTATGAGAAAAACACAAAAATTTATATGCACATTATTTTACATATTTAGTTAGGTTATGTTAAAAAAAAAAAAAAACTGAATTATGCATATGAACATTTTAAGGATCTCTTCACATATCTTGTCATAACCCTATGGGGAATGAGGAGTCAATTGACCTAAAAGTGACTGGTTAAAGAAGGACTATATCAGGACTGGTATAATTTAATACTGAGGTGGGTTAAGCAGTATCAATTGTCCTAAAATTACCAATCCTGTGACTGGTAAAGGGAGGACATACCACTTAACCAGAATGCTTATTAACAAGAAAAAGCCAGTTGGCCAGAATTTTACCCATTGGAAGCTGTTTAGTTTTCGTTTATTTTTTAAACTAAAAATTATTAATTTAGTTTTTTTTTGTCGATAATTCAGAATGTACTACGTCCAGGAGTTTTAAGTATAAAATATAATTTAATGAAAATCGTTCCAGAATTTCGAGGTTACAAACCTGACTGTGAGCCCATAATACCTATATTTCTAGAACATATAAACTTCCTGGGAATTGGGTTTGCTACCTATGCACCCGAACAGGAGAAAAAAGGAAAAAAAAATGAAATTAAAAAATTTTTCACTTTTGCGCGCTACCTAAACAGTGTTAAGAATCATCTCTAGGAAGTTTATATGTTCTAGAAATTTGTTTATTGAGATCTTAGGTAAATTTTTGTACTTGATTGTTTCCTTGAATTTTGAACGGTTTGCTACCTATGGACCTGAACACGGGAAAAAAGGTAAAAAAAAATCGAATTTTTTTAAGTTTTTTGCGATTTTGATCTGGAAGGTGAAGTTTTTTTATGATTTTATATGTTCGCATTTTTTGTTCTTTATGACAAGAGCTACAACTTTGCCATAGAGAGTAAATCGAAATTCTGAACGGTTTGCAAGATATGAGCCTGAGAAAATGATCACTTTTTTGCGAAAATGATACCGAGGCCCCAAATCTATGGCGGCCCATAAACAAAAGAGGATATGACTTTGGGAAAAATTGGGAGACACGGGTCTTTTTTTTTTTAGTCTTTCATCACGTAGTGGTGTCCGTTTATGATTATTTTGCCATGACATAAAAAATTACACACAGTGTTATGTTTATTTTTTGGGTTTAATAAAAACTTATCGGCATGCGAAAATTTACCTAAAAGAACCTGGACTGCTGGAAAAGGACTTATCACAGGACTAGTATTATTTACAATTCATGTGAGTTATGTAGTGTAAATTTCCCCACTACTTTTCACCCTGTATTTGAACGATAAATATGTAAAACAGGATTTGGAAGGGGGATTGATGATTGAGGAATTAAATATCCGTATCCTTTTATATGCAGATGATATAGTCATCCTTGCAGATAAAAAAACATGTTTTGCAAGAGATGATAAATAATCTGGAAAAGTATTGTGACAAGTGGAATATGGAGGTGAATATTGATAAATCTGATATTATGGTATTTAGAAAGGGAGGACGACAGGCAAACGACGAAAAATTGTACTACAAACAAGAACAAGTAAGAATTGTGTCTGAATTTTGCTATCTTGGAGTAATACTTACACCTAAAATGTCTTTCACAAAACATGTAGAATGCAGAAACAATGCGGCCAAAAATAGCATTAACTCAACATGGCATAGCTATCTAAACAAACCAAATGTATCGCTTCGATCTACATGGAAAATCTTTCAGGCTGTTTGCAGAGCTATACAAGCTTATGGAGCCCAAATTTGGGGAGTTTCCTCATTCGAAATCGTTAACAAACTGCAAAGATACTTTTTAAAGCGAGTTCTTAAACTTCCCGACAACATTCCCAATTATGCACTGGCTTTAGAAACCGGAACTGAAGAGAGCCATTTTTACACCTTGAGCTTCCATCTTAACTATAATGGAAATGTTCTATATAACTATAATGCAGAAAGACTGCCACACAAACTCTCTAAATAAAATTGGTGAAGAGGTGAACGTTTGCTTTAGTACAGGGTTGTGTAAGTCTGAGTGGATTGCGAAAAGCAATCTTAAGGAAAAAAACCATAATAAATTTGTGGAAAGTGCAACAAGGAGCGAAACTCGTATTTATAAATATTTAAATCCTGTTATGGGTTTTGGTTACATAATAGAAGAAAATCTTAAAGCAGCCGAAATATCAGCATTACTTAAAGCCCGTGCTGATGCATTGCCACTTAAGAAAAGCCTTTTTAATAACAACACAGGCAACGTTTGCAACCTGTGTAATACTTTAGAAGAAGAGGATATAACACATTTTATGGGAAAATGTCCAGTACTTAGAGAGTTTAGGGTAAGGTTTACCGGTAAAACACACTTTGAAAGAGAATATTTGATTAATTTATTAAATGGAACCATAGGTAGTTGGAAAAATCTAGCAAACTTTATAGAAGTTGCATTAAAATATAGAAAAAATTTGCTTATGGAATATAATAATTAACTTTTAAAATTATATCAATAGTTTAAATTCAAAAGAATTAAAAGAAAATCATATATTTATTGTTAAAACACGTTTTAAAATTGAAATGTAGTATTATAGGCTGACGACTTTATGTCAGAGCCTTTTAAAACCTTTATTTTTAAATTTTTATTAATAAAGTTTTCTAATCTAATCTAATCTATCTATCTAATCTAATGTAGTGTAAATTGATCTAAAAAGACTAGTTCCGTGACTGGTAGAAGTAGGACGTATCACCTAACTGGTATACATATTGACTAGAAAAACCCAATAGTTAGAAATTTATTGTTTCATTTTCTACCATTTTTTACATTAAAAATTATAAAATTGCACGACATGTCCCTTTCAGGATAGTCATGTGGTTAGTCCGTTTTGGTAAGTCCTCCGACATGCCCCTTTTGCGACAGTCTTGTAGTATGCTCATCTTTGGTTAGTCCTGTGGCATGCCACTATGTGGTTTAAAGCAGGACAAATGACCCCCTCCTTTGACAAGCCCATGTTAAAGTTGCCAGTTGTCGACATAGGGTAGGGTTTAGCAGAGGACCGGTCTCTGATTTTTACCTAATATTTAAGGTAAAAATCAACTATCCCCCTTTGCTATTAAGGTAGTAATCGTAATTTCAACAGACATTCGATTGGACTTGTTTTTCTTCATATTGTATTTCAGTTATTTAAACTTACCTGATGAAACCCCAAATAACTTTCAATACTGTGCGTAGCAAAAAATACTTCTCCATCACAAGTGAGTATCATTAGAAAACCGTTTAAAGCCTGAAAATAAATAAGAGAAAAAACAAAGAAAATTAGATTTTTTTAAAGTTAATCAATTTAAAATTTAAAAACCAACATAATGAAAGTTATAGTTTTAAGGCTATTTGTTTGCTATTACGTTCAGGCAAAACAAATTGTTATTATTCGAAAAAATGTTGTCTGAACAAATACCTTAAAACTTTAATTATTCTTTTGTCGAAAAAAAAAAATAATTTCTAATTGGTATTGTAATAACTACTGTTATTGTTTTATAACCAACATTCTGCCGCCTTCTAAAATCAAATTTTGGTTTGATGAAATTCATCAATGATATTTATTTGACTGAATAGAAAGATGAATGATATTAAATTTTTAACTTAAGACTATAAGAAAAGATACAACATGAATAATAGAGTGGACCGAATAACAAACTAATTAAAAAGCAAAATACTTATAAAAAAAATATTGCTAACGAAAAGTTTCGTAGATATGATTAACTGTTTCATGGGAGGAAACTTAACCTTCAGATATTTGATAGAAGGGATAAAATAAATAAGAATGTCTACTTTTATAACTACATGTGGTCTCCTATTTAACAAAAAATCTTATACTTTATTAATGCACTTAAACTTATACACTTCTCTGAGTGTAGTTCATCTACACTCAGAGAAAAAGTTTCATCATAGTGATGAAAATTTCTTATAAATCGTTTGTCATCAATTTTTCATTAAATTTACGAAGTTTTTAAAAATGCAACGAAGAGTTAATAAAAATTGCAGACAAATGTTTCATAGGTCTTCATCATTTTATAAAAAAGTTTCATAAACTTTGTAAAAATAATTTTAATCAAGGAAAAAGTAGTTTTATTTATTATTCTGTTTACTTATATGGAGCGTTTCATCTCAAGTGACCCAACTTTTGAAATCGATGTCTTCCGATCGGGATGAAATTTGCACCAACTCCTATTGGATAGTAGTTCAGACACAATTTTTCAACAAGATCGGTCAGGAACTCTCTGAGTTAGAGGGGGTAAAAATTTGACATTTTGGACAAATAGGTATTTGTTGTTGAAATTACTTAATAATCGAAAAATTGTTAAAATTAAGAGAATTTCCATGTTTTAATGGAAAAACAAGAATTTTCTCGTCAAACGCGCTAAAGTTGGCGACGAACAAAAGTAATGAAAATGCGTATCAAAAGCGTATTATTACAAAATACAACAACAATCTGTTTTGAGCGATAGTATACAAAAATGTCAAGCAAGTTCCGAATTTCAGCAAATATTTAATTGATTCAATTAATTTTTAATTGACAGCTTTTAAAATTTTCAACAAATCGATTTAATTGAAAAAAGTAGTGAAATATTTTTTTCTGTGTAGTTAATATGGAGTTTAAGTGCGTAAGATATATACAATGTTGGAATTATCATAACTTTTCAACGCGTCAACTGAAGACTAAACATTCGGTGTAATTTAAAAAAACCAAATCCTCTTCTTTAAACAGTGTTGTACAAAAATTAATTTTTTACGCGAAAAGAATAACGAAATAGAAAAAATTTAATTTATTCGTGAATATCTCAAAAAATCTATAATTAATCTTTCTGAAATTTAATTTGCAATTAATTCATAGTATCACTAATAACATATAATTTCAAGTTGGGAACCAGAGGGGTTCGAAAATAAACGAATTTTTACGAAGGTACCCAGCAAAAACACACATTACCAAATCATGGGTAAAGTAATGTATCGCCATAGGGCTTCACGCATTACATTACACCTTCACTGATGGATTTTTTCAGGCGATGAGCCTAAAAGTAATGGGTGGACTCATTACCTTGTAGGGGGTAAAGTAACTGGTTACTTATATGGTTACATGGTTTGAAAATGTAATGTGTCTATAATTAGATTTTCATAAAAAAAAATTACATAAAAATTTTTTTTTATAGATATGTTTTTTTTTAATAAATAAATAACTTTTTTTTTTTATTAAAAAAATTATGTCGTCTTGCTGGGATTCGGACCTAGGGTCTCTGGTATTTAACAATTAGTTAGGCGAGAACTCTACCAACTGAGCTATCGAGACATATAATATTTTATTGCTTAAAATGTAAATGAGTTGTTGTGCTTCGTGTTTTCGTTCGTGATATCAAAAATATACACCTTACCCTCATGCTTACAAAAAATCACAATGTAATGTGTCTATAAATAGATTTTCAAAAATATATATTAATAATTACTTAACGTTTATAATTCATGCATTATGTAATTGATGATCGTTAAGTCATTATTTTATGTTTAGAAGTAATGTAAAATGTAATGAGGTATCATTACAAGGTAATCAATGAGTGTTCAATTATCGGTAAATCATTACTGCTTGTTGGAAAATAATGATACAGGTAAGGAGTACACATTACAAGGTAATGCTTTATCGCACCCATTACCAAAGTTTTGGTGGGTACCTTTGATATTTAATAAAAAATTCTGTAGTACCCTACGGTAAATTTCAATAATGTTTGCCACACATGGAAAAATCGATATGCATGTCAACTAATATATTACATGTAGTTAAACTACGTACTTAGATTTTCGTTTTCACATCCTATGCCCTTTCAAAAGGATATTTAAAGTTAAATTTTTAAGTAAGTTATTTAATTATTTGTACTCACTAAATGATACCAATCATATAAAAGATAATAGTGTCGGCTATTAACCACAATTATTTGTCGATATATTTCAGGATAAACAATTTTAAAAATGTCCTTTTAAAAATGTTTTCCTTCAATATTCTTGATTGTTTTAAATAAATTAGTCAAAAGAAAACGTTCATGTAAAAGGTTTTATTACACTAAAATTTTAGCCTTCGAGATTTATTACGCTGATCGAATTTTCCTTCATAGTATTGATGAACCGATTTCATTGAAATATATTCATTAATTAAGTGAAAAATTTCCTTAATTGAATGAAAATTCATTAATATTGTTTATTTTTTCATTAAATTGTTTAATGATTTTTTTTTCATAATTTCATAAGACCAATTTTTGAAAAATTTTCGAATTTTTTGGATAAAAATGTTAACTTTTAATGTGCAAAAAAAATAGTTTAATATAATTTTTTGATTTTTTCCTATATAGGACATGTTGGATAATCGATTTGAGTTGAGGCTACCCCGTATCATTTAGTGTATTAAGTGTTGATGTGAAATAACTACAAAATTATTAAATACATTTCTTAAGTCGACATAAGTGCTTTTGTAAAAAGTCAACAGATTATTTTATTTTTTATTATTTTTTAATTTAAAGCAAAAGTTGTTTTTTGCTTATATCGCAACCTCTTTTAAAAGTTTATTATGTATAATGAAATAAATTTTTGTTTTGTAATAATAAGTTATACAAATATTTCATACAAACTATGAATTATATTCATTAATGAAAAAAATTTATATAATTTATGAAATTTTCATTGGGTCAATGGAACCATTCAATAAAATTGATTTAATAAAACATCCCAGCCGGAAATTGCCAATGGTCTGAAAAATCAAGCACTGGCAGAGCACTATTTGCCAATGATCCAACAAATAAAGTGCTGGCAAAGCACTGATTTACAACGCTCAGCCAACGTTATTAAAAAGTGTTTTGCCAGTACTTAATTAACAAAATTTACAACAGTAATAATAATAAAAGCTCTGGCTTAGAACGCTCTGCCAACGTTCGTAAAAAGTGCTTTGCCAGTACTTCATTTACAAAATTTACAACAGTAAAAATAAAAAAGCACTCGCACAGTACTAACGTAGAATGCTTTCCCAACATTGGCAAAAAGTGCATTGCCAGTCAGCGGCGTACCCAGGATTTTGTTTCGGGGGGGGCCCAATTTTTGTTTTTTAAATTTTTTTTTGTTTGAAAAGCATATAATTTGTTACATACGAGAGCCTATATCTAATATTTTGTAGTGTCCGACCAAGTACTCGGCTTCGGCTTCGTAGTTCGGCCAAAAAGTGAAGTTCGGCCAAGTTCGGTGTTTGGCCAAATTTTGGCCGAATTCGGCCGAACTACCGAACTTTTAAGATTATTTATAAAAGCACAAATAAATAACAACAGCGGTTATATTTACTTTTCAGAATTTACAAAAAAAAATACATAAAAAATACAACGTTGAATATGATGGAATACAAAAAAAAACACCGATATTTAAACATCAATGTGTGTGAAAAAATTTCAAAAAGTCAAAAGAGTTTAAAAAAAAAATTTCAGAGATATAGCTACAAGACTTTTAAGCAAATAATCAAATTTAATGCGATATAATTAAATATAAAAAAAAAAAATTCGAGTGGTAAGTAATCCTGAAAAGAGAATAACAGGTTCATCAATTTGGGATAGACATGATGCAGTACCAGACTTAGAAGTAGCAGAACCAAACGAAAATTTTATTGAAAAAGAAATTAAAATGTTTATTACGCAGCCTTTAGGTCCCGAAATATAAATATATTTGAGTATTGGAATTCAAGTCCATTTACAAATATAAAAGCTGTAGCAATAAAATATTTATCAGCCCCACCAACTAGTGTAGTTAGCGAACAGCTTTTTAGCGCTGCCGGACAGCTGTATTCTGATAGACGAAGCAATTCACATGGTGTGAATGCGGAAAAATTGCTCTTCTGTCATGACAATATCAAACTTTTTAATTTTAAATATTAAAGTTTAAGTTTTTTTTCTCTATATCAACTTAAAAATCGATCAACTATTTTTCTTTGGCTATAAAATATAGTACAATACAAATATTTTATTCTTTTTTTGTACTTAAAATAGTAAAACTATTTTCCAAATATGATTTTTTTAAAAAATATACCAATAAATTTGTATTTTGTTTATGTTTAATAACGAAAACGGTCCGTTTTAGCGTGCTTTATACTGTTTCGAATCCGTATTCGATGTTCCTTTTATTCCGTTTTCCGGTCCGTATACTGATCCGGAAAACGGTACGGAAACGGACTTCGGATCCGTATATGCTGTACCGAAAACGGCACATAAACGGACGGAATTGTTTGCTGGGCTATTATCACTCCTTTTTTTTATATTTTTGTTTATTATTAGTATTATTGTATTTTAATTATTATCTCTTTCTTATTATTTTATTTATATCAAATTTTATTGTTTACTTTGTATAATTCAGTAGAAATTTGTAACCGATTATGGCCTTCAGGCTAGGTTATTGAAATGAATAAATAAATTAAATTAAATTTATTGATCTAAAAAAACAATTTATATTTTTTTTATTAAAACAAAAAGTTCAGCTTCGGCCGAACATTGATATAATGGCCGAAGTTCGGCTTCGGCCGAAAAAAATGAGTTCGGTAGGACACTAATATTTTGTATCTGTTAAATAAGTTTTGGATGGGAAAGTTACCATTGACGTTATACCCAGTTATGATAGCAATTTTGAAGCAAAAATGTTTTGACATGTCTTTGTTTTTTTAGTTTTCTTATATCTACAAACCAGTTTTTTTTTTAAATATTAAACAAATTTATGTATCAATTAAACAATTTTATTTTGATTTTTAAAGTGAGCTATCATATTAATTAAGATCCTTATATACTATTAACAAAACTCTTAAAATTTAATTCAACGATTTTTTTTCATAAAAGTGTCAATGATTTTGTCAGGTTCAACCTTTTCTCGATACACTGATGCAAGAGCTAAAGCACCAAGTCTAGCTTCACCCATAGAATTCCTTAAATATGTTTTCACTCTTTTTAGGGTGGAAAAACTTCTCTCCGCGGATGCAGTTGTAACAGGAATTACTATCAGTAAATGTAAAAACATGTAAACGTTTGGAAAAAGCTCCTCTTGAATAGCATCTAGCGGATTTGATTGTCTTTATGGTAGTGTTTCCACAGATCAATTTCAGTTAATATAACATTAGTTTGAAAAATTATAGTCTCAAAAATATATTATAAATTCATTTATTACATACTAACCAAAACAAAAATAAAATAAAAAATCGAAAATATTTCGGGGGGGGGCTTTGGCCCCCAGGGCCCCCCCCTCGGTACGCCACTGTTGCCAGTACTTATTTACAAAATTTACAACCGTTAACTTAATAAAAACAGTGGCACATCCCTTGTTCACATTAAGTGGAAAAATTCAAAAGTAAATTGCAATTTATGATTTGAAGTTAGGAATATTAAGGTCTCCTATTATAGTCAGCACAAAGTATAGTTTTTGTACTAAAATTTTACTTAAGAAATTTATATATATTGGCAAAGCACTTATTATATTATTAAAAAAGCACTTTATTGGTTGTTCTACTAATGCTTTGCCAACGTTTAAAATTATGGTTTTGGTACTGGCAAAGCGTTCATTGCCAGTGCTTTGCCAACGTTTAAAAAAAGGAACGTCCAAGCCCTGCCCGGTGTTATCATTTTGGGGTTGGCAAAGCACTTAAATCTTCAGATATCCAACGCTCTGCCAAAGCTCATACCACCGTTGAAAGCACTGGGCCAATGCTTTGCCGTTCGTATTTTTCTGGCTGGCATGGTTCATTGATTCAATGAAACATTACTTTGGGGACTTTTTATGAAAAAAATTCATTGTATTAATGATGGAATTCATTATTAATACGCACAAATTTCTATTAGTATAGTTTAGCAATAACAAAGATATAAAATTTCCATGATGTCCGTCCCGAAAGAGTTGTTCCATTTGCATCAAATTTTCAGCACTGACGGTTTAGGCCTAATGTCACAATATTACGCACCCCTCAAAAGTCGAACAAAATTTTTTTCTTCATGATTGCCACCCTACTGTCGCACATATAAATAAAAAAAAATAATAAATAAAATTAATTTACCTTGAGAAATGTACACACAGAGAAAACTTTAGCTATTTGCCAACTGAAGTTCGGTTACCGCGACTCAAATTCGGTTATTACAAATTCAAGTCAGTTGTCACAACAAAGTTCGGTTAATTCAACTGAATTTTAGTTGCAACACTAAAAATATTCAGAAATCTAATGTAAATATTGTTGTACTAACTGAAATTATAAGTTGTTACCATTAAGCTACACTTTTCAATTCGGTTGACACTTTATTTCTCTGTGTGTATTGTCATAAAGTTTATGAAACTTTTTTTATTAACCAGTGAATATCTATGAAGCATTTGTCTTCAATTTTTATAAAAACTTCGTAAATATGATAAAAAAAATTTATGACAAACGATTTATGAAACATTTTTAACAATATGATGAAAACTTTTTTGCTGAGTGTAGTTAATATTTAAGTGCTTAAATAAAGTTTAAGAATTTTCTCTATCAAATAATTCTTAGCTTTAAAAAAATATATTATTTGTAATTTTTTGTTGTTGCTAATTTTAGCAAATCGGCTTTCAAAAGTTAGTAAAATTAAATTAGTTAAATTAGCAACGATAATTAGTAAAAAAATTAGTAATTTGTAAAATAAGAATTGCAAAACATTTTACTAATAAATAGCTGTATACCAAAAATTAATATAATAATGATAAAGTGAGATTCTAAACTGTTTTACTAATTTTTTTTTACTAAACTTTTTTTAAGTGTTCATTTAAAAAGTGTTTGTATATCACAACTTATTCCCTTTAACAACGGTAAAATTGTCAAAAAGTTTTTAAGTTTCGGTCCACTCTAATAATATATGTAATGTAATCGTCTTTCCATCTACTTGTCTTTCTAGACAGAAACCTCTGTAAAATGATAAGTTTGCGGTATATTTGACTGTCTGTCAATCCGACCAGTCTGTATGTCAGTCCAGGAAATGATACCTAATTAAATCAATGTATTCGTTTTTTTTTATAATTTTATAATCGTACTTCAAGTTTTTTTTACTTAATTTTATTTCATTCATTTGATTTTTTGATTTGTTAACAGGTTCTTATTTTTTAAGTTTTTTTTTTCATTCATTCATAATTTTCATTAAGATCGGCTGCTTTTTGGTTTGCATTTTCAAAAATTTGTGTCAGTTAATTCTTCATCATCATTTCCCTCATCATTGGCAGCATCTGGGAAAGACTTGTGTCTTTCGTTAATCTTAAATTGTGGATAATTATAGTTTTGAAATTGTTTTCATATTTTATTTTTGTTTTGGGTTCTTTTTTCGTTGTCTTAACCGTGGTTTTTGTTTAAGGGTTAATTACAAATAAACTACTAGTTTTACACATTCCTAATTACATTTTAAATATTTCTTTTTTTTTTTTTTTGAAATTTCTGTGATTAAATGTAATGCTCTTATTTTTTTTTTCTTTTATATAATGAGTTTTTAATATAGATTTTTTCTTTTTTATAGAAAAGGGAAATGGGTGGCAACACATTTGGAGACTACTAAAGAAATAATTAAAATAAATCTTAAATTTTTCTCAAAACAATATAACAATGAAGGCCACCAGGGCATATTATGCCTGCCAGAGGCTTTTCGGGAGAACATGGGGCCTAAGGCCACAAATGGTCTACTGGTCGTTCAATACTATTGTTAAACCGATGATCACCTATGCTGCCCTTGCATGGTGGCCAAAAGTTGAACAGAGTAAGGCAAGGGTTGCTCTTAAGAGAATCTACCGTCTTGCGTGTGTTGGCATTACAGGGGCCGGCGGAACTTGCCCGACGGATGCCTTGAGGGTTATGCTGGGGATCCCGCCATTGCATATTTCTGTAATGGAGGTTGCCAGTATGGGTTCCTCCAGACTTAGTGAATTCGACGGCATGAGGGGGGGGGCGACCTAAGGGGTCACATAAGGATCGCGCGAATCCTAATAGATGACCCGATTTCTAAGGTTGCGGACAAAGTGTCACCGGAGTGAATCTTTGATATATATTTTGATGTGTTATTGTTTGACAGAGACATGTGGACCAATCAATCCTGGGAACCAGAAGATGGTTCTCAGGTGTGGTTCACTGATGGCTCTAAGCAGTCGAATGGGAACACGGGTGCGGGCGTCTTTGGACCAGGCTTCCAGCGTGCCTTACCTATGGGAAAATATCCGTCCATTTTTCAGGCGGAGATTTGGGCCATCTGTGTCTGTGCAGGGGAATGCCTGCGAAGGGGAACTCGCAGATCTCGCATCTTCATTCTTTCTGACAGTCAGGCTGCACTGAGGGCCTTAATGGCTTATAAGGTGTCGTCCGGGTTGGTCATCGAATGCATTCAGACTCTCAATAGGCTCGGTAGAGGCAACTCTCTAACCTTGGGGTGGATTCCTGGTCATGAGAGATTGATATCTTTTTCCAGTAGGGGGTCGAGGCGACTCTTGTCGCTTGAAAGGGGGGGTTTGAGGACCCTGGCGTCGTACTTAACTGGACACTGTAATCTCAGATACCATCTGCACAAGAAGGGTCAATCGGACACGGATTTGTGTAGGTTTTGCGAGATGGTGTCTGAGACCTCGGAGCATGTTCTCTGCGAATGTCCCAGGCTTTGTGATAGGAGACTTAGGTTTCTAGGTGATCGCTTCATTTCGCCTTCCGACATCGCGAACATTTTGCCTAATAGGATAATTGGCTTTATAGGTAGCTTGAATCTGTAGGTAACCTTAGGCAGCACAAAAGACCTACATTGGTCGCGAGGTGCATGGTGCCTTCTGATCTAATCTAATCTAATATTGCAATACAAAAATAATATTTAAACAGCAATTGCAGTTGTTTTACTTAGGAAATTTTACTTAAAGTAGTTGTTTCGTATTTTTTACCAAAAAACTTGGAACTTAAGCAATTTAAAGTGTGTTTTTGTGTCTTTTGATCAAATATTTTCTGCACAAAAACAATGTTTAAAAAATTGTAGTGAAATAATAAAAGAGTAGAATTTTACTCTTATGTATGTCTTTAGTCAAAAAAAGGAGATTTTAAAATTTTTTTCATTCCGAGTTATCTTTTAACTTTTAGAAATTTTAACTTTGAATTTTAATAAATTTAAACTTTGACAATTTTTTACTTCAAAACCGTGTGCAGTGCATAATTAAAAAAACAAATTAAGTAACTTATGTTTTTTCTCAAAATAATTTAAATCCTTTGAATTAAAAATGAAAACTTTTAAATTATGTTCATACCAAAAAAATGTGAGTAATTTGGTCAATTTTCTACACCTGTTGAAACTGACTTTAGATGAATCTTATTTCTCAAGATTTTATGAATTGAAAGAAACGATGGACAGAGTTAGGTACACTCAAAAAAAAAAGATAGTAAAGTCAGCAAAAAATTTGGCTAAGTCAGCAAAATTTTAGTCTGATGGGTGCTTGCAAATGTCAGCAAAATCGGCTAGCTGATTTTTAGCAACAAAATTAGTAGATTCAGAAAAGTTTTACTAATGATTAGAAATTAAATGGATTAGAAATTAAAAAACCCTTGCTAAAAATTAATAAAATTTTTGCTGAATATTAGTAGCTGAAAAAACTCAAAAAATTTGTAGAAAAATTATACTTTAGTTAATTTATTTGCTGAAAATCATAAAACATATTATTGTGATTATTTTAAAAATAATTTACAATAAGTTACAATATATAAAAATATTAATACTCCCACATTGAAGACATGAATTAATGTAATATCTAAAAAAAATAAAAATAATTATATATTTAAAACATAAACAAAATTGTCTTTCAACAACTTACATCAATGTTTGTCTAAATGATGCTCTCTTTTATAGAAACGAAACGAAAAAATAATAAAAAATAACATATACAACCCTTTTTTGCAATAAGACAATAATACACTAGATTATTAATCTCTATAAACATTTAGTTTACAGATACACATTTAATCTTTATTAAATTTAAATATTTTATTTTGTCTTTTATTTAATTAATTGACAATTACTTTCACCAGCCGGTGACAGTGCAAAATTTAAGTTGTTTCAATCCACAATTTTGTTTTATGTATGAAAAACAGATGCAAAAATCTTCCATGGTTGATTTTTTATGTCTTACTAGAGTTGTACTTTTTAGTATCATTTTTCTCGTCACTACTACATCTTCCATGGTTGATTTTTTATGTCTTTTTTTTATAATTTAACCAATACTCAGGGGATGCCCCCTACTCATGCAGTGCATTGTATTGATCAGGAAAATAAGGTATGGGAAGGAGGAAAGAGGGAGTAGTGTTTGTGGATATTTGATTTAAATTTTTCTAAATTGTAAGTAACAGGGAAGACTTCTGCGGGAAGTTTGTTCCACATACGAATCGTTCGACTAAAAAACGAATTTTCTCTGTAATGCGTTGTGCGAAACACAGGACAATCAACTACAAACGGATGTGCTCTACAAGATAAGCGAGTATTACGAATAAAAACTCGGGCTCGTGGAATAAGTTCACTTATCTCAGAGCATCTCCCATGGTAATATCGATAGAAAAGTGTCACACAACCCACATTCCGACGATGCTCCAATGAATCTACAGAGTTGGATACACTACTGTCATTGATAAGCATGTGGTTGTCGTGCACACTATTAGTGTGCTAATCAGAAAATTAATTACTAAAACATTTGTAAAATATTAGTAAACCATTAGTAAAATATTAGTAAAACAATAGTTCAAAACAGTTAAGAGCTGAATAAGTAAACTTAAATTTTAGCTGAAAACAAAATGTTAGAAAAAAATTTACAAGACGTTTTACTAACTTTTCTACTAACTTGTTTTTTTTTGAGTGTAGACTATACTTAAGAACTAAGGCAAAGTTTCACGTTAAAAAGACTTCGCCTAAAGATTTAATGGCCATTTAAAAGTAAAAAAATTCTTAGAACTTACAATTGTTTTTTCATGCATTTTATTTTTTTTGCTCATAGTTTTTAACTGTCAGATCCAAACCAATACAAAATGGAGTCACTAGACTTAGGAGGTACATTCACGAATAAGGTAACTTTCATATCGCTGCTTAATTAAAAGTTGTATGGTGGTTTTTTTTTTTTTTTTTTTAAAAGAGAGGCAACACTCAGGAAATACTTCCTATATTTAGTGTGTTGCTTTCTTTGGAAAGGAATAGTATAGAGATGAAAGGTGGGGAAAGATGAAGGGCTTCAGACATGGCAACACTGTAATTGCGCGAGATGATAAGTCTTAGAACAGTTGTTGCTCGCCACCTGATGGAACTTATTGAAGCTTTATGGTTCATAGCCTTGATTCATTATTTTACTTAGGTGGGGTTAATTGCTATGGGAACACCGAAGGTGGACATTGCGATACGTATGAGGGATAGAAAAAACTCATACATATTATTTCGATGTTGCCGGCACCGGGGATCGAACCCGGGACCTTCTGTGTAAAAGTCCAACGCGCTAACCATTACACCACAACGCCCACAGTTTTTTTCTACAGGGTTTTTACGTTGTCTAATGGAATTGAGTTTTGAGAACAGTATTTGAAAACGGTGTATTTTATACATGATGTCCGCGCACAAATAACGGAATACGAACATGACAAACATATCAGGTTTTGGCGTACTTTTTTTAAAATGTATATTTTTTGCGTCTGATATTCACAATTATATTTGAATAGCGTATTGCGGGAGCTGAGTCTGCCGATGGGTTCTCTCCGCTCTTATGAAATTTGGATATGTGATAAGGAAAAAAACATATAAGGGACACGTGTTATTTTGGGGGTTAAAAAGTGGGATCAAAAATAACTCCATTTTATTTTTCGGCTTATTTTGAATTGCTTCGAGCAAGTTTTCAACAACTAGGGTACCAAAATGAAAGCGCTTTTGGAGACGCATTAACTAGTATACAAAACAGGTTGGATAACTTTCAAGTATTTTTGCTATTAAAAAAAAGTGGTTTGAGTGACAATAAAACTGGCATTTTGTTTAAGAATTATAGTTGTACCGGGTGTCTGGTGGCAAATTTATATTTTTAAATACGATTATTTCAAAAAGTAATAAACGGTGCGGAGGGAGGGGTGGCGCCGTTGGAATTATCGATTGTGCGGATTTGTCAGTCACGATGTTGCAGTGGTCGAGTGAGCATCGCGCGTTCGCTGTGGAGACATTTTTTAAGAGTAATGATTCTTACGTAATTGCTCGTTGACAATTTTGTTCAAAGTTCGGTATTCGGCGAAAACGTGATGGACCGAGTGGATCACATGGATTTTTTTTATGGGGCTACCTCAAAGAGAGGTTTTATAATGACAATCCCCAATCCCTTGTGGCTATAAAGGAAAATATTCGTCGAGAAATCAGCAGAATTGAACCAACTTTACTGCAGCGTGTGGAGCAGAACACAAGACTCCATTTTAAACAGTGCGTTCAGCTCGACGGAAGACATCTGGATGACATACTCTTTAAAAAATAAAATCCGCATTTCCATTCTATCGTTCAATGCTCTTTTTGTCAATTATTACGTTTTTTATTTAAGTTTGAAAATATAAATCTGCTACCCTGTATTAAGCTAAAAATATGTATATTAATGACTATAAACTATAATTGAGGGTTGCGTCTGAGCTTTTTCCGACGTTCGCAATTGTTTGGCTTTTATGCGACTTTTTCCAAAGAGCTTTTTAACCTGTATTTTAAATAAATGGCAATCCGAACACACTACATAAACAATATTTGTATCAAAATATTTGTTTTCTCGAGTACATCAAAGCTGCGTTAAAAAAAAATAAATTTCAATAATTTAAGACATGTTTTAATACAAAAATTTCTTAACTTTGACTCCACCTTTTAACCCTTAAACGAGGGAAAATAGTTTTTGTTCTTTATCACATATCCAAATTTGATTAAGATCGAAGAGAACCCATAGAGAGACACCATTTGTGATTTTCATAGTAGTTCTGGTAAAATCGGATACAATACTCGATACTATTTTAACTGAATACTAATTTTTGCAGTTTATCCTGCAACGTGATTTTGAACTAAGTTTTAGTAGTTAGTTAGTAGAAAAACTACTCAACTGTAGATAATGTTTATAATTTAGCCTCTATTGTGCATCTTAAGTTAAAAAATAAAAAGAAAGTTTATGCGTTTTTTATTGATTTTAGGGCGGCATTTGCTAAAGTGCCTAGAAAACTTTTATTTTACAAGTTGCGTAGCATGGGTATTTCTACGAAAATGGTAAACTTCATAGAAAATATGTACGCAAATACGAAGTCAACGGTTTGTTCAGGCGAATCTTTATCAGAAGAATTACCACGTATACAGGCGTCAAACAAGGCTGCTTAATGTCACCCCTATTGTTCGCTCTTTATTTAAACGACCTTCACGATGTACTAATGGGTCGTTTTGGTTTGCTAATAGATAGCATGAACATAAGGCTGTTGCTTTACGCTGATGACATTGTTTTGTTAGCACCATACAAGGAATGATAAACAGACTTGAACAATATTGTGAAATGTGGGTTATGGAAGTTAACTTGGAGAAATCTGCAATAATGGTGTTCAGAAATGGCGGTGTATTATCAAGAAAGGAGAAATGGTTTTATAAGGGAAATCCAATAGAAATTGTATCTGAATATTGCTATTTAGGAGTCCTACTCACGCCAAGATTAAGTTTTAAAAAGCACTTAGAAATGAGAAATAAATCGGCAAAGAATAGTATAATGTCAACGTGGAATGTATTCTTCTGCAAAAATCATATAGCTTTGTCTATGAAATAGAAAACGTTTCAAGCCATTTGCAGAGCAGTTCAAAGTTATGCGGCTCAAATATGGGGCTACTCTCTTTTTGACGAAGTTGATAAACTGCAACTGTTCTTTGTTAAAAAATATTTAAATTACCAGACTTTACCACCACATACGCAGTAATGCTCGAAACAGGGATATTAAATGGACATTTGTACATCCTTGAGCTCCATCTTCGATATGTATACAGAACGCTGTTTGATTACCCAGCAAATAGACTACCCAACCAATTATCATTAAAAGTGCTTGAAAGCAATGTTTTCTGGGCAGAAAGCCTAAATAACCTAGGAACAAACTATGGTTTGGAATGGAATCTTTCAAACTTAAACGCAGTAAGTTGGTCAAACAATTTTGCAAACCTTTTGATTCAAATAACAGACGGAAACCGTCAGAAAATGTGGATGAGGTGCTTGCAAAGCGATGCCAGATTGTACAAATATTTAGATCATAATATGGGACATTCTTACTTTAATAACACATACGATCGTAGTAAAATAATGTGGATTTTTAAGGCAAGATGTGGTCTTATAGCTCTAAATACCAGCTTCAACAATATCCAAAGTATATGTACATTATGTAATATGAACGAGCCTGAAGATATCCAACACTTCCTAGGAAAATGCCCTATTCTAAGAGAATATCGAATAAGAAATAATTAATATATTAAATGGTGTAAATGATGAAACTTGGGATAAATTAGTTAATTATATTAAAAACGCCCTATTATATCGCAAGGCTATAATAAATGAATTTGCCTAATTTCTTCCTGTTTTTTTATTAAATTTAAATACTTTAACAAATGATTTTTATAAAAATTGTAAAATTTCAATAAATTCAAACCTCCGACAGACGACTTTTGTCATTGTCGTAAGTTCAATTTCATTAATTTTAAGAAAATGTTGTAAACAAACTTAAATGTATAGTTTTGAAATAAAGAACATTTATCTATCTATCTAGTAGTTTTACCAAAAATTTATACTATTTTTGTCTATTAGTACAATTCTCTACTTAAAAAATGAAAAATTTTTTGTAGATTTTCTTTATTATATTTTTGTTTGCGTTCAAATACTTTCATAACGAATTTTAATCATAATTTACGACTTTTCACTTTACAGCGAACAAAAACATGTGTGTTTTTACAACAAACATATAATTTAATAAAAGATGATTTGAAAAAATTGAATTACAGAATTTAGATGTAAACCATAATTTACGTACTGATTATTTAAAAAATTGCAAGTTAATAGGAAAACAATTATTACAACTACAAAAAAAAAAAAAAATATAAATATAATCAGGAAACAAATAAAAATTTACTATAATATTAAAACATTACAAATTAACACGCATTGGCTAAGCAGAGATGGGGATAAAAATAACTTGTAAAAAGGGGTTTATGGAGTTTTATTAATTTCATGAACTATATCATTTATGGGGAATATAGTCAATCTGATAACATTGTGAAATAGAGACGGAGGAGATTAGAAAAATAAACAAAAATCTAAAAATAGAATATTTGTGTTGTTAGTGTTGTCACTTCTGAGTATAATATACAATAACAGAAAAAGCTAATAGGAAAGAAAACTGCCATTTAGCTGCATTAGATTCGAGGCCATACTTGGGTGTGATCGCTAAACGGTCATGACTTGGTATTGTTACGTTTGTAATGTAAGATGAGCGCAGGTTTGATTCTTACAGCCGCAGGTTGTTGGAAAATTTATTATATAGAGACAGACAATCTGACAATTATAAGACACAAATAACAATTAATAATACACTTTAAATGGAAAGTCACTGATGAGTCCATAAAAAGGCAGAAACTAGTCTAGTCTGATTTAAAAAATAATAGTGTTTACAATTTTTAGAGAAAAACGTTTATTCTTCTTCTTAACCTCAACATTTTTAACAAAAAAAAAACATTTAATTTTTTTTCTTAATGTAAATTAGAAAATAATAGAGAAAGATCATTTTCAAATCGGCTGTAGGCAAAATGACCCAATGAAAAATCGCCCAAAATCAAAAAATCATCCAAAAGAAACGAAAAATTACCCATAAGGGAAAAATGGAAATTTTACACAAAAAGAAGGAAAAAAGACCGAAAAATTTTAAGAAAAATCACCCAATTTTTTTGTGATATTTGTTTATTTTTTAAATTAATTTTTCATAGCAAGGTAATATAAATACTTGTATATTTATCGCTCAGCTGAATGGGCATCAATATGATTTTTCTCGTTTGTATTTGGACGATTTTTCATTGGGTCATTTTGCCTACAGCCTTGCAGATCATTTCGTTCAGAGTGTCATAGCGTTAATATTATTTTGTCATTCCATTCGAGTCTGTCGGAATAAATTTCGTTAATACCCCAAAAAGTAGGTTGGGAAAAAGAATTTAAAAGAAAACTTGTTAAACTCGTCCAGCAGTTCTGTTTACTTTCAATGCTAAAATGATCAGATGAATTACGATCTGCTTGAAAATAAAAAAAAAATCGATCCACGTGTTCAAAAGTTATGAACAAAGTTTGAAATTTAAAGTGTTTGATTTGATTTTAGCACAATTTTGACAATTTTTGTGAAATTTTTTAATTTTTGATAGGGAATTTTTTTAAGTCACAACGCCTCACTTCCAATAATTTTTTATAATTGTGACTTTTGTAAAACACGGTGATGTACGCGTTGAATATCCGCGTTGGCTTGCGTAGTTTTAAAACAAAATTGTGTGAAAACGGAATTTTCTAAATCACCTAAGGGTTATTTCAATCACTTGAACTGTCAAATCTTTCACTTGCATTTTGTAGGTGTTAAATGAATAAAAATGCATATAAACACAAAAACCTTTTATAAAAACACTACAAACTAATAGCTTAATGATAATTATAACTAATTTAGCCAGAATATCATCTTCGGCAGAATAAAAACAATGATAACTCAACTATATTTCTTTTACACAATTTCATTTTTATTGTTAAAAATAACATAACTTCACAATTAAATACATTATCAATCAAATTAGACACCCGATGAAAAAAGTTTCTTTATACTCATATACAACTTGATTTCATTATATATGCTTGTGATTATGTGTGGCAATATATTTAACAATATATGTTCATATATTATACTTACTTTATGAACATTTTTTAATATGGCATAATATATCATCATATATCTCTGTATTGTATGTTATATATTAGCATATCATGTATATCTGATCATATGAAATAGATATAGATCTATTTATGACCATATATGATCATATGTAAGTGTATATGGTACAATTAATCAAAAATAATTATATCACTTTTATATATGGCAAACACACATCATATATAAATACATATAGTAAAATATATATTTTTTTTAGCACCGTTTATAATAATAAATGTAAATGAGTTTCAAAATTTACTGCACAAAAAAACATGAAAACCTGCGGTTTTGTGTTTTGTAATGATTATTAATATTTTTTATTAAAGTACTAAAAAACAACGTTATAATTTTTAGATTTTAAACCAACGAACATATAGACTAAAGAAGAACTAAGGAACTCAACATCTGTTAAATTTTATATGCCAACTGGTTTTAAGAGAAACAGTTTTTTAGAGGTTTTTATAATGCATATTTTATAGTATATGTATATAAACAAATTTTGTGTTAATTATACAAAACTTATGCAGAGAATACATTAAATAAAACAAATTAACTTTAACATTTATTTAAATTGCTCAAAAGCATGAAAATTAATTAATTAAAACTGTTAACACATTTTGTTGAAGCTCTCTTTAAGCCAGTTCAGGTTTTAGAAGAGGACGTTGGAAACGGATTGTTTAAACAAATGAAACACCCAACCAAGCCTTATAACGTGCATAATGGATTCTAAATTTTCAATTTTATAGCTAGGCAGTCTACTTTTTACACCATTAACGAAATAGTTATTTTGAACAATCTGAAATTTATGAAGTACTAAATAGGAAGATTTATGTTAAATAAAAAATATATCATATTGATCCATAATGCCGACCGTACATTTATTATTTTTAATTATTTTGCATAACAAGGACGTTTAAAGTTTGCTGTTTATTTCTGCTCTTGAAAAATTCTGTAAGTCTTTCACTAGAAAATTTGACGAACTAAGAATTTGATTTTCTTCCTCGGAATAGCGTTTTAAATTTATTATACGTTTGAACTTCAGGTTCATAAAAAGCATACATTTTTAGATTTAACATTATTTTTTAAAATTACTATTTATATGTTTTATAAATGAATTACAAGTAGTACTTAATTGGATTAAAATATAAAGTACTGATCTCTAAGAAATTTAAAATTTTTAATTAGAAAACTTAATAGATAAATGTGTATCAAATTATATATAATTTGATCATATATACTCATTTTTTGGATCAAGATACCACAAGATTGGCTTATATATGCCATTTTTCGGTTCAGATGAGATATGATGAAATTAAATAAATTAATTTATTCGAAATGGAAATTATTGAAATTTTAACTACCCGACGAAAAAAGATCCGATATAATCATATATCGCACACCTACACTGAGGAGCATAAGTGTATCACAAACCAACAACTATCACTTTAACAACCTATAATTTCTATAAATATTACTCAAATGCAATCAAATTTTTCATATTATGTTTGTACAAGTGTCTTCTCTCTTTCAAAAAGGTTTTATTAAGATCTGATCACAACAACAAATACACGAAGGCATAATGCAAATAAATCAAAATGATACAGTTTCGCACTCACTATTTATTTTTATTTTTTTGAAACAATAACATATTTTTAATAACTGGTCCAGTAACCCTTTGCCTTCTTAAGCTCCAGGATGCTATTAGGTAGACTTTGTGTGTACCACAAATTCTGGAGGAATCGCCTCCCACACTTCCTTTGTCCACTCCCACAACTCGTTCACGGCTTTTGGAGGACTGGCATATTTTGCAATCTGTGATTTGACGTGAATCCACAAATTCTCGATCGGATTCATATCCGGAGATTGTGGAGGCCACGTCATCACACCAAATTTTTGCTTTTTGAGCCAGTCTTTCACTACATGTGCGGTATGTTTGGGGTCATTGTCTTGCTGAAAAATTACTTTTTCAGCAACAAGACCCATTTTTTCCACTACATCAGGAAGATTGTGTAGCAGGATGGACAAATATTGTTCCTTACGCATAATTACATCGATGCGCACCAAGGGTCCCACTCCTCAGTGTAGTTTAAAAATGACTCAACTCAAAATTTCATTTTTTCGGGTTAATATGCTTAAACTATTTTGTTGTTGTTAACTGTTGCTAAAAAAAAACAGTTATGTCTTCCTTTATGTTTCAATTGGTATAAAGTTGTAAATATTTTTTTTTTTCGATTTCTGAAAAATTAAAAATTTTGAGTTGAGTCACTTTTGAACTAGGTGTGCGATATGATTATTTATATCCCTGCAAAATTAGTGTAACATTTTTGTTATTTTTTTATTAAGACGGCAACTCTAAAATGTTAATAATTGACAATTGAAGTGATAAAGTAAAACTCAATTACAAAGACCTAATGATTTTTGATATGTAATTTTTTAATAACCGCTTTAGGTGAGTGATGTGAAGTGTAGGTGATGTGGAGAACGAAGGTCATTAACAAAATTAGTTCATACATTTTTGAATTTAATTTATATAAACTACAACTCTGCTTTTCAAAATATGTTTTTTTTTAGTACAAGAAAATAACCAAGTTTTTATTTTTTAAATCTGCCTCAACGAGGTGCGAAAGCAATTAATGTTTGGTATATAAAAAAAAAAAACATGTTTAAATACATTTTTTACGATATTTGCGTGAATTAAAATTTACGTTATGATATTTTTCATAACAACAATAACAAGATTTTAATAAAATGATTTTTTTTTTGTGGTAGTTGCAAAAAATAAAATCACTTGTGGCAAATATATATAAGACATGTAACATTAAGGCGCATGCCTAACTAACAAAACATTTAACTCTTTGAGAAGCAGTAAACAAAATAATGTGTATCCATTACCCAGCAAAACTTTGGTAATGGGTGCGATAAAGTAATGCATTACCTTGTAATGTGTACTCCTTACCTGTATCATTATTTTCCAACAAGAACACTCATGGATTACCTTGTAGTGAGACCTCATTACATTTTACATTACTTCAAAACATAAATAATGACTTAAAAATCATCAATTACATAATGCATGAATTATAAACGTAAAGTAATTATTAATATATATTTTTGAAAATCTATTTATAGACACATTACTTGGTGATTTTTTGTAGGCATGAGGGTAAGGTGTATATTTTTGATATCACGAACGAAAACACGAAGCACAACAACTCATTTACATTTTAAGCAATAAAATATTGTATGCATCGATAGCTCAGTTGGTAGAGTTCTCGCCTAACTAATTGTTAAATACCAGAGACCCCAGGTTCGAATCCTAACATGACCATGTTATTTATGTAATAAAAAAAAAAGTTATTTATTTAATTAAAAAAAAAAATATCTGTAAAAAAAAAATATTATGCATTTTTTTTATGAAAATCTATTTATAGACATATAACTTTTTCCCACCATGTAACCATATAAGTAACCAGTTTCTTTACCCCCTACAAGGTAATGAGTTACTTTGAGGCTCATCGCCTGCATAATTCATCAGTAAAGTAACGTGTAAAGTAATGCATGAAGCCCTATGGCGATACATTACTTTATCCATGATTTGGTAATGTGTGGTTTTGCTGGGTAATGTTGTGAATATCTGAACTTTTGAATCCATCGACAGATTTTAACTTACTCCAACTACAGAAGAAAATGGTAAATATTATGTCAAAAATACAATAACCGCGGAAAATTTTTACAAGAGTAAAAGTGATTTCAATAAAAAAGTTATTTTTTATATTATCTTTAAAATTTTTGGAAAACTAGACTAATAGAACATATTTTAAGAAAAATCGAGTCCTGTTAATTTTGTAATGTATACTCATTGTCAAAAATGCGAAAATTTATTTTGATTTAATATTTCAGTATAAAAATTTATATGAGAAATTTTAAAAGTTTTTGAAACTTTAAGGCAAAACATTTTAAAAATTTTTTTTGTGTATGATTTTAATAAAATTTGTGTATGTCTTAGCCGATGTTTTATCACGCTAAATCCATTATACAATTTTTGTTTGGATTTGATTAAAGTTATATCAATTTATAGAACTTATTGTATTTATCACATTTAAAACATAAAAAAATATAAAAAAACCACTCAAAATTTTTTGGTCATACACTCAGGGAAAAAAGGTTCATCATATTGATGAAACTGTTTCATAAATCGTTTTTCATTTATTCATCATATTAATAAAGTCTTCATAGATATCATAAAGAGTTTCATACAAATGTATGTCAAATGTTTCCTAAATTTTCATCATTTTATAAACCGTGTGATCATATTTTTGTTAAGAAATATCGATTGAAATTAAGAATTTCCATTTGAAATCATTAATAGAATTTAAGATTTTTCATTTGAAATTAAAAAAAAAAATAATTTGTAATTTAGATTTTTTATTGAAAACTCAGAATCTATCATAGCATCAATTGAAAGTTAGAAATTCTAATCAGTTAATGTGTTCTAAATTTTGCATTCATTTTTATAAATTTTAGTGGAAATTCTTAATCCAATTAATGTTTTTAAAGTCAAAATGAAAATTCTTAACTTAATATTATTTTTCGGAATTTTAATAAAATTGAATTTCAATTTGAAATTCTGCGCTTTAATTTATAAAGGGTGTCCCAAGAAGAACGCAATTTTTAAATCTGGCAACATTCGAATTGTCATTGTTTGACATTTGAACAATTGTTATTGTTTGCTAGTAGAAGGTACAAGATTAGTAAAAATGGAGCGCTACACGAATGAACAACGCATTTTCATTGTGAAATTGTTTTACCAAAATGGTGAAAGTTTTGCGGCTACAGTTCGCAAATTGCGATCAATTTGGGGTCACAATAATGCTCCAAAAGAGTCAACTGTAAAGAGATTAATGGATAAATTTGCCGAAACTGGGGCTGTTAGTGATGTAAAGACAACAACGCGCCATCGACCAGGTCGATCGACCGAAAATGTCGCAGCTGTACGTGATGATGTCGCTCAAAATCCATCCACCTCAATTCGACACCGAGCTCAGCAAATTGGTGTCTCCAAATCCACTTTGCAGCGAATTTTGACGAAAGATTTGCATCTTCATGCATACAAAGTTCAATTGACTCAGGAACTGAAGCCAGCTGACCATGGACAGCGAAGGGAGTTCGTTAATTGGGTATTGGAGAGACAACATGAAAATGCTGATTTTGCCGATAAAATCATCTTCAGTGACGAGGCCCATTTTCATCTTGATGGCTTCGTCAATAGGCAGAATTGTCGCATTTGGGGTGAGGAAAATCCTCGAGTGATTCACGAGAAGCAAATGCATCCTCAACGTGTCACTGTGTGGTGTGGTTTTTGGGCTGGAGGAATCATTGGACCTTTTTTTTATGAAAATGAGGCAGGTCAAGCGCAAACAGTCAATGGTGTTCGGTATCGTGAAATGATAACCAGTTTTTTCTTGCCTAGAATTGAAGAAATGAATGTGGAGGGCATGTGGTTCCACATGTCATACAGCCAGAGAAACAATTCAATTGCTGCATCAGTCATTTCCCGGTCGTGTTATTTCGCGTTTTGAAGATCAGAATTGGCCGCCTAGATCGTGCGATTTAACACCATTAGATTTTTTTCTTTGGGGTTTTTTGAAGTCGATGGTTTACGCGAATAAGCCGACGACGACTCAAACCTTAAAAGAGGAAATTGGACGCTGCATTAATGAAATACCGCAGCATTCATGCAAAACGGTCATTGAAAATTTCATTAAAAGATCGTGTGCATGCCAGCAAAGCCGCGGCGGCCATCTGCACGATATATTGTTCCATACATAACCTCATTCTGTCTACTTTACGATATAATAAAGTTCCACGATTTTTTTTTAAATATCTGTGTTTTATTTAAAATTTAAAAATTGCGCTCTTCTTGGGAGTTATTCTGAGTTACATTTGCTAGAATATTGGGGTTTTAAAATAAAGTATTAAAAATAAATTGTCTCCCTTAGCTGCCTTTATCACATTTGTACGCTGGCAAAGAAAATTTTGCATTTCATAAAAATTTATGAATTTGCTTCATCATATTAATAAATCGGCATATACAATTAATGAAACATTTCATGTAAAGATATGAAACTTCTTCATATTAATGAAATATTTCATAAATATGAAGAAGCCAATTTGAATTCGCTTTTTTATGATACAACTTCATAGTATTTATGAAGTGTTACATTGGACGAAAAGTTTTTTTTATAAAGCTTTTTCCTGAGTGTATGTATATTAGAACTTAAAAGAAAACCGCTAATATTTTGTAAAACACTCAGTTTATGTTTAATTGGGTTTAGGGTTGCTTATTTGCTGGAAATCATATTAAATACTATTAAATTCGCAAAATTAAAAATTTTATATACGAACACTTTTTTAAGTTATGAAAAGTTTGTTTGCTCCCTCAAATTTGAAGTCCTTCAAATTTCTTGGTACCTTTTTGATTTTAGTATTATGCTCATTAAAATCTTTAATTTCATGTATGTTTTGGCGGAATTGATACAGCCCTTTAGTTGTCACAAAGCGAAATGTGTTTGGAAATAACTGCCGCGGTAACCGCTAGGAATGAAATTAAATTTAAATTTAATTTTTAAATTTTGTTGCAGTATTTTTTTTAATGAAAGTATTTTTTTTAATTAAATAAGCAACGTGATCGCGCTGAGATTCTAACCTGGAGTCTCTGGTTGTTAGTAGCGAACTCTCTTACTTAAAGTGTAAATGAATTGTTGTGCTTCCAGATTATCAAAGAAGACAAATTAGCTTTCTTACGTTTTTTTGAGCATTAAATTAGCTTTTACGTACGTTCTTGGGCTTTTAACTGTTTTTTTTTCAAGATTTTCTAACTTAAAGTTCTTTCTATACTTCTGAAATATGTTTTACTGTATTAACATTGAAATTTTGGTTTTAATTGTAGCTTTTATATTTTTTTTTAAAAATAATTTATTTTTTGCATTGAAAAACACAAAAATTGTTTTTTAGACTTCCTATATTTTCATATATTTACTTCGAATATTGTTTTACCTCAAGTTCAAAAATCTAATCTAATATGATTTATTAGATTTTATTTGTTGCTTTTGAAAAAATTTGATAATTTTCATGAAAATGGCATGTAGGGAGGGTCGATTTAAAAATCGCTCAACGTACAAAGAAAATCGTTTTCTAGGGATCAAAATAAGAAACTTTGCCGAAGGAACCATACCTCTAAAACGAATTCTAATGTACCGACTTTTGATATGTAATTTAAAATTTTGAAAAATCCCACTTTGACCCATTTAGAGTGCCCCCATCGAATCCAACCCAATCGAATATAATTTATACATTTATCTGCTTGAGCGTCTTCCGGAGAAGAAATAGAGACCCTAATCTTGTAAAGACTTTCTGAAATATCTCTATCCCGAGATTTGTACATTTTGCTATAAAAACACGGCTAAAAAGGTCGTGACCCCTTAACGGTCACCTAGAATGATGATTTATGCATTAATCTGCTAGCGCGTCTCCCGGAGAAGAAGTAGCTCCTATAATCTTAGAGAGATTCCTCCTACTTTCTGAAATATCAAAGTGGGCTTTTTCAAAATTTGACCCTAGTGGTCTAAAGTCGGGACATCAGAATTCCTTTTAGAGGTATGGATCCTTTGGCAAAGTTTCTTATTTTGATCCCTAGAATACGATTTTCCTTGTACGTTGAGCGATTTGTTTGCGTCCCTACAAATCGGCCCGCCCTAATATACACATATGTAATTATATATAATAATATCAAGCCATATGTTACTACGAGTATATATAAACTTTTTTCCTTCGGGCATCCAATTTTATAAAATTTTACATTATACTTTAAGATTATATCTAACTTAATATAATAGTATATGGTATGGTCTATATATTATTTTAAAAATAAATATTGAATAGTTGCTTTCAATTTAAAAACATTAGTATTAGATATTTTTATAAAAACTCGCATATGACTTGTAAATATGGTAAAACTATGATAAACTTATAATTTGTTATAGTTTTTAAGCTTTTTATATTTATTTACCATCTCAGTTGAAATCACAAAAAATTGCATATAAATTAAAGTTTACTATTTGAAATACAGAAAATTTGTAATTGATATAGAAAATTTTCAATTATATTAAAGAAGTTATAAATTAATTAAAGATTTCTTTAAATTTTTAAATGATAGTGCGAATATTCACATTACAATTTAGATTTTCAGGTTATTCCAATCGTGTTAGTCTATCTATCTATATATATAAAACAGGATGTGTGTATGTATGTAACGTATGGACTCCAAAACGGCTGGGCCGATTTTGATGAAATTTTCAGGGAATCTTCAGAATATTCAGGCGGGTGACACTGTCAAGTCTTCGGTCTGTGGGCGGAGGGGCGTGGCAAAATCCAATTTTCATATTGTACCACCAATGACATACATATACATTAGAGTTAATTTTGAAAAATAGATTTTTGGATATTATCACTTTTTAGAAGGTTTTTGTATCAATAAAAATAATGGCGTATTTTTTATTTTTTAATTCCAACTCCTTCCCGTGCCTATAGGCGACTCAAATCCAATAAATTATTATATAAACCAATAAATTATTTTGTATTCACTAAAATATTAAATTTTTAAACTTTAATAACTTTTGAACGGGTAACTACAAAATTAAAATTTTTGGACCATTTTTCTCAGATGTAAGTATTTTTTCATTGTAAAGAAAAAAAATTTAACAAAAAAAATATTTTAATTTTTTTTTTTTTTAATATGTTTTTGGACCACTCTAATTATGCATTCTGTTGCATTCCAAAAACTAAAAAAAAAGCCTATGGGCCTAAGTTTTCCCGTAGAATCGAATACTGAAGTACGATTTGACATATATTTAGCCGTTTTTGTTGTATGGGAAAAGGGACCCAAAATCCGCGATTTGAGTCGCCTATATGCACGGGAAGGAGTTGGAATTAAAAAAAAAAAAAATACGCCATTTTTTTTATTGATACAAAAACCTTCTAAAAAGTGATAATATCCAGAAATCAAAATAAAAAAAATTTGAAAACGAACTCTAATATACATATATTTATTTTTTTTTTGCTTTTTTTTATTTTATCTTTTTTTTGAAAGCCGTTGTCATGTTTTTCAAAACGAGATATCAAACTCTTAAATCGGGTATGTAGCTAGTTCCGAAGATATTTACAAAAAACCTATGTTTTTTGTAAATATCTTTACACGAACACAACAGCCTCATCCGCCTATTCAAAACAGCCCTAGACCAGATGCCGACAGATGATTATACGGTTGTGATAAGAGCTGACAAGACACCGGCTGGTGAGCAATGCACCGGTGATAGGTGACGTCGCAGTTGTTATGGCAGTTGTTTTCAGCTATTCATTTTATATACTTCAGCAAATAAAGGCGATAGAAGGACAAAGAGGCGTTGGGCTTCCCATGAAATTACAAATTTTAAAATGATTTACTAATGTGAATTTATTTTTTTAATTATTTATTTGCGTAAAAGAAATTTCTTGATTTAAAGAATTAATTACAATTAAAATTTGAAGGCAAAACAACGTTTGCCGGGTCAGCTAGTAATTCTATAAATTTCAGAACAAGATATAAAACTTTTTGCTGAGATTTGAAATAAAAAAGTTACAAATTAAAATATACTTTTTAAATTTTGTTTAACTCAGTGACATTGTCTACATGTTTAACGGCAAACCAAAAACAATAGTCCCGTCCTCTAAAACATGCAAAAAAAAAAAATTGTAAACATTTTTTCTATTTAGGTTCTCAAAGGGTTATAGTATTTAAAATTAAGTTGCTTTAAACTTAAAATCATATTAAACATTTTTTGTTTAATATGTGATAGTGTAACATCCAAACATTAAATGTAGCACATATTGTTGTAGAAATACTTATGTTAGATATTTACTTTAATAGTGTTAAATAATGTTGTCGATTTGAGCATCTGTAAATAAATTATAATTGATTTTAAAATGCGTTTTTTTTTTTTGTTCAGTTTTATTTTAATTTATTTTTCGTTTTGATTTTTATAGTTTTACAATGTGTTAATTGTTGAAAATCATGCGAATTAAATATATATATTTTTTTTTTTTTTGTAAAAACTTTACATTTTATGGTTTCATTATGTCTGCTGGTCTTTGAGTTCCTTTTAGAGACTTTTTTTGTATTCGATCTTAAGATTTAAAGAAAATTTTAAACCAGTAACCGTAAAGTTTTGTTTTTTGTTTTAAATATATATATTTTTTTTTGTAAGTAGATAAATCTTGTAGTTTTTAATAATTTTAATAAATATTTATGATTTAAATTACAGTTAACCATAAATATTAATCAACATTTTTACTTAAGTCTAGTCTGGCTCTACTCTGGCGGTTTCCATGTTAGTGTAAGACTAAGACATGATTTTTTTTCGCTAACAAAAATCATGTATTTTCACGCTCTGGGAATTTGCTTTTAATTTTGTTGTATTATTATTAATACTCATCTATTGAAGTTAGAAAAGTTACAAAAAAAAAAAAAAAATGTAAAACTATAAGATGATTAAATCGGCAAATGAAGAAACTATTTACTTAAGGAGTGAGATCGAATAATTCCCAACACAGATTATCACTTACAACTTTTTTTATGTTAAAAAGTGAACTTTTTTTTTGATCAAGTTATATTTTAAAAAGTGGTCAGATTATGTGTACAAAATATTATATAAAGGGTCCGCCAAATAACCTTTTTTTTTTTTTGAAAATGCCATAAAAAAACTCAAATTTCTTTTTTTATTTGAAAGTACAATCCTTTCGGTTAATAATGGACAATCATTTCATTCAAATGGCTGCCTAGGCTGGCCATGCAGTAGCCTACACGATCGGTCCAATTTTTAAGCACATTATAGATTGTGTGCAGCTGTATTTCACCAATGGCTTCACGAATATTGTCCTTTAAAGCGTCCATTGTCTCTGGCTTGTTGGCGTAACACTTATCTTTGACGGCACCCCACAAATAATAGTCCAACGGTGTCAAATCGCAGCTCCGAGGTGGCCAAACGACATCAGCTCTGCGGCTGATAATGCAATCTTCAAAAACAGGGCGCACATTCTGCAACATTACCATGATTTTCAAAGTAATGTCGCAATATTTCCCAGCGTTGTTCAAGCGTATACACAACCATATTCGTTCAGCGGAAGGATAAAACTAATTATCTGTCAAATCAGACATGAGCTACACTGATAGAAATTTGTGCGTAGTATTAATGAATTTCGTCATTAATCCAATGAATTTTTTCATAAAAAAGTCCCCAAAGAAACGTTTCATTGAGTCAATGAAAGGTGTATCATTAAATCAATTTTAATGCATGGTTTCATTGACCCAATGAAAATTTCATTAAGTATATGAAATTTTTTTCATTAATCCTAGCCTAATCGTTATGAAAGTTTCATGTGTTTAATGAATAAAATTCATAGTTTGTATGAAATATTTTCGTTGATATTTAATAATTTGCACTTTTTATGATTATTTTAGCATAGCATTAATCTAGTCTGGACCAATTTTAATTTATTTCTGTTTTTATTGCTTTGTTTTTACAAAATTGTTCAATCTTTATTTACATTTTTTATAATTTGTGTTAAAAGATGGCATATTTTCTTATATGTCGGTACAAAATTTGTAATTTTTTATCGATCTGTTTTGGAATTCTGTAGAACGATCGACGATTATAGTCCACTTTTTGTAGTTAAATTACGACCATATTAGATAAAAATGTTAAATATTGTTCACAATGTTGTTAAAAACAAAAATTTATTATCGTTTAGCATAACGTTTTTGTGTAACATCGTCAAAACGATAACAATTTAGGTCTCGTTTTGAACAACACTATGTCGTTTTTCTTAGAGAATCTGTTCTTAGAGAATCTGTTCCCAACTATTCAAATTCGTCAAAAACTGTTAGCTTTAGGCATATTTAATGTATTTATATCAAAGTTTTGTTTAATTCTGTTTAAAAGAAATTTTTCAGTTTTTTTATTATTTCAAAATGATAGTACAAAAAAAAATTTTTTTTTCTTATTACACAGTCATGCAATATTCAACTTTTTGACTCCAAACAAAAAAACAGTTATACCAGCCGAAAGTACTCGATGAGAGGAGAAAAGTCATTTCTGGATTTTGCTAGATTGGTTGCCGTTCGTTTTTTATGAGCCTCTATAGTTTGTTCGCCAAATTCGATTTTGAGCACTTTTTTTGCAATTTTCTTCTATTTTTCGCATGGCCATAGCTCGAAAATGCTGTGAATTTTTTTTGCAGTCTTCAGCAAAGTTGTAGCTCTTGACTCGGCCAACAAAAATGCTGAATATATTAAGTCGGAAAAATTTCATCTTCATGCTCAAAACCCCAAAAATGTCGAAAAAATTACCAATTTTTTCACCGATTTTTTCCGTTTTTCGACTACAGCTCTTGAACTATTGAAAATTTTACCAAACAATCAAGGCAAGAAATGTAGCCTATAAAATTATGAACAACTTTCCAGTACATAATAAAAACAAAATCAAAAATATCAACAACTTCTACTCCAAAGTCCAACATGTAACAACAACTTGACAAACATTAGTATATACATTTACTTTGTTCTTTCGTTAAAAAAAATAACAACAACGATTTTGACAAATACGCATTTATTTTGTTGTTTCGTATATAAAAAATTAAAATAAAAAAAAAATTACAAAAATGTTTGTCAAGGAGTGGTCGTTTATAGGCTACATTTCTTCCCTTGATTGTTTGGTAAAATTTTCAATAGTTCAAGAGCTGTAGTCGAAAAACGGAAAAAATCGGTGAAAAAAGTGGTAATTTTTTCGACATTTTTGGGGTTTTGAGCATGAAGATGAAATTTTTCCGACTTAATATATTCAGCATTTTTGTTGGCCGAGTCAAGAGCTACAACTTTGCTGAAGACTGCAAAAAAAAAATTCACAGCATTTTTCGAGCTATGGCCATGCGAAAAATAAAAGAAAATTGCAAAAAAGTGCTCAAAATCGAATTTGGCGAACAAACTATAGAGGCTCATAAAAAACGAACGGCAACCAATCTAGCAAAATCCAGAAATTACTTTTCTCCTCTCATCGAGTACTTTCGGCTGGGATAAGTGTTTTTTTGTTTGGAATTTTTGTGTTGCACTGTGTTACAAGTCAAAATTTTTATTGAAAAAAATTTGAAAATTTTTCATTGATTTAATGAATTTTTTTTATGAAGTTATGAAAAAATCATAAAAAATGTTAATGAAAAAATACCAATATTAATGAATTTTCATTCAGTTAATGAAATTTTTCATTTAACCAATGAATCGATTTTAATGAAATCGTTTCATTAATACTATGAAGGAAAATTCTATCAGTGTAAGTGTTACCATTCACGAAATAAGCACAAGTTGAAAAAAAAAAAACGTTAGATGGCGGACCCTTTACATATAATATAGCGAAATTGGATCAGTTGTCTGTTTGCAAATAGACTTTGAACAAAAAGTCAGGGCTAAAAAAAGTAGAATTTTTACAAAAACGCCTTAAATCTCGTTAAAAAAAATACACTTAATTGTCCAGAACTCAGAACAATCAAATAATATTAAGATTCTGTCTAAATTATTGATGAAGGCTACGAAACAAGTTCCCAAAACTGTAATTTTTTTTTTTTTTTTTTTGGAAATGGTCTGCTCTTATTAATTAGGGCACTAAAGTTACTTTTTGTTCAGATTCCATTTATAGGCGAAATAATGAGCCAACCTTCTTAAAGGTAACCTGATAAGAATAAAATGTCAGTGTCTTACACACAAGCAGTTGTAAGTGAAAATGTGTGTCGCGTTTTTTTTTTTCGATCTCACTCCTTAGAAACAAGGAAAATATTTAATATAAATCTTTTTATAGATAGATGACGGGTACATATCAATTTCAACTAGTTCAAACTACACACAAAAAAATAGTTGCCTAATACAAAGGAGCATTTTAACTAATAAAGTTTATTTGCTTATATTATGCGAAAACTAGTAACATTTTACCAAGTTTCTACTTGTTTCTACTTATTTTTTTGAATAGTTTATGCAAAAAAACTTTATTAGTTGAAATGCTTTTAATTACTTGGCAAAGATTTTTTGTGTGTAAGAGTTTTATAAATCTTGTTTGTACTTTAGAACAGTTCTCAGGCTCAAATGATGTATTTGTAATAGCCTTTAAAATGTTGCATAATTTTTTTAATAAGAAATATTAATTTTGTAAATTGTTTTTATGGTAATGAAATTATGAAGGTGTGAAACGCCTATTGGAAGTTTGTTCTTTATAAAACTTCTTGTTTTCTTATATTTTATACTAAAAATCGAAATGAATTTGAAAATTTGGGGCTTATCATATTTTTTCTAAATAGTTTAATATGAAATTCACCACCTAAATCTTAAACCTATGTTTAGCGAAATTTAACTCTTTATTCTATTACAAAAGTTCTTTATTGTATTTTATACAAAGTGGTTAGATGTCCTTTGTCCGGTCTCGCAGAGTTTTTGAAAGAAATATTTTTAGGATTTTTTAGTTATTGTTTTTTCCACGGGGATGTGGAAGATACTTAAGAAAAATGCAATGGGCCCATTGTCCTCCGAGTCAACTCGCGGCTTGGTGGGCTTACATTACACTTAACCAAATCTAAAGCCTTTAGGTTTTGAACTCTATATCACCAGAGTCTAAAGACTTTCTAAATCTCTGATATGTTATGGACGAATTCTTTAACTTTGGTCTCACAATGATTAGACTTTTTCTTTTGATCCGTCCATGCATATTTAAAATAGTGTTATTTTTTAGAGAAACTATATAATGAATAAATCTTTTAGGTTGGGCGCCAAATAATGCTTCGATTTACTTCAATAAAGCTATGAAATATTGATAATGCAATCGTTATCTGATATACGACTAGGATAAGGATATTTTTTATTTTACGCTTGTCAGTATTATGGGGACACAGTATTACACTGCGTCAGGTAAGCCGAACATAAAATCGACACTATTACAACGATGAACAACTTTTTGTGTGACTTTTAATATAGAGTACCGACTATGAAAGGCTGGACAGCAAATTCTAGTTTTAAGAAGAATGTGAAGTACCGACTAGGGAAGACTAGACTGGAAGTCTGTTATTTAGAAGAAATACACAATTTTCACGGAGTTTTGAAGTCATGGTACCCACTAGGAAAAATAGAACAGCAAATTATGTTGTTTTGCAGAATAAGAATTTTTTTACGTATAACTCAAAATTGGATGCAATTTATTCAAACTACCGGCCAAAAAAGCTAAAAGCATCCAGAACATTTTGCGAAAATAAACTGAGACACATACCCAGATAGCTGAGTTCCCACTGATTTAGTCCTGGACACTCGCAAAGCAGATGCTGCACTATATATTCCCCTTGTCTCACAGTCCCGACAGTAATCTGCACTTGAGCGACTCCTTTGAGCAGCCATTCGTCCTATCATGCAGTGGACTGTGACAATTCCTATTAGCATACTGATTGCTTGCCCACCAAAACCGATAAAAGTGTTTGCTTCCCATAGAATAGGCATTGGTCATAAAGTCCGAGATATCCTACAATCGGTAAAGGTCGTCCAAAACGGATGAGATCGTTATATACGCAATATCCCCTATCACACTAAACAGCTCTTCCAGAGGAATCTTATGGGCCCATGTCTGCCTGAATGTACGGACAAATCCGGCCAAGTGATTAAATACATACACAATTGCATCAGAGTCTACACTCAAAAAAATAATTTAGTGGAAAAATGAGTAAAACGTCTTGTAAATCAAGTATACTATTCCTTAGCAAATTTTTTGCTGAAATTATGTTTTCAGATAAAATTTTAGCTATACTTATTCAGAAATTAACAGTTTTGATCTAATGTTTTACTAATGTTTTTCTAATTTATTTTGGTAAAAAAAATTGTGCTAACTCATTAATAGTGAGGACGAAAACCAGATTGAAAGATATACCCATAATGAATTAGATATCGCAGCATTTCTAGACGAAGTAGAGACGAGGAAAATTATAGTAAAAAGTACAACTCTTGTAAGTCATAAAATAATCAATAATATATGGCATTGTTTAACATTCAAGGTGAACGACCTTGATAACTTAAATAATAGCGAGACATTGTGACCTACATCTTTGGCGTATACTAGAAAAAGAACTTTATATACTAATGGATGTTTCTAGTTTCACGGTAGTCTTTTGAAATCTGAAAGGTTTAAGGAATTCATCTTTTTGTGGGTGTTAGAAATAAATAAAAAAAATCTCAATAAACCGCTTGGGAGCAGAGTTTACTCACAGTTTCCATACCACTCAATCTAAACATATTCAGGTTCCATATTTAGAGTATTTCTTACTTTAAAAAATGGATGGTATCGATATGGATAACGCTATTTTCTTTTATTTCGGTAATGGAATTTTAGAGGTAACGATATATTAGTTATTCTGGTAACGGGTTTTTAGCGTTATCGGTATTTTACTCATATCGGTAACGGTATTTTTGTTATTTCGGTAACGGTATTTTAGCGGTGACGGTTTTATAGTTATTTCGGTAACGGTATTTTAAGGGTAACGTTATTTTAGTCAATGCCCCATTATGCCCGAGTTCCGAAGGCTGTCTAGTTTATGATCAAACTTTGAAAACTTATATCTATTAATAGCGATTTTTTTTTGCAGATCTGGTTAGATTATTTCGGTAACGATATTTTAAGGATAACGCTGCTTCTAATATTTCGTTAACGGTATTTTAGCGATAACGCTATTTTAGTAATTTCAGTAACGGTATTTTTAAGATTTTGATATTTTAGTTATATCGGTAAAGTTATTTTACGAATAACGGTGTTTCAATTATTTCGGTAACGGTATTTTAGTAATTTCGGTAACGGTATTTTAAAGATATCGATATTTTAGCTATATCGGTAAAGGTATTTTACGGATAACGCTATTACAATTATTTCGGTAACGGTATTTTAGGGTCAACGATAGTCAATTGAAAGGGATTTGAATCCATAACGATATTTTAGCGGTATTGCCTGCCATCCCAGCTTTAAAATCTTTCTCATCCCAACAACAAAAGACCTTGAAATTCAAAAGGACCTTTCATTAAAAATATCTAAGAAAAAACCTAATTAATTTGTGTAGAACAAAAACTAGAATTGTTTTCTATTGAAAACTTACATTTTTGTTTGACTACTAGCTTTTACACGGAAAGTCTTCTGGGGTGGACCCTGAGATCCTAATGAAACTTGGATTTTTTAGCTGCCTTATTTCATAAAACTATTTACGAAGTGAATGCAGTACTTTTTCGTATCAAAGTCCTAATTTTACACCATTAATAACTTGTTTATTATAATTTTAAATAATGCTCGAAATAAACAATTAAATATTAAATTTCCTATATCAATTAAATAACAAGCCCGATATTAACGGAGTTTCTTTTTAAGTTGGTTGAAAAATAAGAAAGATAAATTTCATCTACACCTAATGACGACAACATGATCATTTGTAAAAAAAATTTTAATGCAAAAAAAAAAAAAAAAATATGAATATTATGGAGATAAAAGGAAACAAAGTGAACACAATATAATACGAGTAGTTTAGTAATGGATTGAGTAGTGGTGGCTTAAGCAAAGTAGTAACAATTAATACTTGAGTATTTAAATATCACTTGACTTAAGGCTTGAGGAGACTTGAATGGGGTTTGGATGAATGACTGACTAGTTGGCTGGCTGGCTAGGCTGGCGGAATGAATGAAGCAACAACAACAACAACATTTTTGAGGGGAGGACATAACTGGTGAAGTAGACAAATGAGTTAACATCAGAAAAACCACACGCATTCGGTATGAAACTTTAAACTCATAAAGAATTACAAAGAAATCAGCAACAACAACAACAAACATATGGCAAATAATAAACGCACAGCATGGATCATTAACGCCCTAGCTTTTTGGAGGCTTTAACAGAAGAAACCTTAAAAGTACAACAACAACAACAAAACTAGCAACAACTTTTCGCTTCTTTCCTCCTCCCGGTTTGTACAATTTAGAAGGCCATCATAAAATCTTAAGTGGCGTCATAATTTAAAATGCATCAGTGTTAAATCTCAACTCAAAATACTTTAAGCATCAAATAATAAAGAATACGAAGAAGAAGAAAAGGAAAAGGAAAATATTAAAGGATATGCATTGTCATCAAGCCTAAGGGGCATTTCCTCACAAGCTCACCAACTCATCAATAATCATCATAAAGATCACAGGTTTAAAACCGCTACACACAATAGTTTATAAGCGGATGTTTTTAATAATGTTTGTGGTGTAATATATACCACCACTACATAAGTAAATAACACTGTATTTAAAAAAGCAGCATTTAAAGGAATGAAATTATTGAAAACTTAATTTGAATTAATTTTTAAACTAAAAAGATAAAATGTTGAAAATCAATGTCTAAATTTTATAAATGTTTTTTGACATTACTTCGAAATTCAACCATGAGTTTTATGAAAAGCAGAAAAATACAAATTTTGGCTAAGAATGGTTCTTTGTCGGTCAGGGTTTCGGTACACTAAGGACATTATGTGTTTAAAGACGACAGCAAATGTAGTCAAAAACAAATGATACATCATTTGGAGAAAAGACGAATAACATTTCAATAAATTCAACTAATATTTGTCATTTGTTTTTGCTGTTTAAAAAAATTACTAACAATTGTAGTAAAAATTAACCACATACTCGTATGTTAGTAAAAAATAAACAAACATTTTTTTTATTTTTTTAACTAACAAAAAACGACTGTACAGATGAATGTAAAATCATAAAACAGTCATTTGATGTGGTTTGTTTTTTTAAATGAATTACAAGGTTAAATTTGTTCTACAAATAACTGACATTTACATTAAAAATAAAGAAACTGTATTACAACCCAAACAACTACATATTTTTAAAGCAGCAGTTCCCTGAGTGTACAGACGAATGTCCTGGCTCCTATGGTAGAGGAGTTTGGTGCAATTGAAGGCATATTGGATAGGGGAACGAGAGCGAGGTGGACACCATGACTGATAGTAGTATATTGAAAATTATATGGTCATTGTCTACACTCATAAAAAAATTCGTACTATTCGAAAATTCAGCTACGACAACAGAAAAAGTATCTGATGCTATAAACACATAGACCACAGCAGACTGCAGAGCTACACGACTGCAAATGCCGTTGACTGCAATCGTCGCCGTGTGGTCAGCTACTTATTATTTTGGAAACGACAGCAGCATAGTAAACAGCTGATCACGATTCAATTTAAAAATATCAACAGCTGTTTTTTATACAAATCAGGGATGTTAAAGTTGGTACAATTGTACTTTTTTTGGTAAATTTTGACCTTATAAAGTACCGTGGTACTACCGCGACTCATTTGGTACAATTTAAAAATTTTTAATTTTTCCCCTTTTTGAATTTTTAGTATAGCAAACAAATTGTTATTGTGTCCTTTTTCATTGCATTTATTCGTTTTATGTAATGAGCTCTTAAAATATATGCGACTATATCCGCCAGATTTTACGATTTGTCATCATTTTAAGGATTTTGAAGAATAAAGTTGGCAATTTTTTTTTTTTTAATATCGATTAAAAATTTACGATTTTTTACAAAATTTATCTGGCAGCTCTTACATATATTGACACTTGTTGCAGCCAACTTCACTTTTATTTTGAATTTATTAAAATTCTGAAGAAGTGAAAATTGATATATAGATATGGCATCACTTATAACATATGGGAAAACAGTGGACATTAGAGTCAGGTGAGTTTCTAAAAATAGAACTGTTGTGTTGTTGGAGTTGTACTTCTGAGATTATGTATGCAAGAACAAAAACACCGTGTATTGAATAAAACTAGTTTTAATCACAACAAAACTCGACCTAACTATAGCTCAGAGGGCTAAAGCGCTCTGTCTAACGTGTAGTGCGAGTGCATGTGGCATTAGAAATCAGTTTATCTATACCACGGTCAGTGATTGCACAGAAAAATTTCATATAGACGCAATCGAACAAATAAAACATAACAAATATTACATTATTCAAAAATTCAAAAAAAAAACAGGGTCACTGACGAACGTTCAATACCAGAAACTGCGCAGTCTGATTCAGAAAAAATTGAATATTTGCAATGTAGTTATGATTTTTAGAAAATACACTCATTCTTCTCTACCACGCCTTTCACAATTAAATTAAATAAAATTGCATATTAATTATAGTATTAACTGCAATTGTCTGAAAAAGACGTTAAAATTCAAACTCAAACGAAAATTAAATTATTGTTAAAGAAATGAAAGAAAATTCCAAACAATCTTATATATGTTTAATTTAGAACGAGCTCTCAACCTCCGTATATTTACAAAAATAAAGCAAATCAAACATATTAGCTAGGTTAATACTAGTATTTCGATCTGGTTAAAGATCTCATCAGAACCCAATGTTTTAGAAAAGTTATAGCCTCCATAATAGGCAGAACTTTAACAAAAAACCGATTAATCATTAATTTTGCTCCATTCTTGTCTTCTTAGTAAAAATATTACTTGAGCCAGAGTAAAAACTAAATTTTTTTTAACTGAAGTCGTTAAAAAATTAAAACGTTTGTAGATTTTGGTCGGTTTTAGCTAATTTTCAAAATGAACTGAATGTCAATATGTTTCCAGACATTTCTAGTCGTTGCTGGAATTTTATCCATTCCACACTGGTCTGCAAATGTGGAAAGAGTTTTTTTCTTTTCAAAATATAATAAAAACTAAGGAAAGAAACAGACTACATTAGCCAACATTATCAAGTCTCATACAGACTAAGGATTGGTTAAGAGCGACAAATTTATGCTGCTATGATGTAGAAATTCCAAATAGTTTATTAACTAAACAAATAATTCCATGATTTGGTCTCATATATTCATAAGACTTTTTTATGCCTTATTTTATTCATACATATAATGTATGTTATTGGAAGGTTTTGTTTTTTTTTTTTCTGTACAAGAGAATTTTTATGTATTTTTTTTTTGTTGTTTTAATAAATTTAAAAAAAATGGTACCGTCAACGTACAAAAAGTACAATTTTTTTTGGATGTTGGTACAAAATTGAAAACTCCATTTAACATCCCTGATACAAATGCATTTTTGTTTCAGTAGTGCCAATTACATCTTTTTTTTTCTTTATTAAAATAGAACAACATGCTTGGTTGTAGACACGTATATAAAGTTCACTTAAAAATACAATTACTTATTTATAATACATTATTATAACGTGAAAATAAATTTATATAACCCCTCTTGAATATTAATGCAATTATACCATTTGATGTTGCGACGTTTTTTGTGTTTAACAAAATAAAATATTTTTAAGCACTAATTTGTTACATATTTTGTTTTATTGTCAACACTATTTTTGTTTTGCAGCCAACAAAAATAGAAATTAACCTAAGTTGACTACAGCGGCAAAAGTAGTCGGGTAGCCGTGTAGTTGTGTTGGTGCCAAAATAATCGTTTTCATATAAACGTGTGTATTTTATTTTTGACAGGCTGTAGTCGTGTAGCTGCAGTCGTCTATGTGTTTATAGCATGAATGTGCTTCAGTACACTCAGCGAACTTCTGCTTTAAAAATATGTAGTTGGTCGGGTTTTAATACAGTTTCTTTATTTTTAATGTAAATGTCAGTCATTTGTAGAACAAATTAAAATATTTACTAACCTTGTAGTTCATTTAAAAAAACAACCCACATCAAATGACTGTTTTATGATTTTACATTCATTTTTTACAGTTCCCAGCAAAACCACACATTACCAAATCATGGGTAAAGTAATGTATCGCCATAGGGCCTCATGCATTACTTTACACGTTACTTCATTGATGAATTTTACAGGCGATGAGCCTCAAGGTAACTCATTACCTTGTAGTGGGTAAAGTAACTGGTTACTTATATGGTTACATGGTGGGAAAAAGTAATGTGTCTATAAATAGATTTTCATAAAAAAAATGCATAAAAATTTTTTTTTACAGATATTTTTTTTTAATTAAATAAATAACTTTTTTTTTATTAAATAAATAACTTGGTCATGCTGGGATTCGAACCTGGGGTCTCTGGTATTTAACAATTAGTTAGGCGAGAACTCTACCAACTGAGCTATCGATACATACAATATTTTATTGCTTAACATGTAGATGAGTTGTTGTGCTTCGTGTTTTCGTTCGTGATATCAAAAATATACACCTTACCATTATGCTTACAAAAAATCACAAAGTAATGTGTCTATAAATAGATTTTCAAAAATATATATTAATAATTACTTTACGTTTATAATTCATGCAATATGTAATAGATGATCGGTAAGTCATTATTTTATGTTTTGAAGTAATGTAAAATGTAATGAGGTCTCATTACAAGGTAATCCATGAGTGTCCAATTATCCGTAACTCATTACTTCTTGTTGGAAAGTAATGATACGGGTAAGGAGTACACATTACAAGGTAATGCATTACTTTATCGCACCCATTACCAAAGTTTTGCTGGGTTGTTTTTTGTTATTTAAAAAAATAAAAAAAAAAACAAATGTTTGTTTATTTTTTACTACCATGTGGTTCATTTTTACTACAATTGTTAGTCATTTTTTGAACATTAAAAAACAAATGACAATGTTAGTTGATTTTACTGTAATGTAAGTCGTCCTTTCTTTAAGTGAAATTTCATTTGTTTTTAACTACAATTGCAGTGGTCTTTACCTACATAGTATTCTAAGTGTAGAATTTTTACAGAAGTATAGAATCATAGTCTGCTAAATTTAGCTGACCTAAATTTTAACTAAATTAATTAGTTAAAAATTTTAACTAAGCTGTTATAAAAATTGACAGTTATAATTAAATTAGCTAAATCAAAAGAATTTATAAGCTAAATCAACTGAAAATTTCTGCTAAAATTGTCTATCACGATCTGACTAGAGGCAGGTTCATATTTATTACCGTGAATTTAAGTAGTTAATAAATACTAGACAAAAAAAGTTAGTTGCAAATTTTGTTAAACGTCTATTTAAAATATTTAACTAACTTTCGGCAATTTTTTTTTGCTGACATCGCGTTTTAAGCTAAAATTTTAGTTAAACGCTTTTACAAAAAAACTAATTTTTCAACTCGCTAAGAGGTGCTGCTACGAATCATAGCCCGATGTATGAAGTTCAAGAAAAAGTTTTTAATATAGAGCAATTTAATAATAAAAAATGCTTTGTTCAATGTGCATATGCAGTCTGGCATATCCTTTGTGTCCTTTAAATTAAATTAAGAATTTTGAACTAAAGTTCTACTAATTTACCTTGCTACCAAAATTGTGCTGATCAACAGATTAATAGCATGGAGAACAGGTAAAAATACCTGATTTAGATGGCGCTGCTTGTATGGACGAAGTAGAGAAAAAAGAAAAGATACAAAAACAACCATTATAAGACTTACACAAAATGAAAGCGAGATTGATTTAGTTCATTTAATTTTTTCTTTTGTATACTACACATCAAACAAATTAACCGTATTTCAATTGTTTCTTTAACGGTATATCGGTCTTCCTCCGAAAACTTGTAAGTTGTGTTTAGACAAGACACAACTAGTATTTTAGTTTAATTTTGTCGGATGGTACTGGACCCCATATAAAGTTTTACCTGAGTTTTGAACAGAGATAATTATTCTCCGATACCAAAATCATTATAATTGATAACAGTGGCCAACCGTTGGATTGAGCGAATAGCATAATACAATTTCAGGGGAAATTCACGATATCAATTTTCAATTGAGGGGGAATGAAAATTACATAGGAACAAACATTTCCCTTTTTATTCACGATAGGGGTGCATATTAAATGTAATAAAAAATGCTTCTAATTAGTTGTAATATTGGTAAACACAATGTTGGCAAAGAATTTTGCGGGTGGTACTGGCAAAACATATGCTTTGCAAAACACAATAGTGTTTTCCTAGTACAATATTATTTGTATCTTTTTTACAAATCTACCTTTAACAATTTTTAACAACGGTGGGTTTAATAAAAAAAGCACTTGTATGCCAGGACTTTTTTTTTTTTTGGTCCGGTTGGCAGTTTCTACCTCGGCATTTACATTGACACTGTTCTGACATGTATGTTGGTTAATTCAGTACCCGATATACAAATGATTCTTTATCTGTTCTGATGTTACAGGTTATACTTTTATATATTGTCCGAAATCCATTTCCATTTCGCAGAGCACTGGCGATTTATCTTAAACAAATTGTGCTTGTTGTTGTTGCTGGTCTTCTTGGATTAGAGTGTATATCATTGTTATATCGTAGTATCATTATTAGGGCAACCAAAAAACGGCTCTAAAATCATGTTTTAAGCGATTAAAAATAAAGCTCTAAAAACTGTAAAATAAGCTTTTAAGATTAAAAATAAACCGTTAAATTTAAAAACAAACCGTTTAATTTCATAATTTGTTATTAAAATTGTTACTACAAATACAATTTGTATATAATTTGTTTCTTGGAACTTCATCAGTCAAACAAAATTGTTATAGAAAAGTAGTTTTACTTAAGCTTCAAAATTTAAATTGGTTTACAAAATATTTTGATAAACCAATTTGTGGTCCACTCTATCAAATTTAGCATTAAATTTTCAGCTTTCAATTAATAAATAACCTTAAAATACTGATTGATAGAAAAATGCAAAAGCCCTATTTTAATAAAAAAAAGCTAAAATAAGCTTACGCCCTGTTTCTAGAACACTTTTTGCTTCACGTTCGTCTAAAAACAATAACAAAATACATGCAATGCAAAAACAAAATACATGTAGTCACCCGTTCGTGTAGCGGCGAACGTGTTGTAGAAACCAGGGGTTAATTTTTAAAGAACTAAGCCAAAAATATCAAAAAATAAGCTAGAAAAGCTAAAACAAATAGAGCTCAAAATGTTCATAATTTCAAGATCAGAACCTGTGTTCAATCGAAATTGTTCTATTGAGGAAAGGGTGAAGAGGGCCCACATATCGTGTACCGTCTGTAGATGGGCAATAGGATATAATTGGGGTCTAAATCTGACGTACGCATCTGTATGGTGGACATCGATGAGATTTGGCTCGTATGTGGGACTATTGCAGAAGGTACAGCGCCTACGCTGTTTGGGCATTAGTGGCGCAATGAGAACCGCATCTACTAGTGCTGTCGCGACTATTCTAGCAATTCGCCCAATTGAGGTACAGGTGAAGTACGAGTCCGCATTGACTATGATGCGGCTGAGGGCTACCGGGGAATGGGACAGTAATGGCCATATTACCGGGCACCGTACTATTTTGGACCAGTTGCCAGGGTATTGCGTCCCAGAATGGGACTGCGACAGGATTTCAGAGAGGTCGGTCACGACGCTCTGTGACACGTTAATCCCCGACAGGGAACCATGGTTAAATGGGACCTTCTTGGGGAACCACCCGGGGATCCACTTTTACACGGATGGATCGAAACTGGATGGGAAGACGGGTCTGGGCTTCTGTGACGCTGACTTCAATGTACGCAAATTCTTCCGTCTTCCGTCGGCTTGACCGGTGATATTGTGATTATAACGGATAGCCAAGCGGCTATCCGGGCTTTATCTAAGGACTCTGTGGGATCAATGACGATACGCAGGTGTAAAGGGAAATTAACGATTTCTCTGCACGTGGACGCATTGCGATTATATGGGTGCCGGGACACTGTGGTATAGCGGGAAACGAAGTGGCTAATGATTTCGCTAGGGGAGGATCTTCCCTGGAGTTAGTCACTTTGGGGAACGCTAAACCGTTCTGAGCTTTCAAGCCTGAGCTGGTGGACTGGGCTGACACCATGCATTAGACCATCTGGAAGAATGCGGGTGTTGGCAGGACTACGAGTATTCTCTGGGGCAACCCGAACACGGACAAGATGAGGGAAATTCTGAATCTCAGTAGGAAGGAACTGAGTCTTTTGATGGAAATCCTCACGGGACACTCGACACTTAGGGCCCATCTCTACCGTATTAGTAAGGCGGACTCGAGAATGTGCAGGGCCTGTGGGGAGGACGAGGAGACCTTTGGAACACTATCTCTGTGAATGCCCTTCATTTGCCGGGATCCGGGTCGAAATACTGTCCAGTGACCCAATATCCACATTGGGGGATTTTAGGGGCATAGGATGGAAGAAGTTGAGAAGTTTCGTCAGTGCGACGGAGTTCCTGGGGTAGAAATGTGACATAGGACCGATTGTTTAGAGCGCACAACAACAACAAGCCGACATTATGGCTTAAGTGTAAGTCCTCAGGGACTTGAGTCGGATTAGGGAAGTATTTTCTCTTCTCCGAGTCCTCTTTTCGACCTAACCTAACCTAAATTGTGCTATCCTTTCAATTAAAAAAAAACAAGCTCTAGCTAATTTTTGGTTGCCCTAATCATTATAATCACTTTGACTTAATTGTTTTTGTGTTGTTGTTGTTATTGTTATTATATGTGCCGAGTTTTATTAATCCCAGTTTTAGGTTTGAGGTTTTTGTATCCATGTTTTTATAACTTTAATTTCTGTGTCGTTCTGTAGACGTATTTCAAAGATATTTTAATGCTATAAAACACTATAAACTTTTCATTTTATATTGTTTTGTATCAACATTTGTCTGTTTATCTTTCATTCTATACTTTGTTTTCCTCTAATCATTGTTGAAGTTGCTGCAGAAGAATAAGTAGAAATGATGAAACAAAAATTAACTGCTTAGCTGGTAGTTTCTAATGCGTTTTTAATAATACCCGCCTGCGCTTTTATTATTTTTTTTTTGTTGTGGCTATAAATAGTAGGAGATCTAATAAAACTGGTTGTATTGAAGTTAAAAAAATATTTAAGAAAATAAAATCCAGTAAAATTTAAAGATTCATCTTTAATAAACTTAACTTTTAACTAAAGACATTTACACTTAAAGAAAAAGCGTCATTCTAAAGCTTCATAGTATTCCGTCCAATGAAACGCTTTAGAAATATTTATGAAGCGGTTACATAAAAATATTTTTGAGGCGCTTTGGAATTTCAACCGGACCTAACTCAATATTATTATTGAAGTGTTATAAATTATGAAATGTTTTTCGTTCGACCTTTGAAATGAATGACTTTATTAAATAATTGAGCTCTAGGTCACGTTTGTATTTATAAAATATCCTTCATTATTTTATATATCTCCAATATTTCGCCATTCTTTGAATGACATCTCCAGAGTGGATGGCAGCGGCATGAAATTTTGTTTTTAATATTGTTTGTTGTGGTTCATACTCCCTGAAGATGTCATATTCAAAGAATGACGAAATATTGGAGATATATTAAATAATAAAGAATATTTTGTAAATAGAAACCTGACCTATAGCTCAATTATTTAATAAAGTCATTATCGAAGTGTGTTAGTACTTCACTAGACTAAAATATTTTCTAATTGACCTATCTCTTACGGTTTTCGAGATATGGGCCCTTTTTTTATAAAAATCATGGATGACAGATTATGGATGACAGTTTCCTTAGAAGCAATATGTACAAAGAAATTGCCGATAAACTTGTTTGGAAAAGCACTTATTTGGAACGATTTTCCAATGTTTGCTGAAAGTGTTTTACCAACACCCGTTTTACAAAACTTACAATTGGTAAAAAAATAAAAACAATGGCAAAACATTGATTTAAAGCAACTGTTCCCAAATGGGGGTTCTTGGACCCCCAGGGGTCTTTAAGAGTATTACAGGGGGTTCCGCGAAGAGCTTCGACAAAATTATTGTTTATAACAAATTTTAAAATACTTTCCAATAATTTTTCCAAATTTATTATTGGCTCTGCACTCAACAAAAAAAAAAGTGTGTGAAGTTAGCAAAAAAGCTAGTTGACTCAGCAACATTTTTGTTGAGAGGATCCTTGCAGAATAATTGCTAATATCTGCAAAAGTGTATTGCTGAAAAAATTAGCAAAAAATTAGTAAATTCAGCTAAATTTTTTGCTGACACTTAGTTCAATGCAAAAAATTAAAATCGCTATGTTGAAATCAACAAAATTTTATGCTCAAGCTTAGTAGATTGAAAAAAATTGAAAAACTGAGAATACAATTTTTACTTTAAATGTTTTACTTTTAAATTTAAAAACATTAAAACCAAAAGTTTATTTTTCGATCTTTTATCATAAATTATGATATGAGAAAAATTATTCAAGATCATTTGTTTTTTGTTAAACAAAAAACCGTGCAATGTTTATTTATTAATTAAAAAAGTTTTCCATCCGCTAATTTAAAGCCGACTTTATATACTGATAGGTCCTTACATGTTTCATCTTGCGTCACCGAAAATCTTCAGAGAACCAATGTAGAAGGAGTAGAAGATTTACCCAAATTTTGAAGGAAAAAGATCAACGCTTTACCCGTATTGTTTTTTTTTACCCGATGAGAAGTAAAAAACAAAGTTGGAAGAATTGAATTAATTCATATCAAAAATAAAACATTTTTGAAGAAAAAAATTTTTTTTTTTAAATAATAAATAAACATTGTACGGTTTTTTGTTTAACAAAAAACTGAACTTGAACTGGAATAATCTTGCTCACATCATAGTTTTTACTTTAGTTAATTTATTTATTAAAATTACTAACAATTGTAGTTAAATTTAACCACATATTTTAGTAATAAATTAACAAACATTTTTTTTTTTTAATTACAAAAAGCGACTGTAAAAAATTAATGTAAAATCATAAAACAGTCATTTTATGTGGTTTGTTTTTTTAAAAAAATTAAAATTTAAAAAAAAAATGAATTTTTTCTACAAATGACTGATATTTACATTAAAAATAAAGAAACTGTATTACAACCCAAATCTCACTTTTATGGATTAAAATGGGGGGTCTAATCAGACGCAATTTTTGTTTTTTTGCGTTATTTCTTATTTGTTGCAAAGAAAATATATATACATATTACACTCAGGGAACTTCTGCTTAAAAAATATCTAGTTGTTTGGATTGTAATACCATTTTTTTTAATGTATATGTCAGTCGTTTGTAGAACAAATTTAATTTTGTACTAAACTTGTAGTTCATTTGAAAAAACAAACCACATCAAATGACTGTTGTGTGATTTTACATTAATTTTTTATAGTTGTTTTTTGTTATTTAAAAAAAATAAAAAAAAATACATGTTTGTTTATTTTTTACTAACATATGTGGGTAATTTTTACTACAATTGTGGTTAATTAAAAACCAAATGACAATGTTAGTTGAATTTAATGAAATGTTAGTCGTCCTTTCTTCAAGTGAAATTTCATTTGATTTTGACTACAATTGCTGTCGTCTTTATCTACAAAGTATCCTCAGTGAATTGCGAATCAAACGCTGCGTAATACATGCTCAATCAAGCGTTTCCAAAATTTTGAGATAAAAGACGTAGAACGAAATATGTAAACAAAGTGTAGTCTGACCTATATGAATTGGCGCTAACGTCTTTTTTGTTTTTTTTTATGAAATTTTACTTCCTAGAGTTATGAAAATGGTACTTCCTAGAGTTATGTAAGTTTGAGGAATGATATAAATGATCGAAAAATAAAGATTTTCATCGAAAACCGAAAATGATAAATTGTGACGCTTATATCTTTTTAGCGGTTAGTGAGAGCTTGATATATTGGTATGATTTTTTATATAGTGTGTGACTATAACCGCTACAATCCAATTTCAACTTATATCCTTTGTTTTCAATGTCAGAAATATAATCTAAGAAATTCATGTGAAATTCATTCAAATGCAAATATTTTCAAAATCCTGTTTAGTTTTTTCTAAACTTCCCTTAACAGTAAAAAAAAAGCTTTCAGCTTATTTTTTTTTTTTTTTTGTTCAACATAAAACTGCACCTGCATTTTTTATGCACCTTTCATATTATGTGATTTGGTTGTTTGGGGGGTGTAAAAAAAAGCCACCTTTCTTGACAACCACCTTAAAAATATTTAAAAATATTCTTGTTATTCACAAACTTCAAAACACATTTGTGTGTAACAAAATTATTAGGTGCATTTAACTTGAGCAAAAATGCACCTTTATTCCGTCAACGGGGGGAAAAAAAACTTCAACTTTAAAACCGTTTTTGATGGAAATATGCCAAAATTGTTATCATGTTTTTCAACAAGAGTACTTACTACTCCTTGTTTTCAATGTTCAGTCATACAACAACATAATGTTGAACTGGTCTTATTTTTTCTATGTACGATTTTCCTTTTTGCTGTTGTTGTTGTTGTAGCTTTTCATTTCAATAACACCTCTCATGTTTTCTAGTACTAATTGCTGAGTTGCACAATTGTGCACTTCCGGCCATATTTGTCCTGACACGTCACGTTCGCTCGTTCTTTCAAACAGTTCGTTTGCAAAAATCCTCGTTTGGGTATTTGTATGTGTTTGTTTTTTTTTTTTTTTTTGCAATTCTCCTAAAAACTCCAAAAGGAAATGCATTTTTGTATGCAATTTTTACCTTCTTTTTGCATGAATTTTATATTTTACAAAGTTTCTTCTTTTTTTTTGTTTTAACTGTTTATTTTAATTTTTTGGTTTTATTTCACCTGTTGACTACAGTTTTTGTATATTACGACGAGTAGTCATATGGACTTATACTCAATTTACTCACTCACAAAGTCTAATCATTTTTAAAAATGGCATTTTGTCACGCATCCTACACTCAGAGAAAAAGTTTCATAAAATTTACGAAAAACTTCATAAATATAATGAAAAACTTTAATAATTTTCATTTTCATTGCACAATTCAAGATCGAGAAAACATAATTTTTATTTTTAATAAAAATTATATTAAACTTGTAAAAAAAAAACAAAGTACGGTCTTGTTTACTTCCCCTTTACATATTGTTTTTTTTTTTTAATAAAAACAAAAGAAGTGTAAAAATAAAAAGGAGAATAAAAACAAAAAGCGTGTATTGCATATCTACCAAAGGTAGAGCTTGTACATAACGAACAAGTGTTCAATTTAATTTTGATCAATGGTTGATAAACGTTAACTTCGAGCTTATATATTAGTTCTCATTTAGTGAGGAAACTAGTTTATATGAATGTTTGATGTTTTGCATGAGATTGTCAGTTCTTTCATAACGTTTTCTAATGATGGGAACCTAGAAAATTCCCGAAATAGATTTATCAACACATTTCTGAAAGTGGGCAATTAATTAATTTGTAAACAAAAACTCTATATGTTATTTGTTGGGACAATATTCTTATAAAGAAATATAGAATATGGCCTCGGACTTAAATAATTTTCATTTTCATTGCACAATTCAAGATCTTTTTAATTTTTATTTTTAATAAAAATTATATCAAACTTGTAAAAAAGATAAAGTACGTACTTGTATACTTCCCCTTTACATCTTGTTTTTAAACAAAACAAATGTGAAAATAAAAAGGAGAATAAAAACAAAAAACGTGTGTTATATATCTACCAAAGGTAGAGGGCGCACATAACAAACCGTGTAATTGAAACTGGTTTTAAGCCACAGCAAAAATCGACCTACTTTAGATCAATTGGTTAGAGCCTCTGTCTAAAGTGTAGTGCGAAGTGCATGTGGCAAAGAAAGCAGGTTCAAGCCACGGTCAGGATTGCATTTAATGAAATAAACATTTCATATAGATGCAATCAAACAATAAAAACCATAACAAATAATTACAGTATTGTCAAAAAAGGATTACTGATGAAGGTTGTGTTACCAGAAACTGCGCAGTCTAATTCAATAAGAAATTTACAATGTAGTTATGATTTTTAGAAAAGTATGCTTAATCTTCTCTACCACGCCTATCTCAAACAATTGAAAAATATGTGCATATTAATTATAGTATTAATTGCACACTGTCTAAGAAGACGATGAATAAAATTCAAAAATCCCCAATAAAACAAGTTTTCTATTTATTTTTAATCAATGGTGATAATCTTTAACTTCGAGCTCATACATTAGTTATCATGTAGTGAGAAAACTAGTTTATATGAATGTTTGATGTTTTGCATGGGATTGTCACTTCTTTCAAAACGTGTTCTGATCATGTGAACCTAAAAAATTCCCGAAATAGATCTATCAACACATTCCTGAAAGTGGTCAATTAATAAATTTTAAAACAAAAACTCTATAGATTATTTGTTAGGACAATATCCTAATGAAGAAATATAGAGTATATGGCCTCGAACTTGAATAATTTTCATTTTCATTGCACAATTAAAGGTCGTAAAAACATAATTTTTATTTTTAATAGAAATTATATCAAACTTATAATGAAAAACTGCATTGATTTTCGTCCAATGTAACACTTCATAAATATGATGATGATGTCTCATAAAAATACAAATTGATGACTAGCTTCTTCATATTTATGAAATGTTTCATAAATATGAAGAAGTTTCATAGCTTTTCATAAAATGTTTTATACATGTTATAAGACATTTTATAAATGTGATGAAACAAATTCATACATTTTTATGAAATTTAAAATTTTCTTTGGTAGCGTTCAAACTAGGGTATTCAATCAGTTAACCGTTACTCGATTAATAGATGAATTTCAATCAGAAAATTGTTCGAGTAAATTAAAATGGCCAATTTCGAGTAACGAATAACTCGAACAATTTTGGCCGATTTATCGAGTTAATCGAGTAACTCAAAATATGTTTAACTTCAGTTTCTTGTTTGTATTTTTTAAAATTTTTTTTTTATAATATATAAAGCAATGTACCAGTTACCGTGTTAATTTATATATTATAGTTGTTCAATAGGGCTATAACTTTTTTACGTGGCACCACGATATGCTTAATACTGTGCTGGTAAAAAAATATTTTTATTTTTCATTTTGAAGAAATAATTTTCTGCACCGACACCAATGCCTAACATAGCACATTTTAAAGATATTTTTAAAATAAGGCTGATTCATGAAATCAAACAAAAGAGTTTTAAGGAAACTTAAAAAAATTGCTTCAATTTTATTTTTTTGTGTCGCACGCAGAAAAAACTTTATTTGCGTAGCCGCCTGCCGCGTTCTACGGAGGAAACAACCCTAAGAGCGGCCGAAGGCCGCCACACAGAAAAACTTGTTTTTACAAAATCAATGTCGAATCCGTTGAAATCTTATTTTTAAGACAATAAGTAATATAATTTGACCAGTCATAGCTTTGTCATTTTAACAGCTAATTGATTGTTTTTTTATCTTAAATAAAAGAGTAGAGCATTGGCCTTCTGTTTATTTAACGTTTAGACACGTAAAATTTTTAATAAAATAGACTTTTAAAAAAATAATCATTAAAAAACAATAAATCTTGGTGTGGGTTGGTATTTGGTGATATAAGAAGTTATGATAGGTCAAATAAATGTTACTTGATGTCTTAAAAATATAAGATTTCAACGGATTCGACATCTGATTTGAAAAACAAGTTCTTCTGGGCGGCATCCTTGCCACTCTTGGGTTTTTTTCCTCCGTATAACGCGGCAGGCGGCTTTCGCTAAATAAAGTTTTTTCTGCGTGCGACACAAAAGACATTATATCTTATGAAATTTAAAAAAAAAAAATAATTATGATTTTGGGCAATAACTTCTTTTTTTACCTTCATAGCGCCCAAAAAAAAAAAGTTTTTTCAAAATAAAATGCCATAGCACAGAAAAAGTTTTTGATTTTCTGTCATTGATTTGGTCGTTATAACATATTAACATCCACAATTTTGGGGGATATGCGGACATTTGGGCAATATATCATTTTGGTTTTTGGGCAATACGACTTTGGGGAATATAACGGTACGCCCTTACTTCATTTGTGTTGCATGGACTATTTTTGGAAAATATTTAATTTTTATTCTTTGGAAATTATTTCATGATGAAATAACAACCAAAACCTAGGATTTGTTTAATTTTTGTTTTAGAAATTATTTAATTTTTTTAGAATTTATTTCACTTTTTCGAGACGGGACTTATTTCATTTTTTTAGAATTTATTTCATTGGGAGCTTTTGCACTGGGACTTTTTGCACCTGGGACTTATTGGATAGAGCCTTGTCATAAATATTTATAAAACTCTTCATCATATCTAAGAAAACTTCATAAATATGATGAATAATTGATGAAAAGCGATTTATGATACACTTTCATCAATATGATGACACTTTTTTCCCTGAGTGTAGTAAAAATGTACCTATAACAAGTGAACTTGTTAGGTTATTATTTTTCGCAAAAAATATAGAAAAAATTTATAAAATTACATAAAAAAAAAACCAACGGGAGTTGTTAAATATTAAAGGAATTTTTATGTAAAATATTTGATTTTATATTGTAGTTGTTGTTAGTATTAAATTTAAATTAAAAGTTTTAACAAAAAAAAAAATAAAAATAATAATTGTTATTGTTATTGTCATTGTTTGAAATGCAGTTAAAACCATTAATGCAGTTAAAACCATTATTTTTCGGTATTTTAAAGCAAATTGGACAAATTTAAAAAATGAAAACATGTTTATTTTGCTTATTAGATGCGAGATAGTGTGTCAACCCGGCCTAAGCTTTTGTTCCAATGAAATTTATATCACTTGTTCGGCATGAAAAATAAACAATAGATTCTTCTATCAACATTTTGTTCGCTGCCTATTTGAGCGATATGGGCCAGAACAGGTTTAGAGCGAATTTTAAAAACTTATCCATAAAAATTAATAACTAGGCATAAATTATTCCTCTTACCAATTTATAACTACAGCCCAAAAATTTGCTCTTTTGTGCTTTTACTTAAGAAGATATGGCGATTTTCATTTTTCGAAAACCGCGAAATTGAGCGAAAACGCACCTACACTTCAACGTAAATTGATTAAACATAAAGGCTTTGCTAATACTACTTAATATAATCTTTCTGCTAAATTTCATAAACATCCGCCCATACGTTTTCAAGTTAAGGCGATGTGCTTTACAGGTATACTTTTGGAGTCCTTGGACAAACGTTAAAGCTTTTTTTTTTTTAGATGTAAGCTTCAATCTTACTTTGTGTTTAGTATCAAAGGTTTGTAGTCAACATAAATATGTTTTCAAGAATTTTTTAGTTTTGAAGATTTTTCAAAATTTGAGCGAATTTTTTTTTAATTCTAGTGATTTTTTTTAATGTACGATTTTAAAATTGTTTTTTTTTCTGTTTAGCGATTTTTTCCAATTTCTTGTTTAGCAATTTTTGTTGATTTTTTTGCAATTTTAGTAAGAATGTAATAGTACAATTCGTTTCAAATTAAAAAAAAATATTCAATAAAATGTTTAATAGATGTGAATAAAATTTTAATTGAAACTTAATATATTAAATAGCTGCACATTATTTTAATTGAACTACAATTTCCCTAATATTACTGAATTCAATTGAACTTTTAGTTGAATTAACAAATGTTTTTATTGAAATTCGATTTTAGTTTTTACTGTGAAAACTACAAATTAATTTATTTTATTACAAATAAATTCTTATGATTGATGATATTAAGTTTCCATTTGTTTATAAAGTCATTTGTCTTTCTAAATATTTTGTTTGTAATTAAGTAATTAATTAACGCGTTTATATTTTGTTGTATATATTCCCGATGAAAAAAGTTCCATATAAGTATATCTTAGGCCGGCTCGATTTGTATGGAGGCAAAAAAATCGCTCAACGTTCAAGGAAAATCGTATTCTAGGGATCAAAATAAGAAACTTTGCCGAAGGAACCATACCTCTAAAACGTATTCTGATGTCCCGACTTTTGACCCATAGGGTAAAATTTTGAAAAATCCCACTTTGACCCATTTAGAGTGCCCCAATCGAATCCAACCCAATCGAATATAATTTATACATTCATCTACTAGAGCGTCTTCCGGAGAAGAAATAGATACCCTAATCTTATAAAGACTCCTCATACTTTCTGAAATATCTCAATCCCGAGATTTGTTCATTTTGCTATAAAAACACGACTAAAAAGGCCCTCTTTCAACTTAAATTTTAACACCTTAACGGGCACCTAGAATGATGATTTATGCATTAATCTGCTAGCGCGTCTCCCGGAGAAGAGTAGCTCCCATAATATTGGAGAGATTCCTCCTAATTTCTAAAATATCAATGTGGGATTTTTCAAAATTTGACCATACGGGTCAAAAGTCGGGACACCAAAATTCGTTTTTGAGGTATGGTTCTTTCGGCAAAGTTTCTTATTTTGATCCCTAGAATACGATTTTCCTTGAACGTTGAGCGATTTTTAAATCGATCCGCCCTAGTATATATATAATTCCGAAGTGCGCCCCGGTAGGCTAGTTGGTAGCGTGCGGGGGTCGTGGGTTCGATTCCCACCAGAGGCACTGGTCTGTTTTCGCTACAACGCGCCGAAGGCCATAGTAGCTAGTGCTCGGTTAGGGCAATAGCATATAATTTGTAATTATATGATTATTAATTAATAATAAAAAAAAAAATATATATAATTCCATATCACATATCAGGTGATCCGAAAGTTAGCTATAAAGTTAAAAGTTCGGCTGCCGAACTATATTCAATTTGGCCGAACTTTCTGAGGCCGAACATTGAATTCATTAACTACAGACTTTTCTTCAGACTTGACACTCAAAATAGCATCTAATCAGTCCAATAAACATTTTGCCATCCGCCAAATTTGTCCATAATGCTTTAAAATACCGAATACAGACCAAATGCATTTTCTGGCCGAACTGTTCGGTCGGACACTAGTCATTTTGTTTACCAATTATTTCATAAATAACTGAACCGATCGCTTAAGTGTCGTCGGAAGATGAACTCATCAATGTCTTAGCTTTCGATTGATGCAACATAGGAAGTTGTTATTGTACGTTGTAGTTTTTGGTTTGATTATTAATTAATTAAGTGTTTATAATTGAAGGGCTTGTTGCAAAAACTTGATAAGCCACATTCATTGTTTTATGGATTTTCGCTTTTATCTAGACATCTACTGATTAAAATTTGATAGAAGTCTTGCTTAAACATTTATTACAAGTACCTAGATTTTAAATGTCCTGCTAAAGTCATATTTTTGTATTTTTTTAACCTTTATATGGCAACAACAAACTAAAAATAAAATGTGGCTTATCAAGTTTTTACAATAAGCCCTTCAATTATAATTTAAGGCGAGATTTGATTTTTGTTTAACAGTCATACTTATTAGGTTGAAGGCAAATTATTTTGATAGAAAAAAAGTTAATTTCTCGAGAAAAATATCGCACATTGTGTTTTTTTCGGCCAAATCCGATTCGGTTCTTCTTACCTTTGAGCTTTTAATTTCTTATTTTAAGATTTTCTGATTTCAAATGTTTTTGTTTTACTTATAAAATATTATTTATTCTACTAACTTCGAACTTTTTTAAAAGTGTAGCGTTTCGAAGTTTCTACTTTAACTTTTTTACAATTTTCTTTAGCTTAAATACATTGAATTTTTGTTTTTTTTTGTGTTCTCTGACAATTATATTTTAAAGTGATAGATTTTTTTTTGTGAATTTCTATCACACACAAAAGTGATCGAATTTTTCTTTTTAATTCTAACACATATATGTATTGATATAGAACTATATGTGATACCATATATAATTAGAATATGGAAACTATAACATTTGTTTGTTTTTACTGTTTTATATGTGCTTATATATAATTTTACATGGAAGTATATATGATCTGATATATAGCTATATCAATTATATATGATGAGATAAAAATATCAACTTATATATAACTTAAGATATAATGATATATGATTATATATAGCGCCATATTAGAAAAGTTTGTACAAATAAGTATGAGATGTAAGTATATATGTTTACATATGACCACATATATAATAAGATACCACTATATCAAGCTATATACTACTATATATAAACTTTTTTCATCGGGTTGTTTATACCATATTGTGCGTAATATAAATTATTCAATATGTTTTTCGGTTTTTTTTCTATATCTTAAAACCAAATCAAACAAAATCTTTGTGTATGTTTATGTCTCAATTATATTAATTTAGAAAATTTCATTTTTTACCTGCAGGAACATATCACCATCTAATAGACCATGTTCGAAAGCTCCCAGCTCTCGTGTACGATAGCCATCATGTGCGTGTATATGAGGTAAGACACTATTACCGTTCTCTTCTTTATCCTTATGCATAACAACTGAAAATATATGGAAAGAAACAAAAAATGGAATAGATATTATTTTGTTTATAACAATTAATCAAATAAATTTTATTAATCAATTAATTATTTAAATAAATGTTAATGAAATTTTTCAATGAGATTTAATGAAAGATGAGAAGAAATTACAAAAAAATCTATAAAGATTTTTAATATACAAAAATTGCCGAAACGTTTTACCGAAAAAAAAATTTTGTCAATAAAGTTGCAATTAAAATTTTATTTAAATTTAAACTCACTTTTAATTACAAGTTTCGTAATGTTAAATTTTTGATAGAAAATGGATTTGCTGCACATAAAATTTCCAGTTTGTAGAAGCCGTAATGACAACAAAGTGAAAAAATGCCAAAGTGAAAAAAGGCCAAAATGTTAAAAAATGCCAAATTGTTAAAAAACAACCAAAATTTAAAAAAAAACTTGCTAAAACTAATTTGAAAAAATAAATTGACAATATTTCAAAAAATTTCAAAACTTAAAAATCAAGTCGCTTAAAATTTAATAATAATCATCAAAATTAAAAAATGGCAAAAATTAACAGAAATCGTCAAAATTTAAAGAATCGCCAAAATAAAAAAAAAAAAACAAAATGGAGAAAGTGAAAAATGTATTAGATTTTTTGTCAATTTTGAAGGGGTTTTGTTTTATAACGTTGCTGATTTTTTGAAACTATAGCTTTTTTAGATTTTTCTTTATTTTTGGCGATTTTTTTTGAAAAATTTAATTAAAGAGCTTATTGTAAAAACTCGATAAGCCACATTTACAGTTTTCTAGTTTTCGCTGTTTTCCTGACATCCGTTGAATAAATTTTGAATGAAGCCTTACTTAAACACTTGTTACACGTATGTAGAGTAGAAAAGTCCTGTAATAGATATTTTCTAAATGTATCTCCTTTGTAAGAGGCGAAAACTAACCAAAAATTAAATGTTGCTTATCAAGTTTTTACAATAAGCCCTTCAATTAAAGTTCCAATAGTATCTGCTTGAAATTTTAAACATTATTCAATTAACGTTTTAATAGATATGATTAAGATATTAATTGAAAATAAAATCAATTAAATAGAGACAAATGATTTCAGTTTATACACTCAAAAAATAGCTTAGTAGACAAACGTCTTGTAAATTACTTACAATTTTGAAAAATTTAAATCAAATATCCACAAACACTACTCCCTCTTTCCTCCTTCCCATACCCTATTTTTCTGATCAATACAATGCACTGCATGAGTAGCGGTCATGTCCTAAACTAAAAAAAAGTATGCTATTTTACAGCAAATTTTTTGCTGAAATTGTGTTTTCAGCTAAAAATTTTATTATACTTAATCAGCACTTAACAGTTTTGAACAAATGTTGTACTAATATATTACTAGTGTTTTACCAATTTATTTTGCTACCAATATTGTGCTGAGACGTACATTAATAGTGTGCACAACAACCAGATTGAACAACCGGCATGTCAAAATGTAGTACTGACAAGCAAAATTATACTTAAAAGTACAACTATTATAAGAAATACATACCATACAAAGAAATCAACTGTGGAAGATTTGTGTATATGTTTTTCATACATGAAACAAAGAGACGCTAACAATACATAAAGTACATATAGCTTGTGCATATAAAAAACTCAACTTGAGTTGATTCCGGTTTGTCAAAGTAATTGATTATTAATTAAATTATTCTAGAATTATCTATGGCATTTGGCTTCATTCGAAATTGTCATCCTTTAGACAACCATCGATGTAAGTAGTTGAAATATTCGGGTTCTGATGAGATCTTTAGCCAGACCGAAATACTAGCATCAACCTAGCTAATATGTTTGATTTGCTTTATTTTGGTAAATATACGGAGGTTGGAAGCTCGTTATAAATTAAAAATAACATAAAAATAATCTCGATGTATATAAAAACAAAAAACTAATAAAACTATAACAAATATTTTTTTGTTTATGTTATATAGAAATATTTCTATATATTTTTAGATATTAGATTAATTTATGTTGTCAATGTATAGAAATTTTTATATTTTTTAATCTATTTTCAATTTTTTTTGTTGAAAGAATTACAAACATTTTTTTAGGATTTTCAGCAAATAAATTAACTACACTCAGGGAACTTCTACTTTAAAAATATGTAGTTTTTTTGGGTTGTAATACAGTTTCTTTAGTTTTAATGTAAATGTCTGTAATTTGTAGAACAAATTCAATTTTTAACTAACCTTGTAGTTCATTAAAAAAAAAAACAGACCACATCAAATGACTGTTTTATGATTTTACATTAATTTTTTACAGTCGTTTTTTGTTACCTAAAAAATATATGTTTGTATTTTTTTACTAACATGTGGTACATTTTTACTACAATTGTGGTTCATTTTTTGAAAATTAAAAAACAAATGACAATGTTAATTGAATTTAGTGAAATGTAAGTCGTAATTTCTTTAAGTGAAATTCGTACTTTTAAGTGAAGTCGTACTTTCTTTAAGAGAAATTTCATTTGTTTTAACTACATTTGCATTGGTCTTTACCTACATTGTATTCTAATTGTAAGATATAGTTTTTTTTACAATTTTTTTGAGTTTTTTCAGCCTAATTCAGCAAAAATTTTATTAATTTTTAGCAAGGATTTTTTAATTTCTAAACATCTAAATGTTCCAAACTAAAATTTTGCTAACTTCTTGAGTGTACTACACTGTACAATGTATTTTCCGTAAAGACTACTGATTATACACATTAAATTAACTGAAAATCAGTTAAAAACAGGACTACTTACTTTTCGTTTAAAACAATTGTATTTTTTCAGTTCATTTCCAACTGTTGAAAAATTAATTGACAAAATCCATAAAGACAATAGATTATTTTCGTTTATTTCAATATTCAATATAATATAATAACTTTTTGTTGTAAATAGAAAATTTTAATTGAATATTTTAACTACTACGGAAAGTCCGTTTTTTCTTGTTTATTTTGTTCATGGAATAACAGACAGAAAGTTAAAAAATATATTTCTGTGAGATTTTATTTGTTCGGTTTGAGATCATGACAAATTTTTCTCGAAATTAACAGAAAAATTAGAATTTTTATATGATAATTTACTTTGACTATTAGAAAAAAAAACACAGAAAAAGTTATTAGACACTAGCATGAATGGAATGCATTTTCTGACCCACTACGGTCTTCATCAACATTCTTCGTGCCATTTAGTGTTAATCGTAAATATCTTCTATTTAACTCACACGTTAAAGGAATTGGGTGACTTTAAATTCCACATTACTCTGTGTATTGAGTTAGAATGAAATTTACCACGAACGACTTCTATTTATAGTGTGTTTGTTTTTCTCTAGTCGTTATCGTAACTTTCAGTTAAAACTTTTAAAATGGCAATTATTTTCTCTAATGTCATCATATACTATCCTTCTACATAAGCAAAGCATATCAACAAACATTAAAGATTTTTTTCTACACTGTACCTGGTGAGTGGTTTAATAGTGAATTTTATTGTTGATCTATAAGTTTATGTGTGAGATTTTATTTGTTCGGTTTGAGATCATGACAAATTTTTCTCTAAATTAACAGAAAAATTAGAATTTTTATATGATAATTTACTTTGACTATTAGAAAAAAAACACAGAAAAAGTTATTAGACACTAGCATGAATGGAATGCATTTTCTGACCCACTTCGGTCTTCATCAACATTCTTCGTGCCATTTAGTGTTAATCGTAAATATCTTCTATTTAACTCACACGTTAAAGGAATTGGGTGACTTTAAATCCCACATTACTCTGTGTATTGAGTTAGAATGAAATTTACCACGAACGACTTCTATTTATAGTGTGTTTGTTTTTCTCTAGTCGTTATCGTAACTTTCAGTAAAAACTTTTAAAATGGCAATTATTTTCTCTAATGTCATCATATACTATCCTTCTACATAAGCAAAGCATATCAACAAACATTAAAGATTTTTTTGTTAATACATATGTCGAGCATATACATTAAACGATTTCTACACTGTACCTGGTGAGTAGTTTAATAGTGAATTTTATTGTTGATCTATAAGTTTCTGTGTGAGATTTTATTTGTTCGGTTTGAGATCATGACAAATTTTTCTCTAAATTAACAGAAAAATTAGAATTTTTATATGATAATTTACTTTGACTATTAGAAAAAAAACACAGAAAAAGTTATTAGACACTAGCATGAATGGAATGCATTTTCTGACCCACTACGGTCTTCATCAACATTCTTCGTGCCATTTAGTGTTAATCGTAAATATCTTCTATTTAACTCACACGTTAAAGGAATTGGATGACTTAAATCCCACATTACTCTGTGTGTTGAGTTAGAATGAAATTTACCACGAACGACTTATATTTATAGTGTGTTTGTTTTTCTCTAGTCATTATCATAATTGCCAGTTTAACTTTCAGTTAAAACTTTTAAAATGGCAATTATTTTCTCTTATGTGATCATATACTATCCTTCTACATAAGCAAAGCATATCAACAAACATTAAAGATTTTTTTGTTAATACATATGTCGAGCATATACATTAAACGATTTCTACACTGTACCTGGTGAGTTGTTTAATAGTTTTGTTTGTATTGTTGATCTATAAGTTTTTGTGTGAGATTTTATTTGTTCGGTTTGAGATCATGACAAATTTTTCTCTAAATTAATAGAAAAATTAGAATTTTTGTTAATCGTAAATATCTTCTATTTAACTCAGACTTTAAAGGAATTGGGTGACTTTAAATTTCTTTGGTAATTTAACTGTATATTCCATTGGAACAACTTTACCGATTAAATTTTTAAATAACTGTTGATTTTTTATGGAAAAATTCTTGTGAGTGTACAATTTCCTTAATATCACCAAATTCAATTAAACTTTTAATTGAATTAACAAATATTTTAATTGAAACCGTTTTTCTTTTCTGTGTTATGAAACGGTTATGAAGCGGTTATTGAACATTTTATGTTAAATTGTAGCTTATACCATGCAGACAATATAAATTAAAAAAAAAAAAACACAATTTTTTAACCTACAATGCTTAATTCAGCCTATCTCAGTTTTGAGAATTTTTTTTTTTATACAAAATTTCATTATTTAATGATTAAAATACCCCAAAAATAATAAACCTAAAAACGCATAAAAAGGATGTAATAAATTACATTAAAACTTCCTAAAAAAAAGGGGAAAACAATTTACAAAAAACGAAACAAAGCTTGAGGTCATAAAATTGAGCTCATTTCATAAATGTAAGCAAAACACTCCTTATTAAATAAAAAAAAAAAAAAAAAAAAAACTAAAATTATTACAAAAATACTTACAACTAACTTACAAAACTAACAACCTCAACAGATTTGTTATCCTAAATCATAAAAATGAACTAACTTCACCATACGGAAAAAAGTGGACACATAAAAATTAATTTAATATATTTATGCACGTGAAAATACTAAAAACAAAACAAAAAATTAAATATGAAATAAAATAATGAAAAGACTAATTAAAATTATGAATTAATTACTTACACACAAAAAAAAAAAAAAAACGAAAAAAAGAAAAATACTTCAACTACCAAAATTATAATGTCAGTTGAAAGGGGCAAGGTGTAGAAAGGTTTCTTTGGAATTTTTTATTTTTTTTATTTTTTTGGTAGGGGGGTTTTTTTTTTTTGAAGTTATAGTTTTATGAAAATTAAAAAAGGAAACTGAATTAAAACACGCACCTTCGGTTTTGATGAAGTGATGCAATCTCAGTAGTGGATTTTATTACAGGACAACAAAATTAACAAACAAACAAACAAAATCTTACAATAAAAAAATGAAACATGTTTTTATACCTCAAAACCACACTAGACATTTGTTTTATCGCACTTACACTACAATGAACTCTTAACAAACTTAACTAAATAACGCATAATTCTATTTTCTTTTTATTTAAATAAAAGTTTATACAGATTTTATGGCTACACTCAAGAAAAATATGTTGTTTGTCAAAAAAAAGGTATCCCGATCCGAACCCGCAGATTTCTTATATTTTTTTTTTTTTTTAATTAACATAATTTTTATTACAATAAATAATAAAAAATATATGTTTCAAAATACAACTAGCAAAGTATAATTTATTTACTAACAAGTACTTTATTTTTAATAAAATAATTTGACTATAAGATATGTCTATATTAGGGTGGAGCGATTTGAACATCTTAATGGGCGCTTCGCGTTTCTGATTCTTGGGATTGTACTGAGCAAAAAAGTCCACTAGACCATATGTCTACGGTGAAAATCGATCTTTCAGATTTTGACTTGCAGTTTTTTCTCAGACTTTATTTTTTTGGAAAATTTGTAAATTTTCTTGGGCTCATATTTCGTAAACTATTTGAAATTTTGACTTATTTTCAAAAGTAAAGTTGTAGCCATTGTAGCTATTGAGATTTTCGATCCAATACTAAGAAATTAAATAAATAGAATAAAATAGAATAAAATAAAAAAATAGAATAGAATAAAAATAAGAAATAGAACATTTTTATGATTTTGCGCTATGAACAACTAAAAATGGTAATTTATCAATATTTTCACGAAAAATTTGCACTTTCACAAGGCCAACACTGCCTGAAGGAGCGTTCCAATGATTTTGCGATGTTCTAGAGAGTTCTTAACTATTGTCTTGGCTATTGGATCGAAAATCTCAATGGTTTGGCTGTTATAGGCCAAAATATCCAAAAAAAAACGTGACAACAAGTGGTGAATTTTCTATATTTTCGACTTTTTGACCATGAAACCGAAGTTTTTTCTAAGTAATATGTTAAGAGAAATTGTAGCCCGAGACAATCAGCCTGATTACGGTTGTCGAATTTGTAGTCGAATTTTTCGACTCCATACAAAATGGGGTTGCTTAAATTGAAAATTATAAAGAATATAAACCCAGATGAAATATTTTCTGCAATGGGAGTGTTATTTATGATAAATTCAGTTGTAAGATTGTTCAAAAGTTTTGTTTTTAATGAATTATCAGCCAATTCGACTTACTCTCGAATTCGACAACGACAACCGTAATAAGGCCAAATAGCTACAACTTCATTTTTGAAAATAAGTCAAGATTTCAAATAGTTTAAGAAATATGAGCCTTAGAAAATTTGCAAATTTTCCAAAAAAAATAAAGTCTGAGAAAAAACTGCAAGTCAAAATCTGGAAGCTCGATTTTCACCGTAGACGTATGGTCTAGTGGACTTTTTTGCTCAGTACAATCCCAAGAATCAGAAGATTTTTTTCCTTCCATACTAATCGCCCCACCCTAATCTATATGGTTCACACAAATACATCCTTTAACTGAATGACCTAAGCAGGTCGTTAGGTTTTATGCGTCTTAGACGCCGTTCGTAATCTATCAGCAACTGTGTTTATACCCAAGTCACGGTGTAAGTCCTTGTTTCTAACGTACCACGGTACATTCACTATGCATCGTAGAATTTTATTTTAAAAGCGTTGGATTTGAAGTATTTCATCTCTGGCTGCGCAACCCCACAGCTGCGCTCCATACATCCAAATGGGTTTTAGGACTTGTTTATACAAAAGTAATTTATTTTGTTTGTATAGTGTTGAGTTTTTACCAATTAATCAATACATTTTTCTAAATTGTATCTCTATCTCAGTTTTTTTCTTCTTTACATGTTCTTTCCATTTTAATATTGTGTCTAATGTCATCCCTAAGTACTTGGCTGAATTAGTGCGCCCCGGTAGGCTAGTTGGTAGCGTGCTGGCTTATCAGTGCGTGGTCGTGGGTTCGATTCCCACCAGAGGCACTGGTCTGTTTTCGCTACAACGCGCCGAAGGCCATAGTAGCTAGTACTCGGTTAGGGTAATAGTATATAATTTGTAATTATATGATTATTAATTAATAAAAAAAAAAAAAATAAAATTGGCTGAATTAGAAAATTATACTATAACATCATCTATATAGATTGTATGGTGTTGAATTTGATTGTACGTAAAGTCCACATGAACAGATTTAGATTGATTAAGTTTAATTTTATATATTTTTGACCAATCTAAACATTGGTTACCGCTGCTTGATGTTTAATCGTGGATTCTTCAGCTGTGTATCCTGTTGCAATTAGGACAGTGTCGTCAGCAAATGTTGCTGTTGTATAATTATAATTATCACTAACAGGGAGATCAGCGGTATACAATGTATACTATACATAAGGTATAAAGTTGGACCTAATATACTTCCCTGTGGGACTGCTGCTTTTATTGGTCGGATGTCTGAGAACGATGTTTCCTGTTTGATTCTAAAGTATCGATTGTTTATGTAAGATTGCAGGAAATCACAGAAGCTTTGAGGTAGATATTTTTTTATTTTGTGATTTGAATATGAACTTTGGATATGTTGTAGAGGAGCACAAAAAATAAAGATACACGTATGTTTTTTAACTACCCAATCTTACGTTTAAGTGTTAAAAAGTGGGGTTAAAAATTAATTTGTTTTGGTATGAAAACATGTCTAAAATATACAACAATTAAATCAATTAAAATTTTTTTAGCATATCTACAGATATAATTTTTTATAAAAAAAAATAAGTAGAAGTTGTAAAAATTTAAACTTGAAAATTAGAAAAAGTGTATAGGAAAAAGGGTATACAGACCAATTTATTTTTAAAAGCATGTTGTAAAATTAATGTTTTGGCACGGTATTTATCATCCGATTTTGGCGAAAATTTGAACGTGTTACAAGAACAACATAATTTGTAAGTTTGAAAAGCTTTAAGGACGACATCTAGGTAATTTCTTTTGTTAAGAAATGGAAGGATAAAATATGCATTTTTGACCTTCTGTCTTCCGATTTCAATAAAATTAAGAGACGTCCCGCTTGTCAGACAATTACTTTACCTTTAGCTTAAACATAATTAAAATTTGTTTTTTTTAAATTCAACCTTGAATATAATGAAAGATAGTGCGCCCCGGTTAGTTGGTAGCGTGCTGGCTTATCAGTGCGGGGGTCGCGGCTTCGATTCCCACCAGAGGCACTGGTTTGTTTTCGCTACAACGCGCCGAAGGCCATAGTAGCTAGTGCTCGGTTAGGGCAATAGTATATAAGAAAAACAAAAAACGTGTATTGAATATCCACCGGAGGTGGATCTTGCACATCAAACAAGTTTTCAATTTATTTTTTGATCAATGGTTATAATCTTTAACTTCAAACTCATATGTATATTAGTTCTCATGTAGTGAGTAAACTAGTTCATATGAATGTTTGATGTTTGGCATGGGATTGTTACCGCTTTCAAAACGTATTCTGATGATGGGAACCTAGAAAATTCCCGAAATAGATCCATCAACACATTCCTGAAAGGGTCAAATAATAAATTTGAAAACAAAAAACTCTATAGATTATTTGTTAGGACAATATCCTAATGAAGAAATATAGAGTATAGCCTCGAACTTGAATAATTTTCATTTTCATTGCACAATTAAAGGTCGAAAAAAAACATAATTTTTATTTTTAATAAAAATTATAACAAACTTGTAATAGTATATAATTTGTAATTATATGATTATTAATTAATAAAAAAAAAAAAAAAAATAATGAAAGATAATTTTGTGTAGATTTATGATCTTTAAAAAAAAATACATGATTTTGCGTTAAAATTTCAAAAATTTAAGTAAAATATACGAAAAAATAAAGTGTACGATGTAAATATAAAAACCGCGATTATTTCAAAAACTACTAATGAGAAAAAAATTTATTTTTAAAGATTTGGATACTATGTGCCTCAGTCTAAAGCTTGTTAAAAGCTTATAACTCTCTTAACTTTTTTATTTAACCCTTTCACTACGGACTTTTTGTTTGTGTTTATATTTCTATTTTGACTTCAGATGTTTGTTAGGGGTCCTAAAATTAGAAAGATTATTTGCCCCCTTCGCCTCCTACCAAACAAAAGATAGGTCCGAAAAAACGAATTTTTGAAACTTTTTAATATTAAAACATTTGAATAACCAAAAATGCTTTGCTTGATTTTATTCTGGTCATTAGATAAAGCTTTGTGCCAAATTTCAATATTTTAGCTTTGTAAGTTTAGAAGATACACCAAAGGCCCCTTTTTTGGGAGATAAAGACTGATTAAAAATCGCACAAATATCGCGATAGCCTAAGTTGCTAGTGCTTAGTCCTTAAGATTTATTGTAATTTTTAATTATAGTAAATAAATTAATAAATAATAATAAATATTTTTTTTTTTCAATTACCATAGAGCTTTTTTTTTTACCAATATCCTAATGAATATAGCGAATGAATATATAGCGATAAAAACTTGATTTTGAGTTAATGACACATAATTATTAGTTATATAAAAATAACGACATAATTTCTCTCAAGAGATGAGTATACAAGATATCACTACGACTTTTTTACACAATATAATACATGTATTGTGTAAAAAAGTCGTAGTGATATCTTGTATACTCACCTCTTGAGAGAAATTATATCGTTATTTTTTTCTTCAAGGTGGGAGTAAATTAAAAACTTTAAACTAGTTTTCTACAAAATCAAAATTTTTGAGTTATGACGTTATCGAATATTTAAACAAAAATATTAAGTTTTATTGTATTATCAAATTTTTTTTTAATATTTTTTAGAAATGTATAGAACTGTATTGTACAATGGTAGTGAAAGGGTTAAAGAAAAAGCATACGTATAAATGTCAAATGAATGTATATTTAAAATATTAAGGTACCATATCCGTGTTTTTTTTTTGTCCAATTTTTTTTTTTAATTTTTAGCAACATTTTTGAAAATTTTTAATTACATTTTTCAATATGATATGTATAAAGCTTTAATTTAAATTTTTGGATATTTTTATTTGACATAATGTTAAATTTTAATTGGTCCTAATTCTATTAAACTTTTACTTATATTTACAATCAATTAGATTTTTCTGTGTATAATTAAAATTTTAATTGAAACGAAATCAATTTAATAAGATTAGATTTAGATTAGACTAGACTAGACTAGATTGTCACTATGCACCGCTACCAGAAGTTGGTATTTTGTGCTGCCAACGTTGAATTTGGTGGTAATATCCTTTTTTGCTGTTGTTAATACTAAAAGGTTGTTATGAGCTAAAAAAAATCTACTTTTTAGGTAGGGTTGGTTGGTTGGTTTATATTAAAATTCTGATATATCACAAGTTTTTCATGCGTAAATTAGTCTAAAATAACATAAAAATTATAACATTTTTTTTTTGTTGAGTATTTTACATTTTTGATTACTGATAGTAATCATAATTTATGACATCAGCTTAAAGTAAAATAACAAAACTAAGAAATAAACTTTGAATGTCACCAAAAAAAAAAATAAACTTTTATTTTGTAGTTTATAAAAATACCTTCTTTTATCGTTATTACTTTCAGTCTATAAATCAATTTTTTTTCTGTAACTTGCTTTTCTTTTGACAAATTTATTAAATGTAATTTTTTTTTTGGCAAGAGAAAAAATAAAAAAATGTTGTAGAGTGAAGTAAAATTTTATTTTAATAATGTCATAATTTAGTCACTATTTGACTAATCATTTTTTGGGGCTAAAAAGAGTGGGGGTGATTTAGGTTTTATTATTTTTTTTTGAATTATCAAGGATTGTTTTTTGTGGGCTTTTATACACTCAGGAAAAACAAAGAAGAAATGACTAAAAATAACAATTAAAATGACTACAAATGTAGTTAAAAAGGCTGGCTTTGTTATAAAAATGACTAAAATTGTAGTAATTTTTAACTACATAAAAACAACTATTAATGTAGTAGAAATAACTAATGTAATGTAGTAAAAGTAAATTACTGAAATCAACTACATATGCAGTTAAAATAACTAACAATGCTATTAAATTAACTACCAGCTTTATAAAAAAATTTTAATAAAAAAACAAAATTTTGTAAATATTCTTAACTTGATTTTATTTTCATAATCTTCACTGCTGGGAAACTACTTTTACAAAAAAATATCACTTCAATTATTTACGTTCTATTATCATCTCTTTATATATATTTTTTTTTTTTATAAAAAGAGAAGCAACACTCAGGAAATTCTTCCTATTTATTAATGTGTTGCTTTCTTTGGCACGGGGATAGTGGAGAGATGAAAGGTGGTGATAGATGAAGGGCTTCAAACATGGCAACACTGTAATTGCGCGAGATGATAAGTATTAGAACAGTTGTTGCTCGCCGCCTGATGAAGAGTTGTCGAATTTATTGAAGCATTTTGTTTCATAACCCTGATTCATTATTTTACTTCGGTGGGGTTAAGTGCTATGGGAACATCGAAGGTGGGCGCAGCGATACATATAAGTGATAGAAAACTCATACACTTAGAATACTATGTAGGAAAAGACCACTGCAATTGTAGTTAAAAACAAATGAAATTTCACTTAAAGAAAGGACGACTTGCACTACAGTAAATTCAACTAACATTGTCATTTGTTTTTTTAATGTTCAAAAAATGACTAACAATTGTAGTAAAAATTAACCACATGGTTATAAAAATAAACAAAAATTTTTTTTTTTTTTATTTTTTTAAATAACAAAAAAATGAATGTAAAATCATAAAACAGTCATTTGATGTTAGTTGTTATTTTAAATGAACTACAAGGTTAGTAAATATTTTAGTTTGTTCTACAAATGACTGACATTTACATTAAAAATAAAGAAACTGTATTACAACCCAAACAACTACATATTTTTAAAGCAGAAGTTCCCTGAGTGTACATATTATTTTTCTAAATTGATGTTGTCGTCACCGGGGATCGAACCCGGCACCTTCTGTGTAAAAGTCCAACGCGCTAACCATTACACCACAACGACCACAATTTAATTAGATAATGTAACAAAAAAAGTTGAGCCTCTCTCGCAACATACCTCTTCTTTAAGCCACGTTAGTTAGCATAAGAAGTTTAGAATATGCATATACAGACGAAACAAAAAAGATTTTTGCTTTTAAATAGTGAAAAAACCTGACAAAAAGCTAATTTTTCTACAAAACAACCCTGTTTGGAGTTAAATTGTTAAAATAGAACCATAATTTTTTGGCTACACAATTTCACCTTCGTAAAGAGACTGTAAAAATAATATTAGTCATATATATTGGTTTATGAAATTATATATAATTTGATAGAATTGTTGAGAAAAACTAGTAACTGTTTGTATCAACTTGTATCTAATAATATCGAATTATATCTAATCCGATACAATTATATAAAATACACAAAAATTTTGAGGACAAAATTTGGATGAAATTGTATCTAATATAAATCAAATTAGAAAATATTGCATTCAGTTGCATCGAATGAGATCTAATTCGAGACAATTGTATTAAGTACGATACAATTTGATGTATTTTAGATACAATTAGATGTTCTCATTTTTCAGATGAAATTTGATCTCATCGCATATCTAATTTATATCTAATTTGATGATGCCCCACATCAATTTTTTTACTTGGGAATATTAAAGTAAATTATTGTACACACAAAAAAAATAAATAATTTTTTATGAAAAAGTTCATATTTTTAAAGGTTCATACTATTTAGGAAATTTATTTACAATTTATAAAGTGTTCCTAGTTTCCCTAGCGTTTCTGAAAAGGTACATAAAATTCCCAGTATTATTGCAATTTATGGAAGTTTTCTTAAATATTAGGAATTTTTGAACATTGGCAAATTTTTTAAGTACTTTTTCATAAATATTAAGTGTTTGTACATATATTTAAAGAATATTGTCATAATTTAGGAGAGACAAACTTTTCCAGTATTTTTAATGAACTGTTCCTAAATATTATGAAAAAGTTCATAAATTAGTACGATGGCAAATTTTTCATAAGATATTCATAAATAGTATGAATTTTTTTTTGTGTGTATTTTCTATTACAAAACTAACCCTTATACCCCAGCAAAACCACACATTACCAAATCATGGGTAAAGTAATGTATCGCCATAGGGCTTCATGCATTACTTTACACGTTACTTCACTGATGAATTTTACAGGCGGTGAGCCTCAAAGTAACTCATTTCCTTGTAGTGCGTAAAGGAACTGGTTACTTATATGGTTACATGGCGGGAAAAAGTAATGTGTCTATAAATAGATTTTCATAAAAAAAATGCATAAAATTTTTTTTAGAGATGTTTTTTTTTTAATTAAATAAATAAGTTTTTTTTATTAAATAAATAACTTGGTCATGCTGGGATTCGAACCTGGGGTGTCTGGTGTTTAACAATTAGTTAGGCGAGAACTCTACCAACTGAGCTATCGATACATACAATATTTTATTGCTTAACATGTAGATGAGTTGTTGTGCTTCGTGTTTTCGTTCGTGATATCAAAAATATACACCTTACCATTATGCTTACAAAAAATCCCAAAGTAATGTGTCTATAAATGATTTTCAAAAATATATATATTAATAATTACTTTACGTTTATAATTCATGCATTATGTAATTGATGATTGGTAAGTCATTATTTTATGTTTTGAAGTAATGTAAAATGTAATGAGGTCTCATTACAAGGTAATCCATGAGTGTTCAATTATCGGTAACTCATTACTTCTTGTTGGAAAATAATGATACAGGTAAGGAGTACACATTACAAGGTAATGCATTACTTTATCGCACCCATTACCAAAGTTTTGCTGGGATATTCTATTTATTTAATAAAAAATTACAGCAGAGAAGTTTTCACTCACGACGCGTCTTCTTCCGTAGTCTTTTCTTGACTAACAATAAGAAACAAACATTCTTCTCATATTCCTTTACTAGAAGGTCCCCTAAGGGGAATGAGGAGACAATTAACCTAAAAGTGACTGGTTAAAAAGGGACTTATCACAGGACTGGTATAATTTAATACTGAAGTGGGTTAATCAGTGTCAATTGTCCTAAAATTACCAATCCTGTGACTGGTAAAGGGAGGACATACCACTTAACCAGAATGCTTATTAACAAGAAAAAGCCAGTTGGCCAGAATTTTACCCATTGGAAGCTGTTTAGTTTTCGTTTATTTTAGTCCTGTGTCATGCCACTATGCAGTTTAAAGCAGGACAAATGACCCCCTCTTATGACAAGCCAATATTAAAGTTGCCAGTTGTTTACATAGGGTAGGGTTTGACGGAGGACTGGTCTCTGTCACGAAGTGACCGATCCTGTGGCACACGCAGAACCGGTCCCATTCCCCATAGGGTCGTTGCACTCACGTTTTTGTTTTTATCGAAAAATTGTGCGAGTACATCGAAAGATACACACATATTTTGTTAAAAAGCCGAAACAACTGCATAAAATAACTGTTACTACAATTCAGTAATTTTGGTTAGTTAGTTTTTTAAATGACCGACAGAAATAGTCATTTATGCATAGAAAGACAACTACAGCAACAATTAAAAGTGACTATTATCGTTTATCTCCCGAATGACCCTCATGTAGTTACTGTTAAAATGTTCTGAGTGTATATAAAAAAAATTATAATAAATAAGTAGGTCTGTAATAAAATATTAGTGACACCATTAAAATTTATATTCTTGTTTGTAAGTTTTCTTTTTTTTTTTTTTTTTGTGATATTTTGCATAGAAATACAATAACTTTAGTAACAAAAATATATTATTGTTTATATGTTTTTTCCTTTTTACTAAATTTATTTTTTTTTTACCAAGTTACTATGGTGATTTTAGTTAATAAATTTTTATTATTGTATATTTATATGAGCTAAATAACAAAATTACGAAAAACAAAAAAACTATTTTATAACTGTCATAACAATATGTAGTTAGTATAAAGGAAATAAATATTAAACAATTTAAATACTTTACTTTAAAACTTTAAAGAGAAATAAACAATATGTACACTCATAATAATTCATGCTTAAAAATGCGAAATTATTGTCAAAATAACAAAAACTTATGTAAAATTAACAATTGTAACAAATTTTCATTAATTTTACGAACGTTTTTGTTATTTTGACATGTTCTCGTTGTTTTAGGCATGGATTATTCTCAGTGTACTAGTTTTATAATTATTTGTAATATGTTGTAGAAAATTTGTTTGAAGAACTTAAGTTTATTGTAAAAAAAATTTAAGTTTTTTTTTTAAACGGAATTTAAGAACCTAAAATAAAATCCTTAGAATTGAAAAAAAACTGATCCACTACATCTTTCAATTTAAAAAAAGGAATAAAAAAAATTTAGTTCATTTAGTTTCAAACTAAATGATGCTGCGGTGGACCAAAATTAATGTATGGATTTTTTATAAATGTTTTTCCCATATTATGCTCAACATTGCCAAACATTTAAACTTTTATCTGTCCAAACATTTTAAAAATACACTACAAGTTTGGTTTTTATACATAAACAGCTCAATAATACATATCGTTTGAGTACGTGACGAAATTCACGAATTTTTTAAATTCGGGACAGGCTAATATACAGCCTTTAGACTTTAACTGCTGTAAACATACTTTTTTCCAAAAGATCTACATTTTTCTGGTATGGAGCGATATATAACTATGAATATGTCAAGATATCATTTTATACCAAATGTAATAAATTTTTGTGAATATTGCACTATTTGTTATTCGGCCTTATTATGAGTGTCGTTCTCGTATTTCGACAGTTGTCGTTGTCGTAGTCGTTGTCGTTTTCAATATTTTTTGGTATCATGTAAAATTTTCGACAACGACATTTTTGTAATTGATTTTTAAAAACAGGTTGGTTCATAATTATCACCATTTAAAATGTTTATGAGCAGCCCGGTTTTATAATCTGTCGGCATTAAACACTTAAATTGAAATACAAATTATTGTTGTTTGTGAAATACTATTTAAAAAAGAAAAAAATATGTTAAGTGTTCCTGCATTTACATCTTCTAAAGATGAAGAGGAATAGACTACGGCTGAATTAAATGCCATTCAAAGACAATTACATATTAGCCATGCCGAACTCCACATAAGTAAATATAAAATAAATGTATTGGTTATTTTCTTTAAGATTTGTTAGATATTTTCGTTGGGGGATCTAGGGTGACAATTTATGTCGATAGTCAGGCAGCGCTCAGAGCACTACTACACAAACTACACGGTGCGCTCGCGACTGGTCGCACGATGTAGGTGTGCTCTGAAGGAGCTCATGGAGGCATTCACAGTGAGGCTGTGTTGGGTATCCGGACACTGCAAGGTGGATGGCAATGAGTTGGCGGACGAACTTGCGAGGGAGGGTTCGAATCTGGACTTGGCAGTAAGTGACGGGGGGGGGGGGGGGTGTAAAGCCCCCACTATGTTACTACTTTGAGGTTATACGGAAGGGATTCCGCGAAACCGTTAACCAATCATGGAGGGACAAGATGGATTGCAGGGTGTCTAGGGCGTTATGGCCCGCATTGGACGAAGGGGCAACCTAGGTTCTTTTGGGACTGGATAGGGAGGGTCTCAGGACCCTTACGGGGTTCCTGACTGGTCCTCCTGGTTCTTCTGTCAGGGCTTTCACAAGCAGATGGGACAGGGACATACCGGATTTTTGAAGGTTGTGCGAGTACGTTGAGGAACTGGAGACAGTTGAGCATTTAATGTGCCACTGTCCTAGGTTGCAGGGTCTCAGACAGAAATGGCTAGGAGATAGATTTCACGACGAACTTGGGTGTGTCGCTGGATTCAATCCAGTAGATTTGCTGAGATTTGTCAGGGAGATAGGACAGCTGTTTCTAGCAAGGGGACGATAGGAGCTGGTTCTGGGGAGTGTATATCCTTTCTATCTTTCTTTATATCTATCTTTCAATCTATCTTGCTATCTATTTCTATTCCTTCTTACTGTTTTTCACTGAAGGGATTCACAATGGACCGTATTGGTCTCCGAGTGGAGATGTGCCCTTGGGCACATACCCCTTCCTAACCTAACCTAGATATTTTCGTTTAAATAAGGAGGCTTTTTAATATGTCCTGGAAAGAATTACGCCTAAATTAAAAGAACACGTAAGAATCACAAGTTTGTCTAATATTTTAAAACTTTCAGCAACAGTGCGGCTAATCGCCGAGGGTAGTTATCATAAGGGTGCTGGCAATGACTACAACATCAACATGTGCCAATCATCAGTTAGTATCGTTTTCCGAAAGTGCATAGATGTAATATGATGAACTTTGCCCAGAATGGATTTATTTTCCAACGGAGGAAAGTGAAAAGTATGAAATCAAGGAATATTTTTACAACAAAACTGGGTTTCCTGGTGTTATAGGATGTATAGATGGAACCCACATAAATACTATATCAAATATAGATATTTTTTAAATTTAATCCATTTTTTTTTTCAGTTTGTCTTGAACAAAAACTTTAACGACGATTATTTTAATATTTTTTATATTTAAATACGCCACTGGTAGTACCGAAAATTGTAATAGAATATCAAACAGTGATGCATTCTGTCGTTTTTCGACAACCATAATACCGATTTTTAAAAACGACTTATTTACGAGACGACAACGACACTCATAATAAGGCCGATTATACATAATTTTTATTTGTGTTATATCTACGAGTGCGGATGAATAATTTGTTATTATACATAATGTTGATTTGTGTTATATATACAAGGGCGGATCAATAAGTCCGTGACTTTTTGAATGAAACACAGTTTTTTTTGCAAAAAAAAAAAATTATTTTTCAACATAATCTCCTTTTAGCTCAATACACTTAGTCCAACGTTTCTCCAATTTTTGTATCCCTTCAAAAAAAATATGATTTTTCGAGGGTCCATAAAATAGACATTTGTTTGATCAATAATTTCATCGTTGGAGCTAAATCTCTTTCCACCGAGACATTTCTTTAGGTTTGGAAATTGGAAATAGTCACTGGGGGGCTAAATCCGGAGAATATGGCGAATGAGGTACCAATTCGTAGCCCAATTCATGGAATTTTGCCATTGAGACTGCACACGAGTGCACTAGGGTGATAACTTTTTTTGGACAACATTCTCCCCCAGGGGTTTTCTAATGGCAAATATTGTATTAATGATAAAAAAAACTATTTCAGTTCAATTTGGTAAAAAAAAACCTTGCGCACCGACAGCGATTTCTAAAATGCCTTTAATATATTTATTTTAAATTTTTTTTAATAACAATTTTTTTTAAATATGGTTTATACATATGTAAGTAAGCAAATTTGGAAGAAAACTATTCCATTGACTCGAAAACGGACTTTACTATTGATATCAGCATGCCTTAATTATATAGATGTGATGGTCAGACGTTGAGGCATCAAAAAAAGTTTTTTTTTAACTTTGTTTGATTCAAAACTTTAACGCGTTTGGTGCGGAACCTTTTTTAACGATAGCGAAAAACTAAAAACGCAGTTCTTAATATTTGTCCATGCCCTACACGATTTTGTCTGGGGAGATTTGATATTTGCAAAAAATGCAAAAAGTTATTGCCTTAGTGTGCACCCTAGCATTATCTTGATGAAAAAGAACTGTTTTCTTGCCATATGGGGTAGTTTTTTTCTAAATCCTCGTTAAGTCGGTCCAATAAGTCGGCATAATATTCGCCGTTATTGTTTTCCCCTTTTGAAGGTAATCGATGTGGATTATCCCGCGTGCATCCCAAAAAACTGATGCCATCACCTTATTGAGAAACCCATTGTTTAGACTGCTGCTTGGTCTCCGGAGTGTTGTAATGGATCCATGTTTCATCCACAGTTACAAAACGCCGCAAAAACTCATTCGAATTGCGGTTTAAACAACTCCAAACAATCCTTTGAAGTTATCACACGATTACGTTTATGGTCAATTGAGAGCAAACGCGGCACCCATCTTGCAGACAGCTTTCTTAAACCCAACTGATCATTTAAAATCGAAACCACACTGCCATATGAAATGCCTATGGCATCAACAATCTCACGCACTTTTACTCTTCGATCGGCCAACACCATATCGTGGATTTCTTCGACATTGCCGGGAGCATTGCTCTCAATTGGCTGTACAGAACGTTCAGCGACCACAACGAAAGTCAGTAAACCACTTTTTACCATTGAAGTCGATGGTGCAGAGTCCCCATAGTATTGATTTTCCTTGGTTTGACGGTTTTTTTTCGCAAACAAATTATTTTTAATGAGCACTCGAAACTCCCTTTTTTCCATTTTTAAAAAAATCCACGAGGTTGTATGTTTTGAACAGCTGTTAAACGCAAAGTAAATGACGGAACTTGCTCAAAATATGACAGTAATCTATTAACAGGTGGTACTTAATGGGAACAGTGTTCCCTTCTGATCCCTTCGTAATTATACATGTATTCGTACATAATTAGATTAACCATTTATAATTGTATATATTGGTCGATATGTAATTATATGTAGCATTATTGAAAAATATAGAGGAAAACGTTTTTAATCGCGTATTTTTTTAATTGAATTCAGATATGATTATATATATGGCCCATTACAAAGCTACATTTAATTATATGTGGTGCCATATGAACAATGATTGTAGATATAATTATATTATTCCGGAGTTGAGATTTCTGAGTTAGTTAACTTACAAAATTTAGATTTTTGTTCACAAGAACGACTAGCTCACTTGCACACTTGCTCAAAAGTATTAGCTATGTTCTTTTAGATGAAATTAACAAAAAAGTTAAGAATCTGTTGCAACATACCTCATTTCTGAGAAAAGCTATTTTTTCTAAAAAAAAAACAACCCTGTTTGGATTGTTAAAGCCATGATTTTTTGGCTCTACTCTTTCACCTTCGTAAAATAACTGTATAAATAATAATAGTCACATATATTAGTTTATGAAATTAGATATACTCTGATATAATTGTTGAGAAAAACTAGGAAATGTTTGCATCAACTTTTTTCTCTTAATATCAAATTATATCTAATACGATAAAATTATATATAATACACAAAAATGTATATGGGGACAAAATTCCAATGGAATTGTATCTAACATGCATCAAGTTGTACAAAATTGTATTTAATTGCATCGAATTATATCTAATTCGATACAATTTCAAATATTATCTCATCGCATATCTAATTTATATATAATTTAATATAATTTGATAATTTTCTTACTTGGGCTATTAAAAAAATAACTGTCAAAACAATAACAAACAACTAACAAAATATTACTACATATATCAATTGAAGGGCTTATTGTAAAAACGCCACATTTATTGTTTTACGGTTTTTGATGTTTTCCAGACTTCCATTAATTTATATTTTATAGACACTTACAACATGGAGTATAAACGTCCTGGTAAATTCATATTTTTACATTTTTAACCTTTAAACGGCGAAAACAAACTAAAAATAAAATATGGCTTATCATGTTTTTACAATAAGCCGTTCAATTATTGTTGTATTAGACGGGCTTAAGTCGATTCCGAGAAGATAATATGTATTTACTATGCTATTTTGAAATGATTGTATGTTTTATATAGTGGAAATAAGAATATCTGCGCTGTCACTACAATATTTTTGAGACAATTTTTTACCAGAGTAAGATCGAATAATTCCAGATTATCACTTATACCTTTTTTTATGTTTTAATATTAATTAAAAATGTTGTGTCACAAGGCAATTTTTACTAAAGCTTTTTAACAAAAATTGTCAAACATCGCGGTGCGCCACGTGTTAATGTTATCCAATTTTTCTCAACTTCGCAACACCTAACTTTTAGACCTACACTCAGGGAACTTCTGCTTTAAAAATGTGTAGTTGTTTTTTTGTAATACAGTTTTTTATTTTTAATGTAAATGTCAGTCATTTGTAGAACAAATATAATTTTTTACTAACCTTATAGTTCATTTAAAAAAAAAAAACAACCACATCAAACGACTATTTTATGATTTTACATTTATTTTCTACAGTAGTTTTTTGTTATTTAAAAAAATAAAAAAATAAATGTTTGTTTATTCTTTTTACTAACATGTGGTTAATTTTTACTACAATTGTTAGCCATTTTTTGAACTTTAAAAAACAAATGACAATGTTAGTTGAATTTACTGAAATGTAAGTCGTCCTTTCTTTAAGCTAAATTTCATTTGTTTTTAACTACATTTGCAGTGGGGTTTACCTACATAGTATTCTAAGTGTAGTTTTACAATAATTGCAACAATAATTGATAAAAATTTAAAGTTAAAAAAACAAAATACCGCTCTAATGTACATTAAAATGGGTGGAAACACAACAATTTTTTATTGGCCTCATAAAAATGAACTTTGACATTTTTTATGACGATTTTCAAAATATTTAAATTTTTGCAACAACCGTAAGTGAACTGGACCATTTTAAAAAAAAGTGTATTTTTATTTTTAAAAATTTTTTTAGATGCATCGCGAACTACTCGAGTATCGGGTTTCATGATGTACTCGAGCTACTCGAGTTGTCACTACTACCCTTGTACACTACAGTGTACACATTTTTTAAAAAAATATATACAATTTAATAATGCAATAGATAGATATTGATCAAAAGAGTTTTTTAATCAGACTTTTTATCCGAAAAAAGGGGTGTTTGGTGTCTCTCCTAAACTAACAAAGCGAGAATCTCAAAATTTGGCACATTCCTTCATCTAATGACCAGAACAAAATCAAACAAAGCAGTTTTGGTTATTCGGATATGTTAGTGGTAAAAATGGGCTGAGAAGTTTAAAAAAATCGATTTACGCATCCATTTTTTGGCGGGTAGACAGGGGATGGATCATTTATGTAAACGTGTTTGTTTCTAATTTAAATACTCCTAACAACAATATGAAGTCAAAATAGAAATATATATGTATATAAACAAATAGTCGGTAGAGAAAGGGTTAAAATATTCTTGTTAAAAAAAAATGTTAAACAACACCAAAATTTAGACCTTTACTGCAGTCAAGGGGTCACAAGGTACATTGGCATTTTGAATTCATTTAACAAAATATTTTTACAAAGGTTGTGGTCCATTAACTTTTCAACAGAAACAACAACAAAAATGACCAGCACTTATAAAAACAATTCATAAACCAACAAATAACAAACATAGAGACAGACAAACCGACGGACGGCCGGATAATCAACGTAAAATATACAAACAAATGACAGCAAACAATACAAATACACAAATGTTTGAATTGAAAAATTTATTCTAGAAAACTAAAAATTTTACAATACACAGGATCTTTTCAAAAAGGACGAAAAACATATCAAGCACGTGTCAATTGAGGAAATACAAACAACAAACTACAAAAAACTAGTGTTTAGGAAATTCTCGACATACTTTTAAGACAATGTTTAGGTAAAAATCATCACCATTATCAGGGCAGCGACTTTCATGTAATTAAAAATCGAAAATATGCAGTAAAAAGTCTAAAATATGCACATTAATCAAAATATGCATTAAAAACTCAAAAATATGCACTAAAATTCCAAAAACATGCACTGAAAATCTTAAAAATATGCGCTTAACATTTTTTGTTTTTTCAAAATCCATATAGTACTCGCAAGTGTTGGTTTAAAAACTATATCCAATATAAATATCTAACAAATGAGAAGAAATTGCTATGTTAAGCTTTACAAATGATTTCTTTTGCATATTTTTAATTAAATCTTAACTTAAATTTTTACAAAATATGCAAAATATAAAACGAAAAATTAAAAAATATGCCTTAAAATATGCATTTATAGCTAAATATGCATTTATAATAAAATATGTAACAACAAATCGATATCATTTTGTTGCAAATTCTTTGAGACGGAAATGTATTCTGCCAAAATTGATTTTGGGTTATTGACTAAAAACATGCGTTTGCATGAAAGTCGCTGCCCTGATCTTCATCAACAAAATTTTTTTTTGTTAAAATTAACAAAGGTGTTTTATTTGTTCAAGAAATAAACTTGGCACGTGTTATAGATTTAAATGGTTTACAAAATATAGAGAAATTGTCCAGAATGTTTCTTAAAAGTTGCAATTATTTTTCAACTATTAATTGTTTTAGAAGGGGGGAGGGGGTAGCTGAAAAAGAGCACTCTGGTGAATCTATAAAGATAATTAAACATCAAATAAATTTGACCGCTAATTGTCAAAATATTTACTTTGACAATTTTTGTATTCCCTTGTCTAAAAAAGTTCATAAAATTGAAGTATGCCACAAAAAGGTGACCATCTTAGACACGTGATTAAGTCATTTATTTAATGTATTAACAATTGTTTTTTTTTTTGTGTAGAGCGGGGGGTTTTTGCTAAAACTATAAAAATACACGCATTTTTGAAATTAATTTTTTGAAAACTATTTTTTGTTTTTCTGTTTAAGTTTATGCTAAAGGTCTTAACCCTTTTTATTAGCTATTAATTAAATCGATTTTTAGCGTTTTTATATTAATTTAATTGCAAAATAAACGAAACATTTAATTAAAAATTGTTGGTCATAAAAGAAGACTGCAGCTACAATATGGAAATATAATTAAATTTGTCAGTTAGACTGTTTTATGAAGAAAATAAAAAAAAAAATTAAACTTTTCGGATGCCTTGGAAGTGAGGATTTAAAAAAGCTAAATCACCGTTTTTTTTCGGTTTTATGTCGATTGTATGGGTTTTCTCGGGGCCCACAACAAATTCGTCTGAAAAAATTAATTGTTTCCACTTTGAGTAAAGTTTTAACCTTAAATTTGCTATGCGGACTGCAAATTTTGTGAAATGAGTTACCTATATGCATTGGGGGGTTTCAGTATAAGCATTTTTGCATTTTTTTAACTGTTGAAGCGGTATTTTTTTTTTAACTTTAAATTTTTATCAATTATTGTTGCAATTATTGTAAAACTACACTTAGAATACTATGTAGGTAAATACCACTGCAAATGCAGTTGAAAACAAATGAAATTTCACTTAAAGAAAGGACGACTTACATTACAGTAAATTCAACTAACATTGTCATTTGTTTTTTAATGTTCAAAAAAATGACTACCAATTGTAGTAAAAATGAACCACATGGTAGTAAAACATAAACAAACATTTATTTTTTTGATTTTTTAAATAACAAAAAACAACTGTAAAAAATGTATGCAAAATCATAAAACAGTCATTTGATGTGGTTTGCTTTTTTAAATGAACTACAAGGTTAGTAAAAAATGTTATTTGTTCTACAAATGACTAACATTTACATTAAAAATAAAGAAACTATATTACAACCCAAACTACTACATATTTTTAAAGCAGAAGTTCCCTGAGTATACTAAAGAATTGTAGCGTACTAAAAAAAATTAGTCTGTGTACAAATTATAAGTGTATGGGTCATTCTGATGAGATATACAAAAATTAACTAACACCTTGACCCTTTAGCTTACAAACAAACAAATTATAACGAATTTTAAAAAAGGATTCCCTTCAAAATGTAGTATTATTATATTTTGTCTGGAATAAGATAAATATTGTTTACCAATTATTTTGTGTATGAGAGTACAAACAAAAAATATTTTTTACATTTATCCACGTCTGGTCTACCCCTGCTCTAAGCGAAACTACTTCAAAGTCCAAACTTGATTCACCTTAAACCATATTCGGACTTAGAATTTATTGGCAACATTTTGATACATAGAAAATAATTCCAAAAAAAAAAAAAAACTTCGTAAAATGTGGGCAAAAAGCCAAACAGGAATTATCTTCATTTATCAGACCTATTTCAGTTTAACCCCAATCGTAAGAAACTTTGGTATTTACTCTCAAATTTCCATTCATTTTTTCCTATTAAGTTTTAGCGAACACATATTTTGAAATTTTCCTAATAGTTTGAAATTTTTAAAATTTTTAGCGAAACCTTTTTTAATATTTTTAACAGGAAATTTATATGGAAAAAAAACTTGAGAATTTTACATGACGTTACCAAATAAGGGGGAAAGGTAGTAAAAAAAAGGGGGAACTGCCACCAAATTTTGGTGACAGTTCACAAGGGATTAATGTCTCTCTACTATGACAAGGTTATGTAAAAGTTACGGGCAGGCATGCCATAAACTTGTTGCGTAAATCCCAAAAAAAAAAATTCACAAAATATCCTTAAAAAATCCCCAATGTAAATGCAAATTACGAGTAAAAAAAATATAAATTGTCTTATGTTTTTGCATATCATATTATCAAATGTTATCATACATGCTGTAATGTATAACCACATATTATTATATATTTCTTATTTGGCAGCATATGTAACAATATATTATTATATATTGACCTTAATAAAATTAGATATTAATCATACATGATAGACATAATAATATATGTTAGATCAATTGTCATATACAAAATTACATCCCATATATTACATAATATGTAATCATATATGGTGACATATAAGCTCTATAACTTAAGATATACAATATGAACTGTCTAAAAAATATGTTCTTGTGTGATATAAGATATACCTTTATATGGTGCCATATATACAATACAACTTAAGATATAATAATAAATTACATTAAATGATATGATTCGATATATGGCACATAATTAACAATTAAGTTTTAGATATAATTATATATAATTCAACATCATTAATATTTTATGCGCATATAAGATATAAAAGTATATATTATTATGTATAACCCCATATATAATTATATATGCACCTTATGACGAAATCTTTTTTTACAATTTTTTTAAATTTTATTAAAAATTTAATATTTCATGGGATTTGAATAAATCCAATTTTATATCATAATATCTAACTCGATCCACCAAAAAGTACTGGTGCCAGATCTGTTCATATCTAAAAAGATTTTATAATCCTTTTTTCCAGATCTGGTACCAGATCTAAGCGCCAAACTCGAAATGTTCAAAATTTGTTATGCCATATAAACTTTAAATTTTCTTTTTCATTTTTATTGTTGTTTGTTATTTTTCAAGTTTTGAAAACTTTAGCAAAACTTCAAAAATATTTATTAATTTTTTGTATGTACTATAAATTGTTCTTGGAATGAACAAGGAGAGTTTTTTTGTAGATCCATCTACCAATATATCGTACATATTCAAATGCAAGAAACGAAATTGATATTTCGTGTCAATCTATGTCCGTATTTGCTCACAGCCCAGTAACAAAAAAAAAACAAAAAAAACAAACGGACCACCGCAGATGGTACAAGTGCTGACAACAAGTGCTTTCCCAATCCCAAAATGATAACATCATTAAACAAAAGGTCCGTCTGTTCAAAAAGTGTCGGAATAGCAGTGGGTAAACAAAATTTCCAATGTTGGCAAAATGTTGCTAAAACCATAAAATATATTTACAAAATAAAAATATATTTTACAAAATAAAATTATAATAAGAGTTCATTTATATTGTTGTTGGTCTTGCTGGGATTTGAACCCAGGCCTCCAGATTGTCATTTGATAGCTCTACAAACTGAGATAACAACATATATGTTAGATTAGAACGTAAATGAATGATTACTGCTATGTAACCGTTTTTTCCCAATTATGCTAGCACTGGCATAAGGTTTGCTGGAAACAACTTGCCAACGCTGGGTCAAAAATTTGGTCTTAAAAGGGAAACAAAAAAATTAATATTATATAAAAAAAAATTATGCCTGAAACCGCGATCGAACTCGAACCTTCTGACTACCAGTTAGACATTTGAGCCGTTTGCAATTTATGGGAAAACAGTTTTTGCCAACGTTGGCATAGTGGTCTCAGCCGATTCTTTGCCAATGTTTTTTTTTTAGACCATTGATCTTATTGTAAAGCACATACTGGCAAAACGCTTTTTGGAAACGATGGTAAAACGCCGTAAACAAATGTTCTACCAGTAATGAATTAACAATTAATCGGGTAGCCAGTGGTATGCCAGGGCTTAATTTTTTGTACCACTTTCAGTTTCTGACTGGGACGAAACAGACGAAGACAGTGATTGCTTTTCGGATTACTCAGGATTTATAAAGACTGTAACCTTGTCTTTGTTATCCATTTATTTAACCCAAGCTTTTGAAGCACCGTATTAAAATTAAAATAAGCGTTTTGAATCATTTAACTAGAATATTTTAAAAATTATTGCACCTTTCCAAATCTATAAATAACAGATCTTCACTGATTCTGTCAGATTTAATTAGATCTCAAATGTGTGCCCATTTTTGTAGATCTAATTAGATTTGATGCTATGAGATCTGTTTAGATCTGGTATGAGATCTACCTAGATCTGGTCAGATCAGATCGATATTTTTTACACGGGATCGCATTAACTGTAAATACTAAAAGAAGTAATTATATATTGAGTTCCATTGTAAACTTTTCAGACACTCGTTACTGAAGGGCATTTAAAATTCGTACTTTTCCAAATTATTTTGTATCATAATTAATTTGTACAATTCCATTGTTTCAGTTTAAATTCAACTGTTGTTGTTTGTGTATGTCTTGTTTATTTAATGAAGACATTAATGATAAAAGCAATTCATCAATTTTATTTGCCTTGATGTTGTTGCTGTTATTTAATTAATTTAAATTTCATTTTAGTTTTTGTACGATGTCAATGTTTTGTGTTGTATTAAAAAAAAAATTTGATGTCTTTTTATTTATATTCATCATCATCATCTGTTGTTTGTAGAAGGAAAAATTAATTTATTATTAGCTTTCTTCGTTCTTTATTATAAAAATAAAAACCCCCCCTCACTACTAATATGAATATAAAAAGAGCGGCATGAGTCAATGGCCTCAATGGTCTATTAACTCTTACTTTTTATATTATTATCCTTTATTTCTGCTGTATGTCCTTTATTTTACCTTTTCTGGTAGTTTGAATTTTCGCTGAAAATAAAAAACCACCCTTTAGACATCTTCTAATGGTTTTGATAGTATTAGCTATACGTTAGCATGTCCCTTAAAACAGAGATTTGTCAATTTTCGTTCATTACTTTCGCAGGTTTTATTGCAAATGGTTCCAAATGAACTAAATCGATTATTTTTTTTTTGTAAAATGTTAATCCTTGCCGTATGTCGGCCTAGTTCTGAATGTACTGTTTTTGAAAAAAAAAGTTTGTTTCAATCTCACTTTACTTGTTTTGTACTAATTTTTAGTACAATTTTTTATTTTTGTAACATTTTTTGCTATTCACATTTACAAATTACTGAATTTTGTACTAATTTTTGTTGCTGATTTTAGCAAAATATTTTACTAATTTTTAAAAACCAGTTGCTAAATTTAGCAAAAAATTTTGCTACTCACATAAAATATATATATATATATTTCAAACAAATTAATTTTTTATTACAAAGTTAAAATTAAAATACTGTTCATCTAATAGGAAAAAAAGTTTAAATGATTAAAAAACAAGGTCGATTTGTTTTACTTTTTTAATTTTTATTCTGTGAAGTTCTAATGATTGTACTAAATTAATTATAAATTTTAGTACTAAAATTTTGTAGCGGCTGCTAATTTTGTCTACATACTTCATTTGACTACAGTTCAGCCGACATGCGTTGCTAAATTTAGCAAACAAATTACTACAATTTTCAATAGCCATTATAGATTTATTTTTCTTAGTTTATATTAAAAATTCCAAAAATTGGAGATTTTAAAAAAAATTTATTTTTTATTGAACTAATGTTCATGTAATATACTCAAAATTATTCAGATATGGATTTCTGACTTCATCGAACCCACTTGAACATGAAATCAAAAATGTTCTACTTATTTGATAAAAATGCAGAAAACCGTTTTTTTTTTTTATATTAATTTTGAAGATTTTGTTTTTTTTTATTTTTTTAATTATCATAATATAATTACAAATTATGTACTATTACCCTAACCGAGCACTAGCTACTTATGGCCATTCGGCGCGTTGTAGCGAAACAGGACCAGTGCCTGTGGTTGGAATCGAACCCACGACCCCCTCACAGATAAGCCAGCACGCTACCAACTAGCCTACCGGGGCTCACAAATGATTTTTTAAAATGTCTAATTTGAAGATGTCGAGTGCTATTTTTTTATTATATACTAGTTGTAATTAAAGAAAAAAAAATATAGTGAAAAAAATTATAATTCGTGTTTGCGTGTGGAGCAATTCTTTTCCAGGACATGTTATGAAATTGATTTTGTTAAAAATTGAACAAAATTTTAAAGTTTTCATCAAAGTTTGCACAATTTTCGAAACTATATCACTTTAATTTTACTTGACTATAAGTATCTTAACTTTTATTTAAAAATCTTTACACTTAGTAGCCTGGGGACAGAAACGACCCCCCCATGAAACGTAACTGTAATGTAACAATTATTTAAATTAATTTACAAAAATTCCACTTGATAAAAATAGTTATTTTATGTAGGGTTAATGTTTAAACTTTTGACCAAAAAATACAAATTAGAAAACTTGCAGAAAATCTTTTGTTGGTTTTCATTAAGTTTGGATATGTGTTAAAGCAGGCGCGGATCCAGGAAAAGGGTTTGGCGAGGAAACTTAGAGTATTTTTAATTAATTTTTTAATCTTTTTTACATTTTTGTTGGGATAAAGGGTACTAAACTAACGAGCAAGCAATTATTTATCGTACTGATCTTACTTTTAAGAATTATAAAGGTGGTGCAATCAATGACCCCAGGAACAACAAATAAACATTTACCCCTTTAAATATTTCTTTTTTTTTGTAAATCGTTAGATAGCTCTTAAAAATACCTTTAATTTGATACTCATGCTTGTTTAGTTTCGTAGGAATAGACTTAAAAAACAAAACAAAAAAGTAAACTGGATCCATTTCATCCCACCTATTTAATCCTTTAAAGTAATATTGTAACGACAAAGAGTTGCGCTTGTTCGTTAGTTTAGTACTTTTTATCACATATCCAAATGTAATTAAAATCTGAAAGAAGTATTTCTGTAAATTTTCTAGTGGGGGGGGTTTTTTAGTCAAAAGTGAAAACATTAACTCTATATGGATCAATTTGCTTAAAGTAATATTTGTATAAAATGGATTTTGAACTCTTTATACTCTTGCAGCCACAATATAAATTAAGTTTTATGGGTGTTTCTCGTCCTCAGACCACTAACGATTACAGATTTTTTAAATAATGTAATCAAATTTAAGTGCTATTTCTCCAAAAAGTATACAAACTTTGATGAAAGCATTCAAATTTTGTTCAATTTTTGACAAAATAATGAATGCTCATAAAATGTCCAGGAAGGAGTCGCTCCACGAATTATAATTTCTTAAATTATTTGTTTTTTTACTTAAATTACTCTTATATTATCTCTTATATTATTACCTATTATCTTATATTATCCAAATAGCTATCGACATTACCAAATTAATAATTTAAAAAATATTTATAATTCATTTAAAAAACACGTTTTCGCATTTTTTGTTCAAATTCGTGGGTCATTTTTAATTCCAACCAGAAAAAATGATTGTGAATGAAATTTAAATTAAAGTTTTGTTTGATTTCAAATTCACTTACAATTTAAAGTTTAATAATATCTACCTAATGTTTAATTGAAAATGAATTTGGTGCACATAAAATTTCCCAACCAACCCAAAACCAAATTTAAAAAAATCCCCAAAATTAAAAAAAAAATATGCAAAAATTAAAATGCTTTCGAGATATGGACGTCTTAAGTTTTGTAAATTTTTAATTGTAAAATTTTTTCCCAATTGTGGCGTTTTGTTTTTTGTTGTAAATTTTGACGATTTTATTTTATTGTCGATTTTTTCAAATATTTCCTATTTGGTAATTTTGTTACTTAATTTTAGCGGGTTTTTTTTTTTACTTTTTAATTTTTTTTTTTCTTTCAATTTTATGCTTTTTTTCCAATTTTGTGTTTTAATTTTGAAGATTTTTTTTTTAATTTGACGATTTTTTTAAAATTTTGATGATTTTTTTTAATTTTGTAATTTTTTAAATTTGGCGTTTTTTTTATAGCGATTTCCCCTAATTTTTTTGGAATTTTTTTTACAAATTTTAATAGTATCTACAAAAAATTCGTTTAAAATTAAAAACCATATTCAATTTAATTTTTAATAGATATAATTGAAATTGTAATTGAAAATAAAGTTACAAATTATTTTAATTGATACTGCAATTTCTTTAATATGACCGAATTCAATTAAACTTTTAATCGATTTTAGATTTTTCCGTGAAGTCAGAATTTCACATCTGAATAATTTTGTGTAAATAAGTAAATGAGTAAACGAAAACCAAAAAAAAAAAAATTATGCAAAATTTCGAATTTTGGGAATTCTTAATAAAAATCTACTACTCTTCACAAATGAGCTATTTTCGGCCGAAATTCGGCACTGGTTAAAGTTTTCCATACAAAACATTGATTTTTTCATTTGGAATCATTTGCAATAAAACCGTGGGGGTGCAAAAACAAATATATGTTTAGGGGACACCCTACTATGCATACTTGACCATAATAAACCAAACAATATTCCCTATTTTTCCTTTTAAGAGTTGTCTATCTGTGTTTGTGTGTGTGTGGCTTTGGGTTGGAGTGTGTGTTACTAAATACAACAACAATAGCACAAAGGACCCTTAGAGAAAACATATGTTTTCCTTTTTTTCAGTTAATGAAATATTTGTATGCTCTGTTTTTACTATTTAGAACAATTTACCTTTTTTTCTCTCTTTTGTTATTGTAATAATTTATTTGAAAGAAAGGAAAAAAAAACGAATAGTCCTTTGTAATACTCATGTTAATCCGCGAGCTGTATTAAGGCACGTGTATTACAACTTTTCACTCTGTTGTAAGAAAATTTTGTTTAGATATTAGTTTTGGTTTTTAAAAACCAATGAGTCATGGTTCATTATCCTTTTTCTTTAAACTAAAAGTTGTTGTAAATATGTTGGTAACATATGGAGTTAAAATTAAAAAAAAAAAACATTAAGAAATTTACAAAAAAAAAGCAGCAATGCAAATTGTTAAGGAATCTTTTTAAAACAAGAACTCTACAAATTTTGTTTAAAGTCCAAGAATTTAAACAACAGCCTACCAAAGTTAAAATCAAAATCCTTGTTATCATATATTGGTTGACCACTTGTTTATAATTACAACTTTTATAACTTTAACATTTTTTCAATTTTCTAATGATTACTTTGAAAATATATTACATTGTAACTAATAATTATAATAAAAATATTATAAATCTCCCATTATTGTCTCATGATTTTTTTTCCTGGGAATTTTACATTTAAGTTTTTTTTTTTCTCTTTTGTATTATAAGTAGATTTAATCATATAATATGACAAAATAATATGTATGATTATTTCAAGTCATCAAAATAACTTTAGTCAACAGAAATCATACCGTTAAAGACAAAAAAGAAAACCGCTAACAAAAAATTTAACTGAAATTTAATATTTTAAAGCTCTTTAAAGAAAAAAAAAATAATCGCCATAATATATTAAGAGTGTGTGTGATAACGTTAAGTTGTTTATAAAATAGGTCATAAACAGATTTAAGAAACATGATTTTACTAGAAAAATTAAGAGTTATGAGACGTAAAATAGTGCACTTAGAATACTATGTAGGTAAAGACCACTGCAAATGTAGGTAAAAACAAATGAAATTTCACTTAAAGAAAGGACGACTTACATTTCAGTAAATTCAACTAACATTGTCATTTGTTTTTTAATGTTCAAAAAATGACTAATAATTGTAGTAAAAATTAGCCACATGTTAGTAAAAAATAAACAAACATTTATTTTTTTTATTTTTTTAAATAACAAAAAACTACTGTAAAAAAATTAATGTAAAATCATAAAACAGTGATTTTATGTGGTTTGTTTTTTAAATGAACTGACCGGTTAGTAAAAAATTAATTTGTTCTACAAATGACTGACATTTACATTAAAGATAAAGAAACTGTATTACAACCCAAACTACATATTTTTAAAGTAGAAGTTCCCTGTGTGTGGGTTAAGAAATGAGGTTTTATATCAGTTTGTCATTCCGTTTGTATCATATATTTTTGGTACTTATTAGGATTGTCAATTGAACAAAAATTATTCGATTAATCCAATGAATAAAAAGTAAATTCGAAAGAACAATTTAAAACCCGAGTAAAAACGTTTGTATGTAGTAATACACAATTTTATATACACTTATATGTTTTTGTCTGCCTGTGTCATAATAAAATCATATATAAACATTTTTTTCGAAAAATTTTGATATGATGTCACATATAGTTGGGCTTATCGCATCTCGATCAATATATAATTATATATTGCATTTAGAATTAGAAAAAATTAATCCAACTAAATATGGCGTTATATATACCTAGACATTGCAAAATACAAAATAATATAAAGGGTCCGCCATCTAACGTTTTTTTTTCAACTAGTGCTTATTTCGTGAATGGTAACACTTAGCTCATGTCTGATTTGACAGATAATTAGTTTTATCCTTCCGCTTAACGAATATGGTTGTGTATACGCTTGAACAACGCTGCGAAATATTGCGACATTACTTTGAAAATTGGCCCATTTTTCTTCGAAAATGAGCAAGGAGTGGCCGTTACAGTCAATGGCGATCGTTATCGGGCAATGTTGAACGAATTTTTGTTCACAAAAATTGAAGAGGAGGATATTGGCAACATTTGGTTTCAACAGGACAGAGCTATGTGCCACACAGCCGAAGCTACACTCGATGTTTTGCGCCCAGTTTTTGAAGATCGCATTATCAGCCGCAGAGCTGATGTCGTTTGGCCACCTCGGAGCTGCGATTCGACACCGTTGAACTATTATTTGTGGGGTGCCGTCAAAGATAAGTGTTACGCCAACAAGCCAGAGACAATTGACGCTTTAAAGGACAATATTCGTGAAGCCATTGGTGAAATACAGCTGCACACAATCGATAATGTGCTTAAAAATTTAACCGATCGTGTAGGCTACAGCATGGCCAGCCGAGGCAGCCATTTGAATGAAATTATTTTCCATTATTAACCGAAAGGATTGTACTTTCAAATAAAAAAAGAAATTTGAGAAAATATTCAGTAGTTTTTTTTTATAGCATTTTCAAAAAAAAAAGTTATTTGGCGGACCCTTTATATTTAGGTATTATTTTTATATTTAAGAAAACCACAATTTAAGTTTGGGATTTTTTGCAACATATTAGTTTAAGGTCTATAATTATAAAAAATATTCAATTAAATTTTTAATAAATATGATTAAAATCTAAATTGAAAATTAAATTTATTAAATAACTACAATTTATTTGAATTGATATAACAATTTTCTTAATAGGACCGAATTCAATTAAACTTTTAATTGAATTAACATATATTTTAATTGAAACACGATTTTAGTTTTTTCTGTGATAGTTTTTAACTTTAGGTTCAAACCAATACAACATGGAGTCACTGGATTTACATTCACTAAAAATTAATTTCCATATCGCTGCTTGGGTAAAAGTTGTTTTTTCTGATTTTTAAACTTTTGCAGTTCTTTCTTTACACTCAGGGAACTTCTGCTGTAAATATTTGTAGTTGTTTGAGTTGTAATACAGTATCTTTATTTTTAAGTGAAAAAAAAACAGTCATTTGTAGAACAAATTTCAGTTTTGACTACATATGAAGTTCATTTAAAAAAACAAACCACATCAAATAACTGTATTATGATTTTACATTTATCTTATACATAGTTTTTTTTATTTAAAAAAATAAAACAAATAAATGTTTGTTTATTTTTTACTGCATATGTGGTTAATTTTTAGCTACAATTGTGGTTTATTTTTTGAACAGTAAAAAACAAACGACAATGTTAGTTGAATTTACTGAAATGTAAGTCGTCCTTTCTTTAAGTGAAGTTTCGTTTATTTTTGACTACATTTGCAGTGGGGTTTACCTACATAGTATTCTAAGTGTACGATTTTTGCGCTGTTAAATGTAATTTAGTTTTGAGAAAAGCATATAAAAATCAGTGACATTTTATACTGCTTGAGGTATAGCAAATTATGTCAGCGCACCAATAATGGGATAAAAACAACACAAACTTATTGGCGTAAATTTTTGGAAAATTTGTTTCTTTTTTGCGTCTGACATTGACAATTATATTCGAAATTGTCTAGTGTATTGCGTGAACTGAATTTCTAAGTAAGCAGCACCTCCGAGTCGAAAAGGCATTTAAAAACTTTTAAACGCATGATTTTATGAAGTATTTAGAAATTTTGAGAAATTTAATTACACTGCGCTACAAAATTGACCCCTAAAATTGAAAACAAGAGTACCGACCATTGATCCTAAATATTTCTGTTGACTTTAATGACGTACCCAGTTTCTTCACTTATGCGCCAGATTTGTTGCAACTTTCATTAAAGTTTTGCATGTTTTAACGCAGTTTTTCATACATATAATTTTAAAAATCAAATATTTTATCTAAAATTTTTTTAATAAATACATAAAAACCTTCATCAACATTCGGGTAACAAATTTGGTAAAGAAATGTGTAGCATTAATAAGTTAATTCGCCTTTTTTCTCAGTTTTTACTACAGTTTACCAATTTTCCACAATTTATCATCCCATTTCGCAATCGATCAAAGCATTTTTGTGCATAAGCAAAAAGAGAAATACGAACAACTATTTTGTATCATAAAGAAAAAAAAAATTGCGTTTAATGGGAAAAACGCGAAATGTGCATACAACTTATATGACAGCATAGCGAAAAAAGACGACCTATGAGTTCATATTTTAGTATAATTTGTAAATAGATTAAAAAATTATGTGTGCCAAAATTAAACAAAAAGGTGTATATTTGCGAAAGATATTTTTCAGATTTTATTTTAAAATTCACACACTCATAATAATCCATGCATAAAACTACGAAATTATTGTTAAAACTACAAAATCTTTCGTAAAATGTACAAATTTTCGTTTATTTTACAAAAAAATTTGTTACCCCAGCAAAACCACACATTGCTAAATAATGGGTAAAGTAATGTATCGCCATAGGGCTTCACTCATTACACTACACCTTACTTCACTGATGAATTTTCCAGGCGATGAGCGTAAAAGTAATATGTGGACTCATTACCTAATAGGGGATAACTGCTTACTTATATGGTTACCGGGTTCGAAAAAGTAATGGCTCTACAAATAGATTTTCATAAAAAAAATATATTTCAAACATTTTTTTAATGAATTAAATAATGTGGTCTCTTTGGGATTCGAACTTATGGTCTTTTGGTTGTTAGGCGAGAACTCTACCCACTTAGCTATCGTCATATAATAATAAGTTGCTTAAAATGTAAATGAATTGTTGTGCTTCGAGTTTCCGTTTGTGATGTTAAAAATATATACCTTACCCTCATGCTTACAAAAAATCACAAAGTAATGTCTGAATATAGATTTTCCAAAAAATATTTGAAATATTGTTTTACGTGTATATTTCATGCATTATGTAATTGATGATCGGTAAGTCATTACTTTATGTTTATAAATAATGCAAAAGGTAATAAGGTAATCCATGAGAACAGAGTTATTGGTAACTCATTACTTTATGTTTTAAAATAATGCTGTATGTAACTAGTATACATTACAATGTAATGCATTATGTAACCCAATATCGGCAATTCATTACTTTTTGTTCTAAAATAATGATACAGGTAATAAGTATACATTACAAGGTAATGTATTACTTCATCGCACCCATTACTAAAGTTTTGCTGGATATTGTAAAATTTTTTCGTAGTTTTACGCATCGTTTATTATCTGTGAAAATTTTTGAAATTAAAATTATTACAAAGTAATACATTATGTAACCCAATATCGGTAATTCATTACTTTTTGTTGAAAAATAATGATACAGGTAAGGAGTATACATTACAAAGTAATGTATTACTTTCATCGCACCCATTACTAAAATTTTGCTGGATATTGTAAAATTTTTTCGTAATTTTACGCATCGTTTATTATGTGTAAACATTTTTAAAATAACATTGGTAAATATTCTGTAGACATTCACTGTAATGAGAGTGTTTGTTAAAATAACGAAGATATCTATGTGAGCGCTCTTAAGGCCTTCATGGAGGACCAGACATCGGTCGTTTGCATATAGAGCCTTTATCAGACGAATGATTTTAGTTGGAATTGCCTTACAAGCGAGGGCTTGCCAGATAGCGAATTGGTGTAAGGAGTCAAAAGCACGCTTGAAGTCTATAAATATTAGATATAGTTGGACTCTCAATTCGTCAGATTGTTGTACGATTATGCGTATACTATTGATATTATTGTGGGCGTTGTGGTGTAATGGTTAGCGCGTTGGACTTTTACACAGAAGGTCCCGGGTTCGATCCCCGGTGCCGGCAACATCAAAATAATATGTATGAGTTTTTTTCTATCCCTCATACGTATCGCAATGCCCACCTTCGGTGTTCCCATAGCAATTAACCCCACCGAAGTAAAATAATGAATCAGGGCTATGAACCAAAAAGCTTCAATAAGTTCGCCAACTGTCCATCAGGTGGCGAGCAACAACTGTTCTTATATAGTGTAACAAAGCCTTCGCCAACATTAGCGACACTGCTATTTTTATTAAATCCACTGTATATCAAAAATTATGATAAGTTTGACATTTTCTTATAAATTTAAAAATGATGACGAAATGTTTAGTTTATTTTATTTTATTTTTAGTTTTTTTTTTTTTTTTTAATAATTATTAAATGCCAAATAAAACTGAAACATTTATAGTCTGCGCCATTTTGTTGTGATTTTATTTTCTCTTTACTGAAGACTAGAAAACTACATCTGCAACATTTTGTATTTAGGGTGGGGTTGATAATTTTCAATTTCACATTTTTCCCTATAAGATGTCTTTGTAATATCTAAACTTGTTTTATTCTTTCTATAGAAACAGGGTGTGTTTTGTATGACTGTGATATTCTCTAATATCTAAACGACGCCATTTTTTTCGCAGTAAATAAGCTGTGTATATCTTCTTCTTTAACAACCCCAGCAGGAAAAGATTTGTTTTTCTATACTCGTAAAAATTTTATTTTACTTTAATCATTTTGTGAATTTTCTTTTTTCTTTGCTACAAAATGTTCTTTTTATAAGTTTAACCTTTAATAATATTTTAATATTATATTGTTGAACCCCCTCTTACCACCCAAAATCAACCTTTAAGAGTTTTGTTATTTCTTTATAACTTTGCCTTGTCATTTCCTAACGCTCCCAGCGGTGCCCAGCAAAATATTTAACAAAGAATAACATTATGCTGTAATAGCTCTGTATGTCTGACGCACCCGCTCCACTGTTTAACAAACTCACAGAAAACATCGCTAGTTTTGCTACAACATTTTTTCAGAGTTTTTTTTTTTTTTTTTTTTTTTTTCTTTTTTTTTTTTTTTTTTTTTTTTTGGCTTACTACATAAATATATGAAGAGCTTTTGGGAAATGGGCCTTATTAAAACATACAAACATTGTTTTACTTTTTTATGTTAACAGTTAACAGATAGAGGGTTGTTTGTTAGAAAACATACTATAAGAATCGAATAAAAGAATTGAAAAAAAAAACAACTTGACCCTGACTTGCGCAGTTTTTCGCAAAAAAAAAAAAAAAAAAAAAAAAATAAACAGAAAAAATTTTGTACAATTTTTATAGAAAATGTGTATCATAGAATTCTTTACAAATGATAATATCAATTTAATGCAAAAATTTTGTTTCAAAACAAATTATTTTAAGCAGACAAACATATTAAATTTGTAATTAAACTTAATATAAAATTGTTGTTTTATTCAATTTGTTCACCTTAAATGATTGAAAATAAAAAGCTAAAAAATTTGCTTAAATTTTAGTTATTTCGCTTTGTGCTTTAATTTTTCTATATCCTGAAAAGCTGTAATATGAAATGGCATACAAATTGGCGAACCGGTTAAAAACGGTTATGAACCGGTTATGGAAAATTTTGGTGTTAAATCATTTGTCGTTGTCAAAATAGTTAACTAACCATAAAATAAAATTATTTTGGTTATAATATTTCTATTCATTTTAAAATTTTTTTAAAATATGTGCAAAACCAACAATATTTCATAAGAAACAATTTTTAAAACTAATAATTTTTAAATGGAAAATCTTAAAATTAGTTTTTAAAACTTATCATTTTGGAATTGAAACTGAGTTTTTTTTATATATTCTGGAGTGGTAATAAAAAATTATAATTTTCTGTTTATTACAAGACGTTAAGACAAAATTAAATTAATAAATGAAATTTAAAAATTAAGATGAATATCAAAAGTGAGAACCCAAATCGCTATTAATATAGGTTTATTACCAAAAAAAAAAACTTTATTGTTAAATAAATTGAAATATTTTTCTAATAAAAAATTGAAATCGGACATAAATCTTATAGTTTCGATTTAGTTTTAAATTTTAACTATATCCAGAAGTAATACAAAATCCAACAGCATAACATTAACGCACTGATTGAAATGGTTCTTTAAAAATTTAGTGTCAAACTTCTCGATCTTTTAAAATTTTGAAAGTAAAATAATTTTATTATTACACAGAACAAAGTATTGTTATTAAAATTTCAATTAAACTTTTGTTTGATTCAAACTCACTTTCAATTAAATTTTTAATAAAATCTATTAAGTGTTTAATTGAAAATGAATTTGGTGCACACACAACTTACAGTATGCAATATTTAAAAAATAAATCACCAAAATTAAAAAATTCTCAAAATGAAAAAAAAAAACGAACTTGAAAAAAAAACCGAAACTAAATTTTCAAATCATAAAAACATAAGTTGGCATCCATCATTTTAATAATCTTACACTTTTTTTTACAAAAATATTCATTAAAAAGCTCAAAATATGCATCAAAAGTCAAAATATACAAAAAACATAAACTTTTGCCAAAATCTGCACATACAAATCGATTCCATTTTGTTATAAATTTCATTATTCGGATAAACATTTGGTCTATATCAGTTTTAGATGAAAACATATGAAATTCCTTACTCTAGTTGGTACCTTATTTTATATAAATGAATAGTAAAATAATCAATGGCATAAAAAATAGTTAACCGGTTTAAAGCGGTTATGAACCGGTTATTGAAAATTTTGATGTCAAATTACTTGAATTTCTAATAATATAATCCAGAGTCAATATAAAATCTAGAGGTATACGCAAATATTATTACTCTTATATTAGGCACTTTAAACTTTGAACCAAATTACCAAATCTCTTAGTTTTCATATAAGTTTTTAATAAAAATACACATTGTTTAGATATAGATAAAATTTAATTGAACCAAACTAATAGTTGACGTGTTTGAATTTTAACGGAAAATATTGATTTCCTTAATTTTTTAGATTCAAAACATAAAATTTTAAGCAATTTTCTTTTAACGGTATAATTCTGCCAAAAATGCATGCCGAAAAAATCGTAAAGTAACCGAATATTCTCTAAAACTCTTATTATATCGAATCAGCATAAATATAAACGAACCGGTGTAAAATCCAGGGTGTTTTTAAAAATATTAAAATTTTAAAGAAATAAAACTAAAATTTGATTTAAATATTATTTACCTTTTTTCTGTATCCAGGAGCATTACAAAAAAAAAGACATAAGAATTTATGAACCGGTTTAAGGCGGTTATGAACCGATTATGGAATATTTTGGTGTCAAACTACTTTTCTTCTAAAAAAACTAAAGTAATTTTATATAGAGTTTGTTCAATTTTCTAATTTAGTTACAAATAAAATTTTTTTTTTGTTACATTTTAGCCTTAATAAAAAGTAATCAAAACAATACTAGCATAAAAATAACCGAAACGATCCAAACGGCTATAAACCGGGTTTCGACTTTCTTAATGTCAATTGACAAATTGAAATAATATTACTTTAATCCTGCAAGCAGAGAACGGGGGGAATATTATCGAAGTGCAGTAACACTTAGAATACTATGTAGGTAAAAACCACTGCAAATGTAGTTAAAAACAAATGAAATTTCACTTGAAGAAAGGACGACTTACATTTCAGTAAGTTCAACTAACATTATCTTTGGTTTTTTACTGTTCACAAAATGAACCACATATGTAGTGAAAAATATACAAACATTTATTTGTTTTTTTTTTTTTTAGATAAAAAAAAAACTACGGCATAAAATTAATGTAAAATCTTAATACAGTAATTTGATGTGGTTTGTTTTTTTAAATGAATTACAATAGTAGTCAAAACTAAAATTTCTTCTACAAATTACTGTTTTTTCACATAAAAATAACGATACTGTATTACAATTCAAACAACTATAAATATTTACAGCAGAAGTTCCCTGAGTGTACATAAGTTTCAAGATAGTTTTACAAATTTCTTGTAAAATATATGCAACTTTTTTAGACATTTTTTACTGGGCTTGTATATACACAGTTTACAAAAATTTGTTAAAATTTTACTAGAACTTTGTAAAACTAACTTGAAACTTATGTAGTTGTATAATTACTCAGCACTTCGATAATATTCCCCCAGTTTTTATCTGCTTGTAGAGAAATAAAAATCGTAAAGCAAAAAATTACGAAACAGTTAAAAACGGCTATGAACGGGTTATTGACATTTTTCCTAATAAATTACTTGTCTTTCTACAAATATTAAAATTATATGGAAATAATATTATTTTATTGACAATTTGCAAGATTATTGAAATTAGTTTTAAAATTTTGTTGGTAAAGTTTTTACTCAAAAAGATTAAACTTTGTTTTAAATATTAATATTTCTATATATTTATTACTTTTTCCATGCCCAGGAGCCATAACAAATCATATAGCATCAAAATTTGCGAACCGGTTAAAAACGGTTATGAATCGGTTTTTAAAAATTTTAATGCCAAATTATTTGTCTTTTAAAAAATATAACTACTACAACAAAATTAAATAATTTTAATCGATATATTTGCTTTTTTTTCAACAATTTTTAATAAAGATAGTTTAGATATTTGATAAATAAATATTTTGTATTCAAATTAAAACTAATGAACACATTTAGCTTTTTCTTCACATTTTCTTTAATTTCCTAAGTACTGAATAACAAAAATGTCTATAGAATCTGAAAGCCGTGTAACTGCTATTTTTGCAAACACTACTGCAGTTTATATACAAACCAATAAAAAATATGACGTGTAAATTTGCCAAAAAAAAAAAACTAAAATTTTCAATATGTATTTTATTAACAAAAAAAAAGAATACTTATAATAAACAAAAACACAGCAAACAAATTTGTTAAAAATTTAATTTAGCTTTAAATTAATATACCAACGGCAAAGTCACGCAATATATGATAATATTTTCTTAACATTTTCCAGCCATAAACTAGCGTGACCGTCAACATATCAAAACACTCAACAATTTTTTTGTTTTACTATTAACTTCAATAAAGTCAGAAACAAAAAATAACGACAACTTAAAATTGCATTATAAAATGTCTGTCTAAAAATCAAAGTTTTAGTTTTTTTTTTTTATTTATAAAAAAAATTAAATAGGTAAGTGTTAAAACTCTTAAATAATCTCATAAATCATTCATATATAGAATATAGAAGTAAGAAAGAAGGATTGAAGACTTTATCCTTATTGTACGAAATGTTTTAATATACCAGGTTGTTTAGGAATTATCAAAAAACGCACCAATAAGGCCTTTAAAAATGCATTTATAAATGCAAATTTTAAATTCATTTAACATTTATGGGTTCTTTTTTTAAGTTGTTTGCATATAAAGGGACTCTTTAGTCTTAGTAAAATGTACAAAGACACTTAAAAGTATGAATTCATTAACAAATTTTAAAAATAATTTTAAAAATATTAAACTTTTCTTAATTAAACATGTTGCAAATATTAGCCACATAAGGTCCTAACATACAAAAAAAAAAAATCCATTTCAATTACTGAAACCACCGATTCAATAACTTTAATTACTGAAATTCCGCCAACAACGAAAATTACTAATTCAATTAGAAATTGATAGCTCTTTAATTGAATTATTTTTCAATTAAATAATAACTCATTTGATTAAAAAGTGATCAATATCGTATACCTTCCCAAAAAAAAAATTTTTTTTGTTGCCATACCAAATATTTTTTTATAGAACTGTTGTTGTCATACCAAATGTTTTTTAACAGCTTGAATTTTATAACATTGAACTTAAACCGGCGTGACGCTGACTTTAATGTACGCAAATGCTTACATCTTCCTGACCATAATACCATACTACAGGCGGAGGTCACCGCGATTACGGAATGCATTAATGATTACGGAATGCATAAATGAATATCATGGGCTTGACCGGTGATATTGTGATTTTCACGGATAGGCAAGCGGCTATCCGGGCTCTATCTACGGACTCTGTGGAATCAATGACGATACTCAGGTGTAAAGGGGAAATTAACGACTTCTCTGCACGGAGACAAATTGAGATTATATGGGTGCCGGGACACTGGGGTATAGCGGGAAACGAAGTGGCTAATGATTTGGCTAGGGGAGGATCTTCCCTGGAGTTAGTCACTTTGGGGAACGCTAAACCTATTCGAGCTCTCAAGGCGGAGCTGGTGGACTGGGCTGACACCATGCTCTCTATCTGGGAGAATGCGGGTGTTGGCAGGACCACGAGTATTCTCTGGGGCAACCCGGACACGGACAAGACGAGGGAAATTCTGAATCTCAGTAGGAAGGAGCTGAGTCTTTTGATGGAAATCCTCACGGGACACTCGACACTAAGGGCCCATCTTCACCGTATTGGAAGGGCTGGTTGGTTGGTTGGTTTAAGTGGCAGCTCACGCTACTCGTGAGCATCAAGTAGAGTCAAAAAGCGACTCCGTTTTGAAGAGACCACACTACCCGTAAGGAACTAATATCCGGAGTACTAGACCCACCCCGTTTGGTTAATATAACGTATGAGATCACCGAATCCCACACGTGATATTACCGAGAGGTCGTCCAGTATATGGTCACCCAAGATCCGGAGTCGAATATTTTGCAGCGCCGGACAATCGCAGAGAAGATGCTCCACAGTCTCCTCCTCACCCGGTATGCCGCAGCTGCGACAATGCGAAACCGCGTACAATCCCAAGTCTAATGCCATGCCTACCAATCAGCCAGTGACCGGTCAGAACAGCCGTCAGCCTCGAGACATCCCTCCTGCTCCTGCTCAGCAGAGAGTTTGTACGCCCTAGGTCGTAGTTGGGCCACGTAAGTCTCGCGGTCCTACAGGTATCCAAATTATGCCACCTGTCCCCCGCCCTGCGAAAGGCTGACTCGAGAGTGTGCAGGGCCTGTGGGGAGGACGAGGAGACCTTGGAACACTATCTCTGTAAATGCCCGGCATTTGCCGGGATTCAGGTCGAAATACTATCCGGTGACCCAATATCCACATTGAGGATGGAAGAAGTTGAGGAGTTTCGTCAGTGCGACGGAGTTCCTGGGGTAGGAATGTCACATAGGACGATTGTTTAGAGCGCACAACAAGCCGACATTCTGGCTTAAGTGTAAGTCCTCAGGGACTTGAGTCGGATTAGGGAAGCATTTCCCTTCTCCGAATCCTCTTTTCGACCTAACCTATCCTAAACCGGCATGTAATTCTCATTTAGTTAGCAGAGTTATTTATACTTATGTGAGTGAACAAATTCACACAGAAATAAGTTTTTTTCTTTCTATTGAAGCGTAGGGGTTATGGCAATTTTTTTTTTTTTGATTTCTTCTTTGCAGAAATTATCTCCTTTGTTGAAATCAGAGTATTTTTTTTTTGTTTAAAATAATTTTTAATTTATTTTTTGCATTTTCTTTCTGTTTAAAAAAAAAAAAACTTTTATTTAACAAAATTAAACTTTAAAAATTACATTATCAATTTTATAATAATGTTTTAGAATATATTAATATTCAGATTTATAGAACTGAAACTTGACTTAATAAAGTAATAAACCTAATAAGAATTAATAGCTAATCCAATTGAAATAAATTTAAAATATTTATTACTAATATCACTAAACATAAACATTTATAAAAAACAGGAACTACATAAATATTACAAAAAACAACAACAATGTGTTGATGTTTGCTTTTGAGTGATAATATAAAACAATGTCAAGCAAGTTCCAAATTTGAGCAAATATTTAATTAATTCAATTAATTTTTAATTAACAGCTTTTAAAATGTTTAACAAAACGATTTAATTGAAAAAAGTAGGGACATATTTTTTTTTCTATGTAAGGGCTTGGTTAATCTTTTTTATTATATTTATGAAATGTTTTATTTGAAGAGAATTGATGAAGATGACGATTTGGATCAAAAATCTTTATCTATATAAATTCTCACCTAATAAAAACTTCTATAAATATGATCCAAAGGTTCAAAGATCAAAAATCTATAATCTATATTTTAAAGCTTTTTCTATTGCAAATCAATGAATTCATTCTTTGAAACTGTAATTGTATGTGATACAAGAACTTCGACAAATAAGGATACCAATTTTGTGTCTAAACACGCAGAGCCCTATATTTTCTGGCTCGCAGTCTGTCTGCATGTTTTGGTTGTATATACCGTTATGTATTTATGTTGATTATAGTCCTTACATTGACCATGTGACCTTGAAAATAAGTTAAATTTTTGTTGTTGTTGTGTTTACCATACTACAATTTTTGTTTTTCTTTAAGTTTTGCTCTGATTTGAAATACTGCAGTTTTTAAAAGAAACAAAAATAATAATTTTGCAAATTACTGTGTTGTATGTAGTATTTTTGTTGTGCGGCAAACCGCTAATAAGTTTATAAACACTATTTAATAAGAGAACACACACATAATCAACAAAAAAAAAATAATAAAAATGCAGACATAACACTAAATGCCTTTAACAAATTTTGAAATTCCTAAATTTTTTGAAAGGAATTTTTTATCAATCAAATTCGCCAGAAATTTATAACTCAATAAAAGATTTTTTCATTCACAAATACATTTTTAATTGAAAAAACTTCAGATTTGCTAAAACTTTTTTTCACTCCACAATAAACTATTCTATACAAAAAAAAAAAAATATTTTTGATTTTAAAACCATTTGAAATATTTTAAAGCTGATAACAGATTTTATAAAGGAATATGTACTTTAAAAATATTCTGCGAACATGCAGATTTTAATGAACTTTGGATATGAAAGAGCAAAAAGAAAGAGACACGGTTTATTTGCTGCCCAATCTAAAGTTTAAGGGTTAAAGGTAAGGGTTGAAAATTTATTTGTTTTTGTATGAAAACATGTGTAAAATTTATGAAAATTTGATTTACCTGCACGCATGGTTTTAGTATTGAAGAAGACAAAAATTTTGATACCCATATTACCTAGGTTTTGGAATCAGGGTTGCCACCTTTTTAATATATAACAAATTTTGTGGAAAAGTCGCATAAAAACCGAACGATTACGAATATCAGAAAAAAACTCAGTAACGCCCTCGATTAAATATGCGGTACACAGAAAAAATTACTAACGTAAAATATCTAATTAAAGATTTGATTTGAATTGAATTGAATTTGTTCCTAAACAAATATTTAATTGAATCAATTAATATTTTAATTGACTTTTAAATATATTAATACATATTTTATTTTAGACGCAATTATTATATTATTTTTTCATACACAGTATGCATAAATAGAAAATTTTCAGTATAAAATACCAAATACATTTGAAGTTAACAAACGAAACAAGCACACACACAAACAGACTTAGCATTGCAAAAAACACACATACCAACGTATAGATCACACACTTTTTTGTGAGTATCATATTTTTTTTTTTTGTAGAAATTATTTATAACTTCTTTTTTTTCCTTCTTAATTTTAATAAAAGGTTTAATTGATAGTATCATTGCCGTGATAGGCGCAAAATCAATTAAAATATTAACTGATTCAATAGATTTTTTAATTGAAACCCGTTTTTAGTTTTTTCTGTGTACTATTAGCGACAATTCTTTAATAAAACACAAATTTTTGAATAACAAGAATACTTGCAATTCTTTAGACATAATTTATAAGCCAATGAATGTGTCTTTAAAAAAGCTCTCATTTAATACCAATTTTGCCTATAGAGCAATTCCATATGAAAACGATCAAAATTGGCAAATTTTTGGACGACCCCCTCTCCGATTTTAAAATAAATAGTCTCAACCGATTGCCCAGCAAAAAATAATGTACCTACATATTTTTTTTTTTTTATAGTGACTGGTTTAGTGGTGGTGTGCACCACTGTCATGTGACAAAATTGAAGAATTCTTCATAAGGGACCTCATTGAAAGTTGTTTTAAAAAAAAACTACTAAAGCGATCGCAACGAGTGATAGCTCGTTGGAAAGGTATTGAATCAAAAATTGAAGAATTCTTCATAAGGGACCTCATTGAAAGTTGTTTTAAAAAGGTACTGAATCAGGCTTTAATTGAAAAATAAAATTTTCCTAATTTTTCTTGTTAAATAATTAAAAATAATTCAATTATAAAAAATATAAAAACAATGAGAACAAGGTGGTCTCTTAAATGCTCTTCTCCTGTCCAAACAAGGAGTCGGGGCCCATTTTTTTATTGCTGATTCTTAAAGCAAAAATTATGAGGAATCCAAAAAAAATAAAATTAGCCGGAAATTTAGGAGCTTCTGTGGAAAATCGGAAAATTTAATTTTCATGGGAAAAAAGGTAAATTTCTGAGAAAAATTAGGAAAATTTTATTTTTCAATTAAAGCCTGATGCAATACCTTTCCAACGAGCTATCACTTGTTGAGTTTTTTTTAAAACAACTTTCAATGAGGTCCCTTATGAAGAATTCTTCAATTTTGTCACATGACAGTGGTGCACACCACCACTAAACCAGTCACTATAAAAAAAAAAAAATATGTAGGTACATTATTTTTTGCCGGGCAATCGATTGAGACTATTTATTTTAAAATCGGAGAGGGGTCGTCCAAAAGGTGATCGCTTTCATATGGAATTGCTCTATAGTTTCGCAAAGCAAGCCTTCGGTGTTCCATGGCACTTAACCAAACCGAAGTAAAATAATGAAGCAGGGCTATGAACTGTTCTAAGACTTATCATCTCGCGGAGTTACAGTTTTACCATGTTTGAAGCCCTTCATATTTCCCCACCTTTTACCTCTCTACTATACCCTTTCCAAAGAAAGCAACACATTAATTAATAGGAAGAATTTCCTGAGTGTTACTTCTTTTTTAAAACAAAAAAAAAAAAAAAGTTTAATTTTTTGACAGTACTTATATCCTAGGAAAGAGGAGAAATGTATGCCTGCACGCAGAAAAATTACAGCTACATAAGTTTCGAGTTACTTTTACAAATTTCTTGTAAATTATATACATTTTTCAGAAATTTTTTACCACGCTTGTATATATAAACTCCACTTTTTAGTTAAAGTTTCCATTCCAGGGCTAAAATGCATAAAATATGATTTAAAAAAAAAATCAAATTTTATCAAAACAAAAATTTTGTGTGTTGCATTTATTCGTCGACGTTCAAATAGAAAATAGAAAATTTTTCTTTAAAATTCATCTTACTACAAGTTAATTAAAAATTTATTTTATATTTTATAAAATTTTAGCGTTTTTTTTCAAATTTTTTTGCACTTTTCGATCTAAAAATGAATTTAGCTATTTCTAACGATTTTTGGGTCAGACTTAGCTACTTTTCTTCAACAAAAGTTGACAACAGTGTATGCAACCCAAAAATAAATTTAGATTGGTTTTTTCTTTGCATGTATTTTGCCTCTTGAAAAAATTGGATTTTATACTTGCTTTAACACGCAAAATTCTTATAAAATTTAACCTTCAGCCGATTATTAGCCGCCGCTGACGCTTTTTCCTTCCAAGCCTTGGCTGGCCATATTTTGGCCACTACGTGCGATTAAGCCGCCGTCGCCGACGTTTTGCACTGGATATCGTCCATTTATTAAATTAATCCTTTTTCATAAAGTTTAATGAAAATTTTGATTTTACTTATGAAAAATTTCATATGATCAATGAAAAAGTGGCGTAATAAATTGTTTCATTAAAACTACGAAGCATCTTCATAAAGTTTAAGAAATTTGTAGTTTAGTGAAAAAATTTCCTTAATGCTATAAACACATAGACGACTGCAGCTACACGACTACAGCATGTCAAAAATAAAATACACACGTTTATATGAAAACGATTATTTTGGCACCAACACAACTACACGGCTACCCGACTACTTTTGCCGCTGTAGTCAACTTAGGTTAATTTCTATTTTTGTTGGCTGCAAAACAAAAATAGTGTTGACAATAAAACAAAATATGTAACAAATTAGTGCTTAAAAATATTTTATTTTGTTAAACACAAAAAACGTCGCAACATCAAATGGTATAATTGCATTAATATTCAAGAGGGGTTATATAAATTTATTTTCACGTTATAATAATGTATTATAAATAAGTAATTGTATTTTTAAGTGAACTTTATATACGTGTCTACAACCAAGCATGTTGTTCTATTTTAATAAAGAAAAAAAAGATGTAATTGGCACTACTGAAACAAAAATGCATTTGTATCAGGGATGTTAAATGGAGTTTTCAATTTTGTACCAACATCCAAAAAAATTGTACTTTTTGGACATTGACGGTACCATTTTTTTTAAAATTTATTAAAACAACAAAAAAAAATACATAAAAATTCTCTTGTACAGAAAAAAAAAAAACAAAACCTTCCAATAACATACATTATATGTATGAATAAAATAAGGCATAAAAAAGTCTTGTGAATATATGAGACCAAATCATGGAATTATTTGTTTAGTTAATAAACTATTTGGAATTTCTACATCATAGCAGCATAAATTTGTCGCTCTTAACCAATCCTTAGTCTGTATGAGACTTGATAATGTTGGCTAATGTAGTCTGTTTCTTTCCTTAGTTTTTATTATATTTTGAAAAGAAAAAAACTATTTCCACATTTGCAGACCAGTGTGGAATGGATAAAATTCCAGCAACGACTAGAAATGTCTGGAAACATATTGACATTCAGTTCATTTTGAAAATTAGCTACTACCGACCAAAAACTACAAACGTTTTAATTTTTTAACGACTTCAGTTAAAAAAATTTTAGTTTTTACTCTGGCTCAAGTAATATTTTTACTAAGAAGACAAGAATGGAGCAAAATTAATGATTAATCGGTTTTTTGTTAAAGTTCTGCCTATTATGGAGGCTATAACTTTTCTAAAACATTGGGTTCTGATGAGATCTTTAACCAGATCGAAATACTAGTATTAACCTAGCTAATATGTTTGATTTGCTTTATTTTTGTAAATATACGGAGGTTGAGAACCGATTAATCTAGTGGCAGAGGGCGCCGCCAGGAAATCCGCCGTTCGCCTTTGTGCTACGGGGCGATTTACGACGAGACCTTATGGTCACATGAAGATCATTGAGGATAGGATCTGTAGCAGTGACTACACCATCCCGAAAATTGGCTTCACCACTGGCTTGCGTGTTACCCTGAGTGAATACGGCTGGTTGGCGGGCCTTCGTCCTGACCACAGAACCTTCAACTTCTTCACTGATGGTTCAAAGATGGGGGAGGGGGTCGGGGCAGCGGTTTTCTGTCGAGAGCTGGGTATCGAGGAGTCATATAAACTTCCCGATTACTGCAGCGTCTTTCAGGCGGAAGTTATGGCGGCCAAAATGGCTGCTGACCTTGCTCTTGTTTCTGAAACGGAGGGCAGTTACGTTAATTTCTTTATTGATAGTCAGGCGGCTATCAAAGCTATCGCCGCCAACTTGACCTACTCTTCGATTGTCCAAGAGTGCAAGAACTCTCTAGGGAGACTTGGGTCCGGAAGGAGAGTCCACATCTATTGGGTTCGTGGGCACCGGGGTATTGAAGGGAATGAGGTTGCGGATGAACTGGCTAAACGGGGAGTCCATTTGCCAGTTGAAATGGCATTGGATGTTCGCGTGCCACTTCGGTCTCTGAAAAGGGATGTAGAATCCACGATGATGCGAAGAGCTGATGCGGTTTGGAGAAATACCGAAACATGCAGAGTATCTAAAGTCATGTGGAAATCCTACGATCCCGTAGCGACCGAACTTTTACTGTCCTTATCCAGGAGCGACTGTAGACTTCTGGTGGGGGTTTTAACTGGTCACTGCTGGACGGCAGTTCTTGCCAAGAGAGCGGGAAGGCTGCAGAGTGACGAATGTAGATTCTGTGGGGTACCGGGGGACAGAGAGACAGTGGAGCACCTAATGTGCCACTGTCCGGCTCTTGCACGCTCCAGGGCGAAATGTTTAGGGGACCACCTATTCCGAGATCTGGGAGAAATCTCAGAAATCGGAATCTTGAGACTTCTGTCATTTGCTAAGAGGGTGTGGGGAACTCTGGCTACCATCACTGACGACTGACCTAACGTGGGGGTTATCGTTTCTTATCTGGTAACGCTAGGGACCTAATGGTCTATGCGGGGTCTTTGACCGGCCAGCTCAACCTGAGAGCTCGTTCTAAATTAAACATATATAAGATTGTTTGGAATTTTCTTTCATTTCTTTAACAATAATTTAATTTTCGTTTGAGTTTGAATTTTAACGTCTTTTTCAGACAATTGCAGTTAATACTATAATTAATATGCAATTTTATTTAATTTAATTGTGAAAGGCGTGGTAGAGAAGAATGAGTGTATTTTCTAAAAATCATAACTACATTGCAAATATTCAATTTTTTCTGAATCAGACTGCGCAGTTTCTGGTATTGAACGTTCGTCAGTGACCCTGTTTTTTTTTGAATTTTTGAATAATGTAATATTTGTTATGTTTTTATTTGTTCGATTGCGTCTATATGAAATTTTTCTGTGCAATCACTGACCGTGGTATAGATAAACTGATTTATAATGCCACATGCACTCGCACTACACGTTAGACAGATCGCTTTAGCCCTCTGAGCTATAGTTAGGTCGAGTTTTGTTGTGATTAAAACTAGTTTTATTCAATACACGGTGTTTTTGTTCTTGCATACATAATCTCAGAAGTACAACTCCAACAACACAACAGTTCTATTTTTAGAAACTCACCTCACTCTAATGTCCACTGTTTTCCCATATGTTATAAGTGATGCCATATCTATATATCAATTTTCACTTCTTCAGAATTTTAATAAATTCAAAATAAAAGTGAAGTTGGCTGCAACAAGTGTCAATATATGTAAGAGCTGCCAGATAAATTTTGTAAAAAATCGTAAATTTTTAATCGATATTAAAAAAAAAAAATTGCCAACTTTATTCTTCAAAATCCTTTAAATGATGATAAATCGTAAAATCTGGCGGATATAGTCGCATATATTTTAAGAGCTCATTACATACAACGAATAAATGCAATGAAAAAGGACACAATAACAATTTGTTTGCTATACTAAAAATTCAAAAAGGGGAAAAATTAAAAATTTTTAAATTGTACCAAATGAGTCGCGGTAGTACCACGGTACTTTAGAAGGTCAAAATGTACCAAAAAAAGTACAATTGTACCTACTTTAACATCCCTGATTTGTATAAAAAACAGCTGTTGATATTTTTAAATTGAATCGTGATCAGCTGTTTACTATGCTGCTGTCGTTTCCAAAATAATAAGTAGCTGACCACACGGCGACGATTGCAGTCAACGGCATTTGCAGTCGTGTAGCTCTGCAGTCTGCTGTGGTCTATGTGTTTATAGCATAAAGCTCGCCCAACAAATTCTCTCTGTATATGCATTGTATTTATTTTCCTTCAACTCTTTAATATTTTAATCAAAATTCTACCTGCAATCGAAAAAAAAATTCTTCGCAATCTTCTTCTAACATCGTTTCTTAAAATATAAATTTAATTTCCAATAAATCTTTGCGGCAACAATATTTTGTTTAAATTTTAAATTTTTTTAGTTTAATAAAAAAAAAAAAAAACTTTTTTTGAACTTACCTTGAAAATAACTTTTTGTTCTTAAATAACTAACAGACAGCCTTAATATGCTCAGTCGATCCAATTTACTTAAAATATTCTGTTCAAATGGCAGCAATGAAGCCAATAAATCTAATTCAGCATTTAAACGTTCACGATGACGCTTTGAAGGATTACTTTTTGTGACGCCATCTTTCGGAGGAGGTTTTAAACTAAAAAAAAAAGAAAAAAAAGAAGGAACATTTTTTGAAAAACTTTTAGAAAAACTGTTTTATAACAATAATTTACACCTAAAAATTCCATAAAAAGGGGATAAAATAACAACTGACGTTTAATACATTACATTTTAATAAAGTTCATACTATAATACAATATATGTTCATAATTGTTAAATATATTTTTTATTATAAGGTTATAACGGGTATAAAGTATAGAAAAGTATGATACTGCTTATTACCCGCTAATAATTTATATAAACCCTCCTCTTGAGTATAATGACCTTCTTACTTTCGGGCATATTAAAATTATGTATAGTCATTCGCCCAAAAAAAAAAAAAAATAATACAAAGTACAATTGAACAATAAAAGGTGTTTAATTTTTCCACTAAATCACCCTCTATTTCATTGTCTGTCTGTCTTTCTGTGTATCCTGTCCAGGTTACTTTAGGTATTGTTTATTTGTTGTATTATTTAACAACTATTTGTTGATGTATCTTTGCTGAGAGGGGGGTGGGTGGTGGTTGTTATTTTGTCTGTTTAAAATGAGTTTCGTTATTTGAAATCGATTATCTATGCCCACTTGATCTCTGTAATAATTACATTATCACAAAAAAAAACCCTGTGGTTTGATATCCTACTACCAGATAGTGTAAATTTACTCTTACCATAAGCTATGGAAGGCAATTGTGCAATTTACAAATGATTTGTTTTAGCTCAAAGGATAAGCTTTTTTTAGGTTATACAGAGTGCAAATCCTTTTTACTTTGTATTCTTCGACTTTTTTTTTTTTTTTGTTTTCAACCACCACCAACCAAAAAACAAAAAAAAAATCACCCGTTGAGGTTAATCAATATTATGGTTGTTAAGTTAGCCATATGGCTCTGTGGGTAATAATTGTGTAAAAGACAAGGATTGGAAACATTAACAATGGAAACTAAGTAAATATGTATAAATAACTAAAAATTTGATATTTATGATAAAACGAATCTTCACTTCAGCAATGAATTTATTCATAGCTTTAATGAAAATAGTCACTGGAACTTGTCATTAAAACTTTTCATAGAATCTATGAAACAGTTTAAATTAAAGTCAATTTTTATGAAATGTTTGTAGAATTAATAAAACTCTGCATAAAACTCATAAATCATTTCGACAATGAAACATTTATAGAATTTATGTAACAGTTTCATAAAATTGTTTAATATTAAGAAGTTCCTTGAATTAATGTAACTCTTCGTGAATGTTTTGAAAAATGCATTGGACAATTTCATAGAAGTCTAAAATTTGTACAAGGCTACACTCAAAGGAAAAGCTTCATCATATTTATGAAATGTTTCATATATGTTCGTCAAATATAACGTTTCATAGTATTTATGAAACATTTCATAGAAAACAAAATCAATTTCATCATATTTATGAAATGCTTTACTATGAAGAATATTTTGTATTAGTAACGATTTCATTATATTTGTGTAGAAAAAAGTTAATAAAGACCATGATATGAACATTTTAGTTTTTGTTGTTTATGAAATGTTTCATCAATGTTGATAAAATTGTTACTTTGGACGAAAATTGATGACAAAACCAGTATTTTATTATAGAACTTCAACAAAGAAATCTTTTTTTTTTGACAAATTTAAAATATAAACCTTTACTCTTAACTTCCTAAAATTTTAGAAAAAACAATATTTTTAAACTAGTATTTTATTAAAAATGGTTAAAAATCTTATATTTTTTAATAATAAGCAAAGGACTTAACTTTGTATTATGGAATTAATCATTTTGATTGAGGAACCCATACAAATATTTTGCAAGTATTGCTGTGTTAAAACCAGTATTATGTTTAAAACTTTATAGTTTGTTTAAATACCTTAAATATAATCTGATTTAATACTTAACCTCAGCTTTGGTAAAATTTTCAACTTAATAGCTTAGAAATCAAGTATTTGCAAAACCAGTATTTTATTACAGAACATCAACAAAGAATTTTTTTTTTTTTGACAAATTTAAAATGTAAACCTTTTTGTTAACCGCAATTTAATCTTAACTTTCTAAAATTAAAAAAAAAACAATATTTTTTATTTTTATAAACAACTAAAATTAATATTTTAGTAATATTGCGTGCAAAAACTTAAAAATACTACATTTTCAGTATTTTATTTAATTATGATTTTAAATCAAACCATTTAAATTATTTTAAACATTATAATATTAACTCAGACCAGTATCAAAGTTAAAATCCTTAAATATGCCTGAACATATATAATAATATAACTTAATATAATTTTTTTTTTCAAAACCAGTATTTTGTTAAAAGTTTAAAAAAAACTCCAAATGGACTTTTTTTTGGACATTTTGCAATAAAAACAAATTTTATTTGTTTATTATTTTCGTTGGAAACAAAAATTTTCTAAAACAAAAAAAAAATATATAATAATAACAGTATTTTTGTCAAAATAACACTTGTTTATAATTTGTCTAAAAATTTTAAAGTGAATCTTATTTTTAACAAGTTTCTTGTTTGTCAAATTAAAATCCGAAAAAAGTTCAATCTATTGTTTTTTATTCAAAACCACTATTTGCTATAAAAATACATACCTTTTTATTTTTAAAGAATTTTGAAATTGTTTTTTCTTATTGCATATTTCCATTCCCGATGATGAAATAAGCATTTAAATAAAACAAATTACAAAACTGTAAGTTACCAATATTTTTTTTGTTAAAACCATTATTTTGTTAAAGTTATTTCAAAAATCGGAAAATATTGATAACGTGTTTTATAATACATATAATATATTTACCTATTAACCTAACCTTTAGGTCAATTTGCATTATTACTTTAATATTGTATAAACAATTGCAAACATTGGATATTTTTAAAACCAGTATTTTTCCCCCAGCTCTTAATATGTTGATAAAGTTTTCAAATTTACTTTTCACTAAATACTTTTTGTACGTTGGTTGTTAAATTTGTTTTTAAATAATAATTTCATAAAAAACTTTGCATTTTTAAAACCTAGTATGTTTCCAAATAAAAAGTTTTATAATTTGTTTTTAATTAAATTTATCCAATGCTTTTCTTTTGGAATTACTAAGATTAGTTTTGAAGTATCATATATAACAAATTGTCTTTTTTAAACCAGTATTTTATGCGATATTTTATAAAAGGGTGTTATTTTTTATGAAATTCATTAAAACTTTTCCTTTTCACTTTATATATCAAAATCACAGCTTTATTAAAACCAGTATATTATTAACAACCTAATAATGAAGTTTTTTAAAAGCTGTATTTTACAACAATTTTTAAAATATATTTTCTATATATTTCATTTTTAATTATTACATTAAAAGCTTCTTGTTTTTTTGTTAAATTTAGCAAGTAATATATATTATAAAACCCAGTATTTTATTACAATATTAACGTTAAATGTATTTTCTTTGAATTTAATTAAACATTTGTTAATTTTTTTTTGAACAATTTTTCACCCTCTATAAAACAAAATTAGTTAAATTTTATCTTAAATTTCTGTTTTGCAATTCCTAAGAAATTTAACCTCAAACGTCATAAAAGCATAATAAACGGTTGCTATAATTGTATCAAAAATATACTTAACGTATATAAAGTAAATTGCAGTTGTGTTGAATTTTACTGCCCCCAATATTAACGACAAAGAAAAAATGTTTACCAAATTCAAAAGATACCAACAATCCACAGTGGGATATATAACAACATTTTAGGAAATAATTCGGTCATTTCTTACTTAGTCAATATTTTCTGTTAAGGAGTTATAAACATGCCATATAAGTGTTTGGTATCGTTGGAAAGGAACTGAAAAGTAGATTACGACATTTTTAAAAATTAGAACTATTGTAGAACAAAAATTTGGGAGGTTAACTGGGAAGGTAAAAATTTCAGTTTTTGTTAAAATGTAATTTTTCACTGTAATTTTTCATTATTAAATAAAATTTAATTAATAGATATAATCCAATGATTTTTTGGATTTAAATAGACTTCTAAGTCAACAATGCGAAATTTATGTCCAAATGTATGATTTTCTAAAAGCAATCCCACAATTTTCTAAAACAAAAAAACAATTCTAAAAATTAGATTTTTTACATTTTTTGCTGCCATCTCTTAATTTTAAACGAGGACTGGAAGAGACTTAACCAATACATTAGGTATATGTTGGAGATGTACACAAATTTTAACAGTGGGTTAAAGTTGCTATTTGCCTCAAAACTGTGGCAATTTAGAAGCGGCTGGGGGAAAAGTATTTACAAATGAAAATTTTTCTTAACACAAGAATACACACTTTAAATGAAAATATTTATCTGGAGCTAAAAAAAAACTGTTGGTGCTTTTTGGGGAAAATATCGCAAACATTTGATTTTTATTTTAATTTCTACTTTAAACGAATGTAGTTTTTGAGTGGAACAAGATATTGCGTTAATATTAAAATAATATAATATTTAAAAAGCAAATTGGACCGATTTCGTCCCGCTATTGGACCTGAGTCTGACCGAATTTGGAATTTCGCATTTTCAAATGGGAACATCTCGGGAACTATTGAAGATAACACACACATCCACGCATGTTTTTTGTTAGTCTCTACTAGCAGATTACAAATACAGTGGTGTTCAAAACATTTGCTACTGAAATCATGGTTTAGGTAGTTATATTTTTTTTTGATCAAAAAGATTGTGGTATAAGTTTTTTTTTTATTATATTCAGTTATAGCATATTATTTTACAAATACAAAAAAATTATTCATAACTTCTCAAAAATAAAAAAAAGTAATTTTAACAAAATAAGTCGATAGTGCAGTGTTCAAAACATTTGCAACTCTTAAAGTAATTAACAGGAAATACAAACAATGGTTTTAACGCTCAGTATTTTGTAGCGTAGCCATTATTTTTTATAACTTCTGAACACCTCTTAGGCATTGAGGCAATGAGCTTTTTAATATAATCGTCAGAAATTTCATTCCACTGCTTCTTAAACTCGACGAAAAGTTCATCACCATTTCCGTTTTACAATCATCCACATGTTCTTAAATGGGGAGGAGATCGGGAGATTGAGCCTTCGAACATTGGCTCTTCCATCTGATCCCCGGAGGTTGAATTTAGATTCCTCTGACCACAATACAGTTTTCCATTGCTGTTGAGTCCAGTTCAAATGGGTGCGTGCAAAGTCAAGCACGAGCTTTCCTGTTTTTTTCCGACACAAACGGTTTTTTTGTACATCTATAACTTCTAAGACCATATTCTCGGGCTCTTCTTTTAATGGTGGCATCTACTAAAAGTTCAGTTTTAGCTTCTCTGGGAACTGCTTTGGGATATTTCGTAAAAAAATTCTTGATTTTCCGATCTTCTCTTACAGTTGTAATACGGGGTCTTCCACCTTTATGAGTTGTGTGGATGTTACAACTATTAACAATGCGGCAAATCGTTGATTTTGGAACGGAGTACTTTATAGAAATTTCTTTTAGGGAAAGTCCATTTTGAAAATCATTTAAAACTTTTGATTTAAAATCAGAATTGTATTTATTTCCTGCCATTTTTTACAAAAATTATTCTTACGATGTTTATGCTTCCAACATTTTATTAAAACTATTAAAGAACAATAATTATAATAAATTTGTTTAAAAAATGTAACGGCCTGAATCTCATATTCTAGCATTTTTTAGTATAAATTGTTTCGTTAAGAGTAAGAATAATGAGAGTTGCAAATGTTTTGAACAACTGCATTTTGAATACAACTATTATTATTAATTTTTTTGTTGTTTTAATTTAACGGAATTATTTTTTTTTATTTGTTTAACATAAACAATGTATAAAGAATATGTAAAAAATAAATTTTAGTAACTAAGTGTGATTTGAAGAAAATAAATCAATGAAAACAACAAATGCGATCTCAGTTCCAAATGTTTTGACCACTACTGTATGTTAATTTTTTGAAAATCGGATGAGAAACCGAGAAATGGGGAGCACCCAATATTTTATATGCAAAAAGTTCCCAAATTCGGGCAACCACATTGCAGCCCCCGGGTTTTCTGGGAGGTTCAACATCATAACTGAAACATCAGTTTTAACAGCAAAACTTAAACTCGGTATTACGTCACTTATGCCTGTTCCAAATTTCATTGTAATCCCACCACTTAGTGAGAAATGGCCGAATTATTTCACAAAAACTTTGTGAGTTGTCCCACTGTGCAAAAATATAAAGATAATCAAATACAAACGAACACCAAAATTAGAAGATACCGAAAAATCCAAACAACATATAAACAACACAAAACCATTTTCCATTTGATTCTACTACCACTAACTTAACTCACCAAATTCGTACGTCTCCTTCACTACTAATTTACTTAATTAAACGTATAAACGAGTCACTAATTTAAGAGTAGAGAGAGGGTGCATGGATGATCATCAAATAACCAACAGCACAAACCACGTAGTTGAACAAAAATATCTTCAGAAACGAATATTTTGAAAAAATACCGCAATGATTTAGAGAAATGTATCCCATTACTATAAAACCATTAAATTTAAGTATAGAAATTAGAAATGTTAAAATATTAAAAGAAATTTAAACAGAACAGAAAAACAGAAAATTAAAGAAATTATATCGATGATTTAAAAAAAAAGGATAAATGGACAAATTAGACAAAATGGTTTTAAAATTAAAAATATTAAGAAATCCCCGTTATTTTTTTGGGATAATGTTGATATAATTTTCAAATTAAATCTTAATAGAGATAATTGGCTAAATAATTTAAAATTATAACATTGTATAAAGTATTTAATAAAAAAATACTGGTTTTGATAACAAATATAGTTTGTAGAGACTTTTGCTGAAGAATTTAAGGGAGAAGATTGTCAATTTTCTATGATAATATGGCTATTTCATTAAGTTATACGTTTACCAGGCAAAAACACAAAAACATAAGATTTGTTAAGGATTAAAAAATACTGTTTTTTATTAAATGCTGATACAATTACAGAGTCTTCAAAAAGTAGAATTTATTTCAGTAAGAACCTATAGATAAATTTTAAAATTAAGCAAAATTAATACAAAGTTAAAGTTTCCAAAAAAACTGATTTTAATTAAAACAGTATATTTACAAATCTTTGTTATAATAAGGAAATATGACCATTTATTGGTTTAGAACTTTTAGTTACTTATATTACATTGCCTGTAAGAAAAAATAAAAATTCTGGTTTAAAATAAAACTGAAATAAAAAACTACAAAAATTTAATCAAAGCCAGTATTATGAAAATTGTTTATTTCCGAAAAGTTATTTTTATTCTCAACTACAATGTAATTAGTTTTAAATTTCATTCTTAAGTCCTTAATTTAATGATTACAAAAACCAGTATTTAAAAAAAATCAAATTGCCAAACCGGGTTTTAATTACTTTTTTTTAGCACGTTTACGTATTTTGATCAACCACTATTACATTTAGTTTCAAATGTTACACAGATATATTGCAAATAATGTTTTGTTTAAATAAGTACATTACTTTAAAAAGTTCTGATACAAATATATTAATCATATGTTATAAAGAAAGCTGACATATTTAAATTGACTTGAAGTTAAATTTTACGAAATAAACATCAAAAAAGTAAAACCAGTATTATTAAAACTGCTAACTAACATACATTATTCATGAAAATAAAAAAAAAAGATTGTAAAATATTTCATAATTAAAAATGTTTTAAAGAAAACCAGTATTTTCTTAAATTTATTAATAAAGCAATATATTTTTTTTAAATTAACAATACAATCCTAGAAGCTAATGTTTTAAGGCATATTTTAAGCACGTACTGTCTTTCTAAAACCAGTACTTTTTGGAAACATACTCTTATGAAAAAAACTTTTTTAACCAGTATTTCTTTATTTGATTATATAAAAATTTTAAATATTTCTTTTTAGACTTATTTTTCCCAGAAACAAAAATAGAATATTAAACCAAATCACAGGCGCTAACTTTCAAAATAATGTTTTCCCTGTATTTTCTACAAATATTTCAAAAACATTTTATATTTTTACAAAATGTTTCAACACGTGTATTTGTTCTAGCCAAAAGCTGAAAATATATTTTTAATAAATTTTTTTAAAAACAAGTGTGTATTTAAAAACCAGTAACATTTTTAATACTATATTTAACACTAAAACTTCGGAAATTGTTTTTTTATTTATAAATGTTTTTCATTTCACAACCTGAAGTATGAATGAAATTGGAACTTTTGGGCAAAGACTATAAAAACAAATATTTCTTGAAACCAGTATTATACAAAAACCTTCAAAATTTGTTTGTTTGCTTTAAAAAAGTTGGAGAGAAATTATATTTATTTCTTGCTATATTTAAATTTAATATTTAAATTTAATTTAGTTCTTACAAAAAAATGTTTCTTTTAAAATCCAGTATTTTGTTAAATAATGGAAACAATACATTTTTGGAGTAAAGTTTTGTGAATTATTATATTATATTTATTTCTTGCTATATAAAAACTAATATTTAAGTTAAATTTAGTCCTTATAAAACAAATTTGTTTTAAAAACCAATATTTTGTTAAATAATGGAAGCAATACATTTTTGGAGTAAAATTTTGTGAATTATTTACTTTTTTAATATATTTGGCAATTTTTTTTTGTTTTTCCAATACCAGTATTTTATTAAAATCTTTAATAAACTACTTTGAAAAACTAGTATTTCGGAAAATATCTTAAAAATAATGACATATTTTTTCTAGCTGAAATAGAATAAAACCCAAATCAAAGGCGCTTACTTTTCAAATAATGTTTTCCCAGTATTTTTACAAATATTGCAAAAAACTTCATATTTGTATAAAATGTTTCAATAAGTGTATTTATTTTATTCTAGCTGAAGTGTATTAATATTTATAAAATATTTTGAATATTTTATTGTTAATTCGCATTTTGCAAATAATATATCTTTGAAAATTATTTTATATTCAAAATATTTTTCTTTCTGCATGAAATTGAAATTTTAGGCAAATACTTAAGAAATAATATTTTCTGAAAACCAGTATTATACTCAAACCTCTCAAATTTTATGTTTCTGATGCAGAAAGTTGGATGAAAAATTATATTTATTTCTTGCTACATAAAACTGAGATTTTAATTCAGTTTTTATGAAAACAAAGTTTAATTAAAAAAAAAAATATATCTTTTTAGAACAAAGTTTAAAAGTTATTTACTTTTTGTGCATTTGGTTTTTCTTAATCAAAAGCTAGTATTAGTATGCTTTTATAAAACCTGTATTTGATTAAAAACTTTATCAAAGTTTTGAAAATTATTGACTATTTGTATATTTGTTCCTTCTTTGGCAAAAGATGAAATTATTATGATTTTCAAAACCAGTATTCTATTAAAATTTTTATAAAAATTAATTTTTTATAAAATTTTAGAAAAAAATTATATTGATGATATTTAGAAGCTGCCACTCAATTTTTGTTTTGTATTTTTTACAAATAACAATTTTTGTACGAGTATTTTGCAAAAAATCTTAATTATATAAGTTTTTAACAGCTTTTTGAAGACACTTATTATAAGGGACCTGAACCCATTTTTCCTCCTTCAGTCTAAGAACAGGGTAAATAAAATATCATTGTGAATCAAAGAATTTGCGTTAAAATGGCACCGATTCGTTAGTGGATATTTTTGCATATATAGCTATAAATGCATATTTTCCTTTAAATGCTTATTTTTATTGCAAATTTTCACTTATTTTGCTTTAAATGCATATTTTTATTGTATATTTTTACTAACTTTGCTTTAAATGCATATTTTTGTTGCATTTTTCTAAGTTTATAGAAAAAATCTTTATTTTATATTCAAATTGTATATGGGATTAAGGGACACAGTTCTAAGTGTATTTTTGAATTCGTATTTTTCAATATAAATAATTAAAACTGTTTGTTAGTTGAGCAAGATGTATTATGAGAATATATTAAGCAATACAAAATATCTTTAAAATTTAATTAAAATTGTTTAAAAATATGAAAAATAATTAATTTAAAGTGCCTGTCTTTTTGCGTTTTTTAATATTTTTCTTTGAAACTATCGAAATCCCAGTTTAGCTTTTTAGAAGACAGATGAGAAAATCAGTGCACATAAAACGACAGCGATCACAAACTTTGGCATTGAGAGGTCATTTATATTCAAAAACCTTTTAGGTACAAAAAAAAAAAAAAAATTGTAGTGCATATTTTTTAAGTGCATATTTTTCTTAAGGAAAATCTACTTTTGTAAATTTTTTTTTTTTGAATTTTAAATAGTAAAACCAATATTGTATAGCAAAAAATTGTTTTTTTTGACAAACCGTTATTTTTAAATAACAATTTATAAAAACTATTTAAAGTTTTGTTTCACCGAAAACCATAGAATTTACTGAAATTTTTATCTAAAATTATTTATTGTTAGCAATTTAAGAAATTTTAATCAAACCGTTATTTTCTCGAAGTTAATATATTGTTAAAGACAACGTTATTTAAATGTTTATACAACTATTTAATAATATATAACAAAATTAAGGGTTTTTTTTAATCTATGTACAGTTGCGATCATAAAAATAGTAGTGACCTTAATGAATTAAGAAAAGCTGCAAACTCTACCCGAATTATTTTAGTATCAAAACAAATGTTTTATCCGCGAATAAAGAAGTTTGGTAGTTACGAGGGCGGTCCCAACATTTTTTAGAATTTGTTTTTTTTTGGAGCCATCAAAAATAAACGATCACAGTGAATTTGTAAACACGGAAAAAATTGGTCGCCGTTATGTAGTTCAATACTTTCATTTGAAAGGTCTCAGTTCAACCAATATTAAAGCCGAGCTAGATTCTGTTCTGGGGGAGTCTGCTCTCCGTTTACGACTAAAAAATATTGGGTGACAGAGTTTAAAACAGCTGCTAACCGTAGTGGTGGATCAATTGAGGTGTCCACGCCAGAAACGCAAAATGGTATTGGATGATCGTCGGCTGAAGGTGAGTGAGCTGGGTGAAATGATTGGCATTTCAAAAAGTGCTATACATCGCATATTGACTGAAAATTTGGAGATGAATAAGCTGTGTACAAGATGTGTGCCGTGTTGAAGATGTTTCAATAGAGTGCTTAGCCATGTTTCACCGCAATAAAGCCGAGTTTTTGCGTCGATTCACACGTGAGACAAAGCAAGAGTCAGAGCTGTGGTCTGGAATGGCAGAATCATGTCTAAAGAAGGCGAAGACAGTTCCATCTGCATGCAAGGTCATGGCGTTTGTTTTTTGGGATGCGCGTGGGATAATTTTTATTGTTTATCTTAAAAAGGAAAAACTATCAAAGGCGAATATTATGCTAACTTATTGCAGCGTTTAAGTGTTGAAATTTAGGAAAAAAAGAATATTTATTATCACGCACATGCGTGCCTTTGTTTGATGTGTAGTTTACAAAGGAAAAACTAAAATAAACGGAATCAAGCGTGGTTGCATTTTGTGCAAGTCTTATAATTATTTTCTTTTTTCTCTACTTCGTCCATACAAGCTGCGTCATCTACATCTAGTCTTTTTACTTGTTCTCCATGCTATAAATGTGTTTATCCGCACAATTTTGGTAACAAAGTAAATTAGTTAAGCAATAGCTCAAATTTAGTTTTTTGGTAAAAGCGTTTAACTAAAATTTTAGCTGAAAATGCGATGTCAGCAAAAAAAAATTGCTGAAAGTTAGTTAAATATTTTAAATGGACGTTTAACAAAATTTTCAAGTAACTTTTTTTTTTGAGTATATATAATTTGGGACTTAAGCAATAGAAATTGTCATATGTAGATGTAGAAGTTTCAGGTTAAAGTTCACTAATGAACTTCGAATAGGTTTTTAATAATTTTTGTTAGTAAGTTTCTGATGTTATAAGGTACGTTATTGTAGTAGTTAGAATGTAATAATTTAAACAGCTATATAAAAATTGTCATCCAGAATTGATTCATTATTACAAAATAGATTAAAATTCGCAATTTTTGGGATTCCAAAATATTATATACTCGATACATATCTGTTAATTTGTAAAAAACATTGACTTACTTTTGATGGGGTCAATTCGATTCATCGACAATTCCGTCATCAAAACTCAATGTAATTTGAAATTTAAGTTGTAAGATAAAGTATGGAGCCAGTAGATCCTAACTCATAAGCCGCCACGAAATTTCTATTCTCGCCAAGGATGCAGGAGCAAATTTATTTAACATGATATGTTAAAACATGGATGTTTTAAGAAATAAGATCTCTACAAATCTGTTTAAATATTATTTCCAAATAACTAATTTCTAGTAAAAGTGTTGGAAATATACACTGAAAAAAATCCATGCAACATTTTACAAAGAAAAAAACTTTCGAAGTTATTTTTTTCGTTATATATACGAATATTTCGTGTAAACAGAGAAAAATTTAGCTATTTGCCAACTGAAATTCGGTTACTATGACTCAATTTCGGTTATTACGATTTTCAGTCGGTGGGTACAACTGCACTTTAGTTTATACAACAAAATTCGGTTAATTCAACTGAATTTTAGTTGAAACACCCAAAATATTCAGAAAGCTAATGTAAATATCATTGTATTAACTAAATTTATTAGTTCTTTATCATTAAAATACACTTTTAAATTCGGTTGGAACTTTATTTCTTTGTGTGTATATTATACGAAATTCAGTTTGAACAAGAATTGACTAATTTTACGAAAATAACGAACACTTTCGTAATTTTTTTTTTTTTTTCTGCATTAAACTACATATATTTATTTTGTTGGTTTTCCAAATAATCAAGCTCTAGGTCTGAATTGTTTATAAGATATTTTATTTATATAAAAATTCCTTAATCAAGCCAATATTTCGAATAGCGTCGCTATTCATCTTCCGGGCGGATATTGAATGTTTAACTTTAGTTCAAAATATTTCAAAATCACACCGATCAAATAGCGAGAAAATACCGGTTATACAAGAACACAAATGCCTTTATTGGAATCGATTTTTTTACATTTTCATTTCGGTGTTGATGTAACTGTGGTAGCCAACTACCGTTTTTTGAAAAGGCTGTGAATGCCAACTCTGATTCAAATTGGTTAAATTAGATTCAATATCTTTCAGCGAAAAAGAGTGGAAAAAGATGTAGTAAAATCATCACATATACGGATTCAGATGTAGTGCAAATTGAGGTGAAACACGCATGATTTTAACATGGGGTTGTTATAGGACGGAGGTAATGCAAATTCCTCAAACTTCACTTTATTAAAAGTACTATGTGTAAGGTTATGAAAGATTGTATTTTTGGGTGATCTTTTTCATAGAACTTAACTTGTTATTTTTAATTAGTGATTAAGGTATGATGTAAAGTCACATCTTTTTTAACGAGTGATAATATGGATCTGTAGGAGTACTTAAAAGGTTATAATTAAAAAAAAAAACTTTTAAACAACTTCCTAGCTTTAAAAACAAAGCGAAATAATAGTTTTTCGTTAGACTAAAACAAAGAAAACTATTGTTAAGTCTGATATTTTGTAATCATTGTTTTTTCAATTTAAAGGTCAGAAAACACAAATTCAAAGCGACATCTAGATTAAAGAAAATAGTTGTTAAAAGACACAAACTCGCGGTTCCATTCGAGTATTTCAAATACCAAATTGTAATATTCGTGACATTTCTACTAGTTAGCCTTGTATATGATGACATTCTATGCTAAGTTTAGGAACTGGTCTAAAAGACCAGCATTAGATCAGAAAAATCAGTAGTAGTAGCTACTTTGTGTGTAATAAAAATGTTGTTTATTTGGAATTACTTCGCATTATTTTTGCTGGGCTGTGAAAGGCGTGGTAGAGAAGAATGAGTGTATTTTCTAAAAATCATAACTGCATTGCAAATTTTCAATTTTTTCTGAATCAGACTGCGCAGTTTCCCGTATTGACCCTTCGTCAGTGACCCTGTTTTTTAAATTTTTTTGAATAATGTAATATTTGTTATGTTTTTATTTGTTCCATTGCGTCTATATGAAATTTTCTGTGCAATAACTTTTTTTTAATTATTATAAAAGCTAAAATAGACTTTTTAAAATTGGAAATTTCGGGATTTCCCGGTATTTACGGGATCGATGTTTTGAGATCGGCACCCCTATTATATACTAAAATAAACTCTCAAAATGGAGAATGGCTTATTTTTGACAAAATAACAATCAAATGATCTAAAACGGAGATAAAATGGATATATGGCACAACATAAAAGAACAATGGTTTAAGCACTACTATTTTAATGACCGCAGCTGTATAAGGGTTGTTGAAAATGAAATTAAACCTGTCTAATTTTCTTATTATCTATACAAACCCTTAGAAGAAAAAGAAAAAAAAAATCTGAACAAAAAACTTATACATAACAAAGGAAAATGTAATAAACAGAAATAAACTACAAATTTTCCAAGAAAAATTATAACTTTTAAACTGAGAAAGAACAAAAAATAAAAAAAAATAAAATGAATTTTATAAACAACATGTTACAAAAGGATAACAAAAAAAATGAAAAGAAACACATTACAAGGATCCTTATATAAAGGGTGGTATTCATATAATTTTTGGGGGCCACTTACTGTATGAAAAAATTTAGAAAAATTAAAGAAAAAAAAAATCTAGCAAACAAAGACAAAACTCTGCCAGTTATATTTGGAAAATATTGTAGATATTACAATAAAAAAGTAAGGCCACAATAAAGAAACAAAACTACCAAAACGTTTAAGGTTTTATCTGTGAATTAGGATTTTTTTTTTTTTCGTTGGTAAAAAGAAACATTCTTTATAATGCTTTTAAAAATATTACCTTAACCGAAAAAGCAGCAATTACTTTATTTTTTTTTTTTTTATTTTGATACATTAAGGAAAAATGACCAAAAGTTGAAATTTTGTTTTAGTGTATAAAAATAAGGGCGTGTTTATTTCTGCAGAACAATTTTTTTTTTTTCGTTCGATATTCTTTACAAACATGTATTTAATGCTACAATATATATATATATTTTTTATATAAGAATAGACAAAGGAAATGGAAAAACTTGTATAAAATGTAATTTTTTTTTTGTTTTAAGACAAAAAAAAAGTTTATAACTTGGTGTTTTAATCATAGGATATTTTAAATTTGAACAACTTAAAGTGATACGAAAAATAAAAAATGTATATGATTTCTATGTTTAGGAGAAACCTCCTAATGTAGCTTCCTTGTATAGAATAGCATAGGCTGTGAATATTTGAATTTAAAATAATAAAAATAATGTTTTTGTTTAACCGGTATTTTTTATTAACATTTTTTTTTTAGAAATTTTAATTTTCAAGTTTGATATAATTTTTATTAAAAAATAAAAATGTTGTTCTTTTTAGTTTAAACGAGCTTAAGATCATTTATTTATTAATTATTTGTTTCCAATATTTCGTCTTCACATTGGGTGACTTCTTCAGGGAACAAATATTACAATTTGAAAAACTAGTTTTAATAATTAAAAACTTATATATGTTTTTAATTATTGAAACTAGTTTTTCAAATTGTAATATTTGTTCCCTGAAGAAGTCACCCAATGTGGAGACGAAATATTGGAAATAAATAATTAATAAATAAATCATCTTAAGCTCGTTTACACTAAAAAGAATAAAATAAAAGAAGATCGAAGAAAACTTAACATTAATAAAAATTATGTTTTTTCGACCTTTAATTGTGCAATGAAAATTATTCAAGTTCGAGGCCATACTCTATATTTCTTTATTAGGATATTGTCCTAACAAATAATCTATAGAGTTTTTTGTTTTCAAATTTATTAATTGACCACTTTCAGGAATGTGTTGATAGATCTATTTCAGGAATTTTCTAGGTTCCCATTAGAACACGTTTTGAAAGAAGTGACAATCCCATGCAAACATCAAACATTCATATAAACTAGTTTTCTCACTACATGAAATTTAATTTTCGTTTTCTAAAATCTTTTAAGTTTTTTTTATTCATATTTGCTTATTTTTCGATTTTTTTATTTTTAATTTTCATGTTTAAAACAGCTTTTTACTAACAAGGTAGGTAGCGACAGATCTTAATACACTTGCGGAGCGGCATATCTTATTGCACTTTGGATATGTTGTAGATAATAAAAATTTAAGGGACCCGTGTCGTGCTTAGGCGTTACTAAGAGGGGTCAAAAATTACCCCATTTTACGTTTTTTTCCGGTTAATTTCGTTCTATTAAAAGTAACTATAGACAAATTTGGCATCAAATGAAAGGTTTTGTGAATACACATTCACTGATGTATAAATTATGCCCAAAAACATTCAATAATTTTTGTTATTAAAAAAATGTGTGTTTGAGTAACATTAAATCCGGCGTTTTATTAAGGAATTTTAGTTGTATTCGAGTTGAGACCACACATCAACGAAAGAAGATTTAACCCAAAAGTACGAACACCAAAAATGTTTTTCTTGATTATGTTCTGAAGGTTGTATTTGGGTTGTCTCGAAGCAATTGTTCAATAAAAATAAAAATCTGCGGTCGAGCACTTTTTGTAAAAATCTTTTTCCAATTTTCTCCAAAACGGTGCGAGATATGAAGAAACAACTTATTACCAAAAGTATTCAGGAGGAAAAATGCAATCGATGCGTTAAATTCTAAAAATTGCATTGCGGTCACGCCCCTTTTAAAGTGGGCGGGTCTTCCAGTTTTGTATAGATCTGGTAAGTCCTTTTTAAAATAACGCCAAGAAACTTTCCAGCTTTGAACTTCCGCCCACTTTAAAAGGGACGTGACCGTCAACAAAAAAGTACCACCATTAAACTCCGTGTGCAATTTTAAGTGGATGAACAATTTTGCAGTCATTTCGTTTAACTTTATTAATGCAAAAAATTCAATATTTTCGATATTCACAATACATGTTTTTGACAGCTATAATAATGCAATGTTATTTGTAAAGTACGACATATCAATTGCATTTTTCCTCAGGAATAATTATGGTCATCAGTTGATTTTTCGTATCTCGCATAATTTTCAAGAAAATTGGTAAATTTGAATTTTTGCAAATTCAAAACCAATAATGCTGCATCGAAGATTTTAATTTCTAAAGCAAAATTGCTCTGACAACCCGAATAAATAATCAAGAAAAACATTTTTGGTGTTCGCACTTTTAGGTGAAATCCTCTTTCGGCGATGCCTGCTGCTTTTTTATTCTTTAGCGTCTTTTTTAACCATATTTGGGATTATTTCAAATCGATTTCAATGATTTTTCGTCCTTATGTTTCTCTTTACAAATTTTGGCGATGTTTGCAAATATATTAAATAATATTTCTAACCATATTTTCAAATTCTGGGAAGACTTACATTTCAGTAAATTCAACTGACATTGTCATTTGTTTTTTACTGTTCAAAAAATGAAACCATAATTGCAATACAAATTAACCACATATGTAGTGAAAAATAAACAAAGATTTATTTGCTTTATTTTTTAAATAAAAAAACTACTGTATAAATTGAAAGTAAACGCATAATACAGTAATTTGATGTGGTTTGTTTTTTTTTAATGAACTGCAAATGTAATCAAAAATGACATTTCTTCTACAAATGACTGTTTTTCACTTAAAAATAAAGATACTGTATTACAAACTCAAACGACTACAAATATTTACAGCAAAAGTTCCCTGATGGTACATTTAAACTACAAGGAAATATTTTTTTCTTAAATACTATTTTTCTGTACCATCCGGGTAAAAATAGTTATATATAGCCATATATAATATGATTAAGCCAAATCAAATCTTGTTCTTACTCCATATATAACTACATAAGCCGTGCTAAGTCTTATTAAACTATATATAACTTCATACTGAAACAATTTTCCTTATAAGTGTATATAGCTTTATATATAATACCATATATATTTTGGTAAATTTCAATAATGAATTTATGTATGTGTAAGTTAAGACTTTTTCATATAGCTTCACATATAACACTATTAATTTTATAACGAAATCATTTTCAAGTGATTTTTTTTATATAATTTCAAATAAAAAAAAATCTGGTACATTTTATCAGACAAAATCACTTAATTATATGTTTTTAAACACAAAATTGTTTCTTGTTAATTTTTAAACATTTCGTTAGTTTCATTTAAAAAAAATTTGTTCTTTAAAATTGTTAATTTCTAGAAATTTTAATTTTCAACTTAAATAAATTTAAGCAAAACTTCAAGTCACAAAAAGCATACCTACTATCGGCTTAAATTTTATGAAATCAGATCTATTTATATCCAATTAGATATAATTTAATGTTCTGGATATGGAGAAATTTCGAATAAAGTTGTATCAAATTATATCTCATTTGATATAATTAGATACATGAAGATGACCCATTTTTGCAATCAATTTGTATGTGTTTATATGTTAAAATTGTTACCCGGGCAGTTATTATTTTCATTTAAAATTTTCTTTTTACAAAAATTTCTTTATTTGAACCAAAAAGTTAATGATAGTAAAAAAAAGAAAAACTGTTGTTCTCAGTGGCCTACCCAGGATTTTACTTCGAGGGGGTCGAACATATATTTTGTATGAAAAATTTCAGGTAGCTTAAAATATCGAAACGTAACATTTTCTACATATTTGAAAATTGTTTTTTGGGCGATTCCTACAAATTTCGTTGCAATTCGGATATAAGATCAAGGAGAAAAAAGTAACAGAAAAGAAAAAAGTACGTCACTGGTTGTTTATAATAACTTGGGAGATAATTTTTGATAGCGAAAATAAAATCGTTTAGTTTTACGGATTTTTGGGATTTTTTTAAAATTTTGTATTTTATTTTTGATAGTAAAGATAAAAGAAAATCTTTAACTTTTACAAATTTTGAGTTCATTTTTTAATAGTTAAAAAAACTAAAAATACATTTGATTTAAGGTTGAAATTACAAAAATCGAAGCACTTGTTTTCTAAATAAAAAATATCTAAGATAGCTTTTGAAGTTTTTTTTATATGTTATTATATAATCTATGCTATGGACGTGGTTCTGGACAATTTAGTGGATTGTTTTTTTTTTTTTTGTACAAAGTCGATTTTGTTGTTGTATTGGGTAGGTCAGACCAGTTTTCTAGTGTGAGATCTTGCAAATGGTAACAGCCGTTTTCTTAACCATTCATCTCTATAAAATTCACCATTTATTGTACCAGTTGTGAAGAAAGGACTGGATTTTTTCCCACAAGAACAAATTGATAGACAAACAAGGTACTTTTTTTTTGGAAATTTTGACTTAATTTTCTGTTTACATTAATCTGGAGCATCGCCACGACTACATGCTGCGTAAAAGTCTTGTCCTTTAATGTATCGGAAGTTTGCAAAGCAATATGTTTCATCATCCATTATCACGCAATTATATTTGAATTCCTGACTGGACATACCTGAACTTTATAACACTTCAGTCCATTATGCTTTTTGACATTCTGGAAAAAAATTTGCGATTTCTTAATTTTACTCGCGACTTCTCGAGTTGAAATGGTCCTTTTTAAAAGCTTCTACTACCTTGTCCGCTGCTTTTAGATCCCTATGGCCATGCTCACCACCACTTCCACGCTTTCTTGACAAGCATTCACTTTTCTTACCGTGGAATATGGTAATTTAACCCTTAAATGCATTAGGTTAGCACCCGGTATGGAGACCAAGCTACCCTTATGTAAAGTCGCTTCCTAAACACGAATTGGGCATTCATTTTCCTGGGAAATGAACTGTTTTCCCAGAAAAGAGGAAAAACAACAATTTTTGATGTGTACCATATATGATACACTATGCATTCTATACATATAACTAATACAATATATCAAATTTGATCCAAATTCAATATAATTAGCTAAAACTAAGTCCAATTTACTTACCAATACTTGAATAATTTATTTTATAAACTTTTTTTTTCACTTTTAAAATTCACTTTTGAAATTCACTTTTGAAATTTTGTGCAAAAAGTGCATACTCCCACTATGGCAGCTTACTAACAATTAAAACCAATTGTAAGTGAACTAAAGTGTTATTTTTAAGAAGAGTAATATTGTTTTGTGCAATTTAAAAGTAACGGTATCACTATTTAGTTTAATTAGCGGAATTGTTGTAGGATTAAATGCATGTAATTAAATGTATATGGTACATTATGCATTTAAGGGTTAACATTATTTGCTATCAAACGTTTGGAAACACTTTAATTTTATTATATTCCTGTAGAATCAGTTTTCTTCGATTAATCTCTGAAGCCATTTTTTTTACAAAATTATATTAAATTTCAAAAATCTGTTTTGTTGAATTAATTTATATAAATTTTATTTTATTAGTCAAGTAGTTTTGAAGAAAACAGCGTTTACAAATGATTCGATTCTTTGTTTGTATCGACAAAATATTCTGAGTGTATTACAGTGTATGTATCTATCTATCTGAGTTTAAAATTGCAATAGAATTGTTTTTTTTTTTTTTTGTATTATTTAGGCCTCGTAAATATCTACAATATACACTTTACCAATAGTTATTATTTTATAGAAAATATAATTTAATTTGTATCTAAAAAAAATAAACTTTTAAATCACCCACAATAACAAATTACAATTTTTAAATCACCCCCTCTGTAAACAGAAAAAAAAAACAATATACAAAACAATATCACAATGACATCCAATAATCAAACGAACCACAGTGGGGTATTTCAAAAAAAATATGGTCATAAATATGAAACTTCTAAACTGCTGATACGATCGGTACAAATCAAATTGGAAATTGTAAAAAGAGGTCGTAATATTTTGTAAAATTCTGATTGGGTCATCCTGTTTTAGTGCTGGTTTATATAATAAAGTTTTTCGATTTAAAAACAAAAAATGTTCTGTGTTACTAAAGCTGTTATGACACTGTATAGTTTTTGTATAGTTTCAAGATGTATTGGGAGAAAGAAACAACATTAATGTGCGAATGAAACAGATATACAATTTGTAAACAAACAGTTTTGTTTTTTTTTTTTAAACTGACAGTTCCAAAAAGAAACTGACAACAAACTTAATTGCCTGTGAGAAATGTCAAGATAAAGTTCAAAATTTTCGTTTGCACTTTTGACAGATATCCCAATTTTTCGCTGATTTATCGATAACAAAAGTATTTGTTTTGACATTTACTACAATTTGGCACTATGTGTTCGTACTCTTTACACTAGTTAAAAATTGAGTAACAATATATTTGTACTGCTTTAATTTAGATTGTCAATACAAAAACTATACAGTGTCATACGGGCTTAATCCCTATGGGGAATGGGACCGGTTCTGCGTGTGCCACAGGATCGGTCCCTTCGTGCCTGAGACCGGTCCTCTGCTAAACCCTACCCTATGTAAGCAACTGGCAACTTTAATATTGACTTGTCATAGGACGGGGTCATTTGTCCTGCTTTAAACCACATAGTGGCATGCCACAGGACTAACTAAAGATGGGCATACCATAAGACTGTCGCAAAAGGGCCATGTCGTATAAAATAAACGAAAACTAAACAGCTTAAAATGGGTAAAATTCTGGCCAACTGGCTTTTTGTTATTAATAAGCATTCTGGTTAAGTGGTATGTCCTCCCTTTACCAATCACAGGATTGGTAATTTTAGGACAATTGACACTGCTTAACCCACTTCAGTATTAAATTATACCAGCCCTGTGATAAGTCCTTCTTTAACCAGTCACTTTTAGGGCAATTGCCTCCTCATACTTCACGATAAAATAAGTAGCAAATTTTTTTAAATTAGCTTTAATGGTTTAGTAGTGAAAAATTCTTAAAGTTCAAAATTTAAAAAATTTATGAAACAAACATATTGATTTTTGGCCAAAAAAAGAATTTATATTTTTTTACAATTTTCTTGGAACTTTGTTAAAAAACCAATACAAATTTCTATATTTTCTGAAAGATTAGGCTTTTGAAAAAAACACTTTAACAAACTTTAACAAAAAACTTACTTTTAGAGTGTGTTAAAAAAAATTGCACACTGATTTCAAAACTTTTTTTGATTTTGGATTATGAAACAAAGTCTTCTGAATATTTGGTATGGATATCTTGGCATATGTAATTAAAGTAAGGACGGAAGATTTTGTGACAAATTAAAAATTTTTAAAACAACATTTTTTAAACCCAAAAAAATAAAACATATTTTAATTTGTTTTTTTAACAGATGATTAATACTTTTAAATTGTGTATATTTAGGACTATAATGTTTGAAAAAATCGTTTAAATATCAATTACAGGCATTTAGATATTAAAAGCTTAACTCAAACAATAAAAAGCTATTTTAATTCATTTTTGTTTTCATTGGTTTATTTTTACAAAATTGTTCAAGGTTTTTTAAATTTAAATTTTTTTATAAGAAGACATATTTTCTTATCTTTCGCACAGTGGGTTCGATGATACCCAAAATGGCGATTAATTCAGGAAGGCGTAGTTTGAAACTTAATTTTATTTTTTTTTATTGGTAAGTTATCATAAATACATTAAAATACAACATTTCAAAAAAAAAATTGGGGAAAAAATTGTTTAACCTGTTAGACGCTTTTTTTGTTTTTCGGAAAAAAGATCTTAGTTCACAATTTTGGCTGTAACTTTGGAACGAAAAGCAATAAATTAATAAATAAAATTGGAAATTAGAGCGTACTTAATGTGTTATTAAAAAATTTTAAGAATATCTATATCATATGAATTTATATTAGTATAAATTTAACTTAAAATTAAATTTTTGTTTTTTTTTACTAAATTCATTAATTGTACAAATTTATCTCAAAAAAGTCACAAAAGCGAATATTATAATTTTTTATTGATAGAAACATAAAAACACAACATTTTAGAAATTAAAAATGGAATAAGACGAGTTTTAACCTGTTAGGCATGTTTTTATTGTTTTTCTTAAAATAGATCTTAGTTCACAATTGTGGCTGTAACTTTAGAACGAAAAGCGACAAATTAATAAATTATATTGAAAATTAGAGCATACTTAATGTGTTATTAAAAAATTCACAGAACTACAATAATATGTTATATTTATTTATATTAGTTTAAATTTTTCTTAAAATCCAATTTACCATAAATATCCGAATTATCATAATATTCATCTTCATTAGTATAGTCTTCAACATCATTATCATTATCACTATCTTCATCGTTATTATCATCATCTTCTTTATAAGCATCTTTTTTTATCACTATCTTCATTATCATTTTCATCAGAAATATTTGGCAACACTAACAACTCTAATTCCGAAGTGGGTAAATTATATATATTTTTCTGCTCATATTTCTTGCTCATGTTAGATATAAATGGGTCAGAACTTAGAAGAAACCTATTGAAAATATTTGCATTCGATTTTTCCCGGCGATGGCAGATTTTTATTAAACTCAGCCTGATTCAGGAAATTTTCGTTACTTGGAATAGGATGACATGTAAGAAAGAAATCTAACAAGAAAGGGTTTCCCGGGGCCACCCGCCAATGTAGCACAGTGGGGAAAATTCTATTGTTTCTCAACAAATTTGCTAAAGCTTATAATTTTTGACGAATTCGAAAAAGATAAAATTTGAAAAGTAGCTGATTACATTTCAGATCGAAAATTACAAATTTTAAAAATAAAATTTTTTTATTCATAAAAAAGAAATATTTTAATTATTGTACTTTTTCTAAATTATGTATCCTGGGGTAGGGAAAATGAGACATTTCGTCCCTTAAAATAAAAATTTTTGAATACAAAAGAATCTAAAAGAATAGAAAATTTTATCAAAAATACTATAACTACGTATGTGGTAAAACTTTCAGACAAATCGGATAATGCTAATGATAATTCGTTCCAAACGGATCAGTAGTTTAGATGTTCTATATTTATTACCATTACTTTATTCAAATACCCCACTGTGCGAACTGCTATAATAACTTTACTGCTTAATATAAATTTTACGTAAATAACAACCGGCAATTTTATTGCACAAAAATATAAATTTTGAAATAAAAAAAAAAATATAGAAAAAGCTCAGCAATCATATAAATTTTATATGAGATTAAAACACCCTTTTTCTGCATAGACAGCAGAGTGTTTTGAAATTCAAACGTCCAAACAGCAAAATATAGAAAAAAAAAATTACAATAACACTATATGACATGACTTTGATATAAGGATGACGTCGAACGAATCCAACAAAGTCTTAAAATCGAATAAGTCAATATAAGGTAATTACAAACACTCGAACGCTAAAGTTAGCACAGTATGGAGTGTGGCATAATATCAATATGAAAAGAGTATATGATTGCACAGTTCAACAAAATCAGTAAAATTTTATACATCGGGGTTGCGACCTGTCATTTCTAAAAGACTTTGGGCAGCAGATCACGAATTTTTGAATTTTTAAATTGAATATAGTTAAAGAATTATTTGCAAAATAAACTTTTTGTAGGTAATTTCAAGTTGTTGATAAAATTTTTACAAAAAGTACAAAATTGAAAATAAAAACCCTACTTTTCTACAACATTCAAATACACTCAAAAAAAAAAAGTTTGTAAAGTCAGCAAAAAATGTTGCTGAGTCAGCAAAATTTTAGTCAGGAGGGTGCTTGCAAAAAAATTGCTAATGCCAGCAAAATCTTTTGCTGAAAATCAGCGAACTGATTTTTAGCTACAAAATTAGTAGATTCAGCAAAAGTTTTGCTAACACTTAGTAGATTAGAAATAAAAAAGACTTGCTAAAAATTAATAAACTTTTTGCTGAATTTTAGTAGACTGAAAAAAACTCAAAAAATTTGTAGAAAAATTGTAATTTAGTTAATTTATTTGCTGAAAATCATAAAACATATTTTTGTGATTCTTTTAAAAATCATTTACAATAATTACGAAATATAAAAATTTTCATTTTCCCACATTGACGGCATGAATTAATTTAATATCTGAAAATATATAGAAATAAATATAAAGGGTCCGCCATCTAACTTTTTTTTTCAACTAGTGCTTATTTCGTGAATGGTAACACTTAGCTCATGTCTGATTTGACAGTTTTATCCTTCCGCTGAACGAATATGGTTGTGTATACGCTTGAAGAACGCTGGGAAATATTGCGACATTACTTTGAAAATCATGGTAATGTGCAAGGAGTGGCCGTTACAGTCAATGGCGATCGTTATCGGGCCATGTTGAACGAATTGTTGTTCACAAAAATTGAAGAGGAGGATATTGGCAACATTTGGTTTCAACAGGACGGCGCTACGTGCCACACAGCCGAAGCTACACTCGATATTTTGCGCCCTGTTTTTGAAGATCGCATTATCAGCCGCAGAGCTGATGTCGCTTGGCCACCTCGGAGCTGCGATTTGACACCGTTGGACTATTATTAAAAAAATTGGACCGATCGTGTAGGCTACTGCATGGCCAGCCGAGCCAGCCATTTGAATGAAATTATTTTCCATTATTAACCGGAAGGATTGTACTTTCAAATAAAAAAAGAAATTTGAGAAAATATTCAGTAGTTTTTTTTTATAGCATTTTCAAAAAAAAAAAAAGTTATTTGGCGGACCCTTTATATAACATAACAAAATTTTTCTTTCAACTACTTACATCAATGGTTGTCTAAATGATGCTATCTTTTAAAGGACGCTACTGCCAAAGATAATTATAGAAACAAAACAAAAAAAAAAAAACAAAAACAAACGAAACGAAACGAAAAAACAACCCTTTTTTGCAATAAGAAAAAGAAACCATAAAAATCTACCTAAGATGTGTGTCTTTGTCCTTCGCTTTACTCTGTCTACATGTCTGTATATGTTTGTTTGCAATTTGACCACACTAGATTGTTAATCTATAAACATTTAGTTTAGAAATACATATTAAATTCAAATATTTCATTTTGTCTTTTATTTAATTAATAGACAATTATTTTCACAAGCCGGTGACAACACAAAATTTAAGTTGTTTAATCCTCAATTTTGTTTTATGTATGAAAAACAGATACAAAAATCTTCCATGGTTGATTTTTTTATATGTCTTATTAGAGTTGTACTTTTTAGTATCATTTTCCTCTTCTCTACTACATCTTGACATGCAGCGACATCTTCTTCATTCTGCGTATATCTTTCAATCTGGTTGTCGTCCACACTATTAATGTGCTTATCAGCACAATTTTTTTTAGCAAAATTAATTAGTAAAACATTAGTATAATATTAGTAAAGCATTAGTATAAAACAGTTAAGTGCTGAATAAGTATAACAAAAATTTTAGCTGAAAACACGATTTTAGCAAAAAATTTGCTAAAAAATAGTATACCTGATTTACAAGACGTTTTACTAACTTTTCTACTAACTTATTTTTTTGAGTGCAAGTTTACTTCATTCTGCTTCGAAAATTAACTAAATAAACATTTTGAGATTTAAAAAAATTTAGTAAATGAAACTTCACTGAGTTTTATATAAGTATTAAATTTCCATGCTTTTTTGCAGCTCGATTTCATAAAGCTCAATTTAACTTTGTTTACGAGCTGCTCAATTTTAAAAGCTTTATTAAAATTTTCAAACGAGCTTTCCATTTTGAAAAGCGCTTTGTTTATTTATCTTGCGAGCCTCTTTAGTTTCAGCAGCTCGTTTCATTTTAGCTAGCGAGCTTTGTTGAAAAATGTATATATTTTTGGCTCGCTCGCAAGCTTTTGCCATCGCTGATTTTTGCACATAATTAAAATAAAATAAAATTTTAAATACATTTGTCAAATTTTTTTTGGAAAATTATTAAAAAGAAAATAAAAAAATATCGCACACCTAGTTCGAAAGTGACTCAACTCAAAATTTAAATTTTTCGGGTTTATATGCTTAAACTATGCACAATACACTTGTTTATCTATAAAAAAAAATATCAGTGTATTTTGTTGTTAACTGTTGCTAAAAAACAGTTATGCCTTTCTTTATGTATCAATTGGTATAAAGTTGCAAATATTTTTTTTTTCGATTTCTGAAAAATTAAAAATTGATTACTAAGAAGACAAGAATGGAGCAAAATTGATGATTAATAGGTTTTTTGTTAAAGTTCTGCCTATTATGGAGGCTCTAGCTTTTCTAAAACTTCGGGTTCTGATGAGATCTTAGCCAGATCGAAATACTAGTATCAACCTAGCTAATATGTTTGATTTGCTATATTTTTGTAAATATACGGAGGTTGAAAGCTCGTTATAAATTGAAAATAACATAAAAATAATCTCGATGTATATAAAAACAAAAAACTAATATACTGTAAAAAATTTTAAGTTGAGTCACTTTTTTAACTGGGTGTGCGATATGTTTATTTCAAATCAAACATTAATAGTGAATTGCTTAAATTTGCTTAAGGAGAAGAACTTTGGTGGCGTATGATTAATATTAATTATTGAGTATTTTAAGAAAATTTTAAAAACCATAAAAACTACAAATGATATGGAAAATAATTTAATAAAAATCAAAACTATAGACTTTACGTCACATGCAAAATATTCAAATTTGACACTTTTTAAATATTTTTAAAATATATATTTAAAAATTTATGATTTAGAAAAAAATTAGATATTTTAATAAAGCAATTAAGACTGACGGCTTGCTTTTACAAGACGTGTATAAACAGACGTGTATAAAAAAAACAAAAACATTTACAAATAAAAATGCTCGGGTCAATTGCCATGGAATTTGATAGTGATTTTTTTATTTGCCTTTTTTCTTTGACGAATACTTTTTTGTGAACGTCTGTTTTTGACATTTGTGACGTTTCAAATTGCAATGTGGAAACCAAAAAAAGAGACGAAAACGACAACTCTTACGTTTTCACTCAATTCAAAGTGACATTTGCGATACAGAACCCCAAAATAATTTTTTTTCTTCCTTACACGAATTTTTTGAGTGATACTTCCCAGCAAAAAATTTTCAAAAGGTAAGTGGGTTTGTAATCAAGCATTTTGGGCAGAACGCATTCCTTACTAGATTACCTACTCGATTCTTTCACCAGGGCGTGAGACTAAAATAATTGATTCTTTTGAATTGATTATTTTTTTTACCGAAGAAACATTTACTTTATAAAGGGTTCGCCAAATAACTTTTTTTTTTTGAACTCCTAAACCAATTGGACTTTTGTATGGCGTCATACCAAGGTCTTTATGCAAAATTCGTCTCAATGATGTCTCCGCAATGTTCAATTGTTGAGAACGACGGTGAATTGATGTTGATGGCGCTTCACGCACACTTTCTGCCACAGCAGCAATATTCTCGGGTGTACGCACTGTTTTTGACTTTTCACGCTTTGGTTTATCGATGAGGATGCCAGTTTCTTTCACTTTTTCACAAGATAACGAACATACGGACCATATTATCTGTCAAATCAGACATAAGCTAAGTGTTACCATTCACGAAATAAGCACTAGTTGAAAAAAAAAAACGTTAGATGACGGACCCTTTATTTTTAAGAACTACATACATTTTTAAAAAAGAAATAGTTCCATTGTAAAACTACGAAGTACTTAAGCTATGTACAGACGGTTGTCAGATCTTACAATATTGTGAGATCTGGCAATGTGCTGGCAATGTACTGACAATGAAACATGTTTAGCAAAAGGTAAATTGTCAGTTCAGACGATTGTAAGAAACCCTTTCAATTTCATTGTCAGACAATTGTCAAACAATAAATTCAGTTAATAAAGTCAGTTTACACGGTTGTCAGATTGTTGTATGGCAAAAATTGCCAGATCTGTTGTTAGACATTGCCAGAACTGTCAAAGCATTTGAAAGAAATTATTATTTGTCAATTGTGTGTTTAATTAAATTGAAAAAGTAATAATATTAATTATCATGGAGCAAAAAAGCAATTGCAACGATTTTAGCTGCATATGTATTAAAAAGTAGCGTGGAGGAAGACAACATATTTTTCGTGTGACCAAACGGATTCCACCTTTTTGCGGTAGGATCTTTGTTTGGGTGTTGGTTTTCCGGCTTTAGAGCCTGTTGGCGACTGGGAGTCTCTTGGCGACTGGGTACGAAACATCAAGTCAGTTGGCTCATAGCTGCAATCTATGACGCAGATTTCATTAATGGAAATATCGCCATCCATTTTTTTATTTAATTTGATTTCCTATTTTATTTCACTTTTGATTTTTAATATTATTAATGAAGTTTTGTTTTTTTTTTCATTATTTTTGGACAGTACCGCTAGTATAAACATTTCTGTGACAATACTGCCATTGTCAGATGCATTAATTTAAACACATCTGCCAATAAAAAATTGTTTACAATGTCTTGCAATTTTCTGACAATGGCAACGTAGGGTGTTCACACGAATGTCAGATGCTTTTTCTGACAATGTTGCAAGACAAAAGTTGTAAGTTCACACTGTTGTTAGACATTTTCTGAACATTTTTCTGACAATATTGTAAGATCTGACAACCGTCTGTACATAGCTTTACACAAAAAAAAAAAAAAAAAAATAAATAGTTCCCTAGAAAAAATAAGAAGTACTTACATTTAAAAAAAAAAAAAGAATTAGTTACATAAGTAAATTCAACTTTAACTCACACGTGATGCTCCTAGGTCACTCAAATATAACGATCAAAACTCATATGGAAATAAAATCCTAAAAAGTGAAACATCGAATTGTTATGATAACATAGGTTTGTCATAATGTTGGAGCTATAAACCACGAAAATATAAATTTTTTCAAAAAAAAAGAACAATTCAAAATTGAAAAACAAAAATATAACTCACGCACAATCACCCTCGAAATTTTTTTTTACACTCACTCACTCACGATAACGTCAGTAATTTCAACTTCCACTCACAATTTTCTGCTCACGTGCGCTTCCCTAATTTATACCTAACCACAGTTTAACAAAATTTGGGCAACATGTAATTTCTGTTTTTAGTATTATTTTAATGCAAATAAAAATTTGTTTGAAAAAATATAAATTCTGTGAGATTTTATTTGTTCGGTTTTAGATCATGACAAATTTTTCTCTAAATTAACAGAAAAATTATAATTTTTATATGATAATTTACTTTGACTATTAGAAAAAAAACACAGAAAAAGTTATTAGACACTAGCATGAATGGAATGCATTTTCTGACCCACTACGGTCTTCATCAACATTCTTCGTGCCATTTAGTGTTAATCGTAAATATCATCTATTTAACTCACACGTTAAAGAAATTGGGTAACTTTAAATCCCACATTACTCTGTGTGTTGAGTTAGAATGAAATTTACCACGAACGATTTCTATTTATAGTGTGTATGTTTTTTCTCTAGTCATTAAATTCTTTAAAATTGTATAACTTCTTTTTTCAAAATTAGGAACTACTTCCAATAACGTCCTTTTATTAAGAAAAAGTATATGATTACTTCTTGAGTACAAAAAGTTATACATAAAGGGTCCGCCAAATAACTTTTTTTTTTTGAAAATGCTATAAAAAAAACTACTGAATATTTTCTCAAATTTCTTTTTTATTTGAAAGTACAATCCTTCCGGTTAATAATGGAAAATAATTTCATTCAAATGGCTGCCTCGGCTGGCCATGCAGTATGAGCTTCATCTGAAAAGATGATTTTTTTGGCAAAATCGGCATCGGAAAAAAAATGTTATATGGCGGACCCTTTACAAGTTAATAACGTTGTTATTTTTTTTAAGTAAATAATTACTTTGTTATTGAGTTCATGCTTTCTGGTTTAAATTTAAAGAATTGATTACAATACTACTTGCTTTTTTGACTCTATCGTTGGAATGAGTTTGGTATTGCAGTTACTAAATTTGGCAATGAGATATGTAAGCAAGTGTGGGCATCACCTTCTTTTTGGAATGTGTAATTTTTTCCTGGGAATTCTTACAAAAACAACCCGTAAATTTAATTATTTAAAAAAAAATAATTAATATACAAGGTGGCGCAAAAGTAATCCTCCTATCACAAAATGCTATAAATTTTGCGATTGGCCCCTAATATCAGTTCTGTTTTGACATTTGTGTAGTAAACACATGCGAAATACACGTTAATAAACAATGTTACGCTACACTGCTCCAGAACGCGGAATATTGGTGACTATTTATTTGACCAATAATCGGTCGGTGACTTTGGCCCAACGTGAATTTCGTCGCAGATTTCCTGGCCGTCCAACGCCTACTGGTGAAACACTGCGACGTTTAGCCGCTCGCCTCGAAGAGACTGGCACAACACGAGATGCTGCCAGGCGTGGCAGACCCCAGAGTAGCTATTCTGCAGAGAATATTGCTGCTGTAGCCGAGGATGTCATGGAAGCGCCGTCGACATCGACCAGACGACGTGCCACGCAAATGGGTATCAGTCGACGGTCTTCACAGCGAATTTTGGTACAAGATTTGAAGATGTTTCCGTACAAAGTCCAGACGGTGCATCAGCTGTTAGCTGCTGACCGCAAATCGCGTGTAACATACGCTCAAGCCATCCTTAATCACCACCAAGAGGAAGATGATTTTTCATCAAAAATAATCATGAGTGATGAGGCCCATTTCCATCTTAGCGGGTACGTAAATAAGCAAAGTTTACGCTTCTGGGGCACTGAAAATCCGCGTGTAATCCACGAAGAGCCATTACACCCACTCAAAGTCACTGTATGGTGTGCTGATTTCGCTGGAGGAGTCATCGGACCTTTTTTCTTCGAAGACGTCGCGGGCCAAACGGTTACTGTGAAACGGTTACTCCTGTTTTGGCCGCTCCAGACCTCTTTTTGTGGGGCTTTTTGAAGTCGCGGGTTTATGTCAACAATCCTCAGACTCTTGCAGCTCTTAAAGACATCATCCGTCAAGAATGTGAGGACCTATCGCCGGAAGTTTTGACCAAAGTGATGGAAAATGCCATAAAAAGGGCTCAAATGACAATCAACTGTGGCGGCGGCCATTTACATGACATCATATTCTCGACTTGATATAAAAAAAATTAAAATACCAAATAAAAATAATCCACAAGAAGAATCAAAGTTTTTCATTTTTTTTTTTAATTACAGCCAAAAAAACATCGGAAGGTTATTTTTGCGCCACCTTGTAGTTCATGTTTATTAAATATTTTCTAAATATAAATAAAACCTCAAAAAATATATGTGCGAAATTTCAATGTCATGGTTAAAAATGCGTATGCGTGCCAGAATCACTGTCTCTACTTGTAGTTATAGTAGTAGTAGTACAAAAAGTTGTTAACAGGTCTATAATAATGTTGAGGCAAAACGAAATATTCAGACTGAATGTGTGTCTACATGCAACTTTGTGTGTAGACACATACCTTCAGACAGACAGTCAGACAGACACATTCAGTCAGAAATCATTCATGATTTCAAATTCAAAATAAATATAAAAGCCTGAGTGTTAACAAAACAATGCTACAGTAGGTACCTACTACACATTATTTGGATTTTAAAAATCGTAAAAACGTTTTAGGAAAAAAAAATAAAAAAACGCAAGTTAGCGTGTCCAAAATTATGCGAATTATCCTACTAACGTACTTTTATTTTGTTGTTGTTGTTTAAATATTATTATTGCCAACAACCCCAAACAAAATAGAAACCACCACTAAAAATCATTACAATAACGGTAAATAAAACAAAGCGGGTATGTGTGTGTGTGTGTATGAGTGAGTAGGATGTTGTTTGTATGTGTAATGGCAGGGATTTTTTTTATTATTATTTTCAGTATTTCAAGTGCATGTTGCACAACATTTTCAGTATATTTTTTTTTTTTACAAAAATTTTGCATGCATAAAATAATGGAAATGGAAAGCGGTACACTAACGCCAAAGGCGCTGTATGTCGCACATTCTTAAGTTCGTGTTAAAAAATTATTTAAACTTACACATGCATACATATGTATGAACAAACCAAAAAAAAAAAAAAAAACACATACATACAACCAATCAAATATATTTATATGTAATTTGTACAATTTGTTTAACAAATTTTAAATATAAAAAAAAGAGTTAGTTAGTAGTAGTTCAGTGGGTCAGGTTTGCATGAAATTCATCAGTTTTCATGTTTTTTTTTTTATATATTTCATCATAGTTTTATTATAACATACATATACTACCTGTAGTATTTATTTGTATTTGGTGCATGTTCAATTTTGTTTTATTTTTTATTTTTTTTTTTTGTGTTTTCAACTTTCCATGTTGTCCATGTAACCAACAATAAATGCGTATAAGTATGCCGTGTTTGTTGCTAGAGAATTTTCAAAGTGTGTGTGAGTTTTTTTTTTTTGAAAAATATGACGTGTAAAACTGTATTTTTTTTAGACGTCATCAATGTTGCATGTTTGAAAGAATCACACAAAATACTAAATACTACATGCTAAAAATACATATTTATTTCAAATCAAACATTAATAGTGACGTGTTTAAAGTTTTTTTTTTTTTTTTTGTTTAGAAAAAAGGTGAAGAACCTTTAAATCCACATGTTTTTTTTTTATAAATAATGCAAAAGCATTAAATTAAATTTTAAAATTTTTTAAAATAGAATTGAAAAGCTGAAATATTTGTAAGTATTAAGTAAGTAATTTTAAGGAGGGACATGACATTGGCCGTTTTTTGAAATCGACTTTTTTATAATTTTGTATTTTAGTAAATATTCTTAAGATTCTAAGAAAAAAAAATTTCATGGAAAAATTCCTACGGGTTCAAAAGTTACAGCCGGATTAGTGAGAGCGCATTTTTAATTTTCGCGCTACCTACGTACGGCAGCTGGTATATACACAAACTTTGAACGCGTTTATCTCGAAACCAGGTTTTTCGTTCTGGTTGCGGCACTAACGAGTTCATTTTTTGACGAAATTTTTTTTTTTTTTGTATTTTTGATTCGCTATCGTATGACACGAGCTTTTTTTTACAATTTTTTTTCGATTTCTCATGAATTTTTAAAGTCAATATTTTTGTCGAAAAACATGCTTTTAAATTTGGAACATTATCAAAAATTGAAAAAAAAATTTAAAAAAAAGCTCGTGTCATACGATAACCAATTTTGTTAAGATTTAAAAAAGTCATTCTTTTTCCAGATCGGACAATTTTTGCGACTCCCAGCGCTGCAACCACGAGGCCCCGGTTTTTTCTCTGCCGCCAGTTTGGAGCTCTATAAAACCATGTTGGAGTGAAAAATATATTTTTTTGAATTTTTTTTCTTGTAATTTGTTTAATTCTCTACAACAGGAGTGCCCAAAAGTTCCTTATGGAAGAGCAAACACCAATACATTGAAAGAAAAACTAATTTTTATTCAATATTTTTTGTTGTAAAAACCAATACATACAAAGAAAAAAGAAAAAAATATTTCAATGTTTACCAGCAAAGCATACGAAAGTGTTGTTGCTTTGCGCTTGCGTGTATACAGTGAAGAACGACAAAAAAGCTAAAAAGACAAAGTTGTTTGTGTATTTCGTATTGCTAGTGCTGAGCGCTCTATATGTGTATTAAAACACACAGCCTATAGCTAAGTGTTTTTACAAAAACAAATGAGCACCAAGCGCATAGGCCTTGGGCACCCCTGCTCTACAATAATAATAATTGACTGAGTTATGAATTTTAAAAAAAAGTCTGTTTTCTCTGCGGCGAATGTAATGTCCCCCCTTAATATATTTTATAATTGACGTTTGTATTTATAAAATATACTTTATTATTTTATATATCTCCAATATTTCGTCATTCTTTGAATGACATCTTCAGGGAGTATGAACAACAACAAACAATATTAAAAACAAAATTTCATGCCGCTACACTCCACTCTGGTCAACACCACATTATTTAATAAAGTCATTCATTTCAAATGTCGAAAAACTTTTCATAATTTATATTTTATAGTTTTTAATTATCATTCAACTTTTTTGTTTTTTAAAATTCTAAAAGTTATTTTAAAAATACTTTCAATAATAAAATTATTATGATTACAGTTTTTTTTCTAATAACTTTGGAAGCTTCAGCTTTACATAAATCAGTAAAACGCCCAGAAACATTTAAATACTTGTCAAAAATATTTTTTGTAATTATCCAGCAAAATTTTTTAGAACAGATTACCTTTGAACCTGTTCTAGAACAACTTCATTTACCACCGGTTACATGGCACCGGTTCTAGAACAGGTTCCTGGGAGTCGAAATGTAAAGTGTTACTGTCCCAGAACCAGTTCTATAACTGGTTCTAGAACCGGTTCTAAAGCAACCTGTTCTAGTTTGGAGGTAAAGAACCTATTGCAAATAGGACAAACTCCATATAAAAAGAACAAGTTGCAGAACAGAAATTAGAACCCGTTATAATACAGTATAAGCTGTTCTGCAACCAGTTATTTGGATTTTACTATTTTACTGTTGAGATTTTGGGTTCAAAAGTAAATTTTATATAAAACACAGTGTTTAACTATTTATAAGTAAAAAATACTCTAGCCTCAGCTACTGTTTCAAATGTATTCAAATGCAGATAAATAAATACTTATTGATATCAGTTTATAATTTTGGAATTCTAGATAAAGAATATATAAATTAAATTAAAATCGTAAAATTTTAGAAGAAGTTACATGAAAAAATCGAATTAAAACTTTATCAAATGTAGCACATATCTCTTTTATGTTCTGAATATCGCTTAAACAGCACAACATTTCGAAATGCTTTAAATGCTGTTTTGAAAAGCTAGACTTCTATATTACGTTGCTGCTTCAACCGTAATGATCGGATGAAAAGTGTATTCTTGACGAGTTTTTAAAAAAAACACCAGGCTTTTTGATTGGTTTTGGACAATTTTTTCTCGGAAAAGAAGTGAAATAATTATTTGGAATTGTTACGCTCCTTAATCCAACAAAAGTCATATAATAATATCTGTAAAAAGTTGGGGAAAAAACTTGTAGTTTTTAATCAAAGTTGCTAAACCAGTCAAAATGACTGGTCCGGCAATTCTAGTGTTAACATATGTTTGATAGTGATAATGTATACTTTAGCTATTCGAATACTTTAACATAAAATTAACACATTTTTTACCAAGCATATAATCCTGGCGAATTTTTTCACAAAACTTGAAAGGAAGACAGGTTGGTTTCCCACTATGGATTTTTAGTAAATATGTTAGCCTAATCATGCCCTCTAGTGGTGGTATACTAAATTGAAATTGTAACTTTCACGCTTTGTACGCACTTAAAGGGTTAATATTTTTTATGTATTTAAAAGTCAAATATCTATTAAAAATTTACAAATAATTTTCATTGTTGCTTTCGCACTATTTTCAAGAATTTTTTAAACATTTTGGCATTTTTAGATAGTTTTTGAAAATTGTTATTTGACAACTCTAATCGCTCAAATTTGAATGTGCCTTTGCTAGCTGAGAGAAAATATGACATTTTTGATATTAACAGCAAAAACGAATTAATTTTTGGCATTCTTTTATTTTTACAAATTCAGAAAAATCTTGATTCGATTAGTAAATTTTTTTCAAAAACTACACGTTGAGTGGACAGTTTTTCTAATAAGAGATATTTAAGCAATTATAAGAAAATAAATAAATGTTTTATAAAAAATTCTTTTTGCTATAGAAAAACACAATATTGAGTATTATTCTAAAAATTATAATTTAGAATTCGGACTACCATGGCAACCCTGGTAACCATTTCATTACAGAACCTTTTTTTTAACGCAAAATCGGGGGGTACCGTGAAATAACTCTCAAAAAAATAAATGAAATAACTCACAACCTTTTTTCATACAAATTGGTACCTAAGTCATTATGAAATAACTCCCAGTGCGTTGGGACTTATTTCAAAATTTTTGTTGTGAGTTATTTCATTATGAAAAAGCTCCTAAATGAAATAACTCCCAACAATATTTTTTGTGGAATTATTTAATTTCCTTGTTCTTTTTGTGAGTTATTTCATTTTCGTTGGGACATTTTTCATTTTATAGAAAATTTTTTCGTTGAAGCTATTTTAGTTTTGCTGTGAGTTATTTGTGGAAAAATTTAAATAAAAAAGGCAAAATACGAAATTTTTATGGCATAAATACGAAAGCAAATAAAAACAAATTATATATTATCTAAAACCGACATTTTACCAAAATTAAATTTAAAACAGAAATTTAAATTATGGAAAATATTTTAATTATTTGTTTAACGTCTGTATGGTATTTTAAATAACTGCTCTACAGTATAACAATAGATATCATTTAAACCATTCGCCAACCTCAGAACGCAGAAAAAAATATGGTTTCAGTGTATCATTGTCTAAAAGGGAATACGAAATCAATGTTGGTATAATCCGAATTATCATACCTGTCAATATCATGATCAAAGAGGAGAAGTTTGTGGTCATTTAGGATCACATTATGTTCATTTTGTATTAATGTATATACAGTCATTGATAAAGGATTTTTTTGTGATTTTTTTATCTATTTAATCAATTATGCATAGAATCATCTGTTATGATTGATTTATATATTTTAAATTTTGTTAAAGGTATAATTCGAAATCGTTTAATTCTATTGATGAAATTGAGATAGTTTAAACTTTGATATTTTCCATACAGACGTAACGATCGGCGTGAGAAATGTTAAAAATTACATGTCGTGAGTTCGAAATAATGAATGGCAAAATAAAAAACCGTAGAGGAAACATCGGCGGCAAAAGAGTGGCGGTGAGGTGCGATTCGCATCCGGAGTCCGCGCCCCGCCTAGCTCTTCCCTTTTCTGTATAATGAAGAGATTATAGACTAATTACAATTTTTAATAAATTATTCTAATTTTTTTTTCGTTTTGACGAAATAAAAGTTAACAAAAAGTTATGCAAATCAATTCTGATGTTTTGAACTAGTAGTTGAGACTAGTAGGACTAGTAGTATGTTTATAAGGGTTCTAGAACAAGTTTTTCCATCAACCATGGAAGGTTTTGTATCTGTTTTTCATAATAAAACAAAATTGTGGATTGAAACAACTTAAATTTTGAGTTTTCACCGACTTGTGAAAGTAATTGTCTATTAATTAGATAAAAGACAAAATAAAATATTTAAATTTAAAAAAGATTAAATGTGTTTTTGTAGTCAAATTGAGAGGTCAAGTTTTTATGTTTCCTTTGTCTTATTGCAAAAAAAAGGGATTGTATATGTTACATTTTGTTATTTTTCGTTTCGTTTCTATAATTCTCTGCGGCATTAGCGTTCCTTTAGAAGAGTAGTTGAAAAATAATTTTGTTTATGTTAAATATAATTATTTCTATATATTTGCAGATATTACATTAATTCATGTCGTCAATGTGGGAGTATGTAAATTGTTATATTTTGTAACGTATGGTAAATTATTTTAAAAAACATCACAAATAATGTTTTATGATTTTCAGCAAAATAAATTAACTAAATCAAATTTTTCTACAAATTTTTTAAGTTTTTTTCATTTTGCTAATATTCAGCAAAATTTTTATTAATGTTTAGCAAGGGTTTTTTAATTTCTAATCCACTAAATTTTAGCAAAACTTTTACTAAATCTACTAATTTTGATGCTAAAAATCAGCTCGCTGATTTTCAGATTTTACTGACATTAGCAATTTTTTTCCAAGCATCCTCCTGACTAAAATTTTGCTGACCCATTTGAAAAAGGTCATATATTGTCATATATGGAAGCATATATGAGTTCATATATGAATTCATATATGTTCGGATCCGAAATTTGAGGGTATATGGACATAAATGAATGTTCATATATTGTCATATATTATTACTTTTCCTATATTCTCGTATATAAAAAAGCTTTTTTAGTTTTTTTTTCCAAAAATATTCTGTTTATTAAAAAATAAAGCTATTATAATTCTATATCCATGTTACTGAATACAGGAATTTTTTTAAAAACTTAAAATATACTTCAATATAAGAATATTCTACACCATTTTTAATTGCATCCTAAAATTTAACAAGTTCTGTTTAGTTTTCCAATTATTCTGAAACACAACTGAAAATGGGAATGTGGGAAAATATTTTATTTTTTAAATACAAAATATAACAAAATAAATAAATCAAATTAATTCGTGCCGATGGTAAAATCTTTTGGTGTACCTTATTTGGGAGGGAGGGGTTCAAACTTGAAGTTTTGTTTTGCGATTTTATACAAAAGTTTTGAATGGATTGGCATCATTTAGGCATCATCGGAAAGGTGTTTTAAATGTCTTTTCAAATAGTAATATATCCCCATTCATTAACCCATTACGAGTCAGTTTGGCATTTTTTTAATTTTTTCCAGTTTTTTCAGAACTTTTGTATAAAATCGCAAATCAAAATTTCAACTTTGAACCCCTCCCCCGGGTGGGGGTGCGTTTTTCCTAATAACTCATTCTCTGCAATCGTATTTATAAATTAATAAAATATTAATTTATATATTTTTGTTAATAATTCGTAGACCGGCAGAGTAAGGGTTAAAAATAAAAAAAAATAATCCTCATATATGGTCATATCTGATCAAAAATTAAAACATATTAACCATATATGGAATAATATATGAATTCATATATGGAGATATATGGCATATATGAACCAATATATGCAATATATTATCATATATCATCATATATGGTGTCATACATATCCATACATGAACTTTTCATTTAAATGTATTTACCCATATATGCTCCCATATATTACATGTATGTTCATATGTGCTCATATATGGAGCCATATATGCTCATACATGAAACCATATATGGCAATATATGATCACATATGAACTTTTTCACCTGGGGACTCAGCAAAATTTTTTGCTAACTTTACTTACTTTTTTATTTGAGTGTAGCCAAAAGTTTAAAAATATCTACGTTGGGAACTAAAATATTTAGTCCTTTACAAAACAAACAAAAAAAAAAGGTTGGAAATCGTCAAGGCTGCACAGTGGCACACGATTTCAAATATCTTTCTTTGAGAAAAAAACATTTTAAGTAAATATTGCTCATGTAAAATATAAGGCAAGGAGTTTGTTTAACGAGCTGTAACTTTTTAGTTCTGCAATTTTTGTTCCAAAATTGTCATAGAGTATAGAAAAAATACTAATCCTTAAAATGTGAAAAAAAAGTTTTAAAAAATTGTTAAAAAAAAATCTAAAGCTTGAAAACCCCTTATTAATAAATCGCGTTTATTACCACGATATTCCTTATAACTTTTAAATATTTTTTGAAAAAAGTGTTTTCAAAGAAACTAAAATTTTAATATGCAGTTTACTGCGTTGTGATATCTACCTTCCAATTAAAAGTTATAGGCTCTGGAAAATGTATGTATCTTTAAAGGCACATTGGTAAAAAATTGGTTAAGAAATATTTATACATTCCAGCCCAACAAATTTGAATACTATTTAGTTTTAAAATTATAGATCGTTAATACGCATGTATTAAACTTGATTCTGAAATCTAAAAACAAATTGATTTTAAAAATCTTTACAATAAAAGCAATTTATTAAATTATTATTTTTCTAATCACTCTAAATGTTAAGTTTATAAATTAATTTAAATATTTTAAATAAATTCATACGTTTTAAAAATATATATAATACTTCATTAAAATATTCTACAATTAATATTAATCATACGCCATCATTTTTTATTTTTTTATTTAAAAAACAAATAAAAATCTAACAATTTATCTGCAAAAAACTCAAAATCAATAGTTTTTTCTATTTTTTTTAATCCTGCACACAAATTTTATTTAATCAACGTTTTTTGTCTTCTGTCTGAAGTTTATTATTAAGTCCGCTAATGTGTGTGTTAATTTTTAACAATAAATACATATCGCCCATATTATCAAAGTCTTTTTTTACCACAATAAGTACTTAATGTTTTTATTAATTATATGACATTTAGTTATAAAACATAGCACAGTTTTTGTTTTACTCAAGTCATAATGTAAATATATCACAACAAAAAAGTTCATTGTGATAATGTACACAAATTTGCTATGAAATGATAAAAATCAATGGCCGAAAGTTTGTTTGTAGTATGTATTGCATCTAAACCCAGCAAAAAATTTACAAAAAGGTAAGCGGGTTTGTAATCAAGCATTTTGGGCAGAACGCATTCCTTACTAGATTACCTACTCGATTCTTTTAACAGGGCGTGAGACTAAAATAATTGATTCTTTAGAATTGATTATTTTTTTTACCGAAGAACCATTTACTTTATATTTTTAAGAACTACATACATTTTTTAATAAAGAAATAGTTCCATTGTAAAACTACGAAGTACTTACACAAAAAAAATAAATAAATAGTTCCCTAGAAAAAATAAGAAGTACTTACATTTAAAAAAAAAGAAGTAGTTCCATAAGTAAATTCAACTTTTACTCACACGTGATTCTCCTAGGTCACTCAAATATAACGATCAAAACTCATACGGAAATAAAATCCTAAAAAGTGAAACATCGAATTGTTATGATAACATGGGTTTGTCATAATTTTGGAGCTATAAACCACGAAAATATAAATTTTTCAAAAAAAAAGAACAATTCAAATTGAAAAACAAAAATACGACTCACGCACAATCACCCTCGAAAATTTTTTTTTACACTCACTAACGTCAGTAATTTCAACTTCCACTCACAATTTTCTGCTCACGTGCGCTTCCCTAATTTATACCTAACCACAGTTTAACAAAATTTAGGCAACATGCAAGTTCTGTTTTTAGTATTATTTTCCTGCTAATAAAAATTTGTTTGAAAAAATATATGAGATAAATTCTTTAAAATTGTATAATTTCTTTTTTCAAAATTAGGAACTACTTCCAATAACGTCCTTTTATTAAGAAAAAGTATATGATTACTTCTTGAGTACAAAAAGTTATACATAGAAGTTAATAAAATTATTATTTTCTTTTGAGTAAATAATTACTTTGTTATTGAGTTCATGCTTTCTGGTTTAAATTTAAAGAATTGATTACAATACTACTTGCTTTTTTGACTTTATCGTTGGAATGAGTTTGGTATTGCAGTTACTAAATTTGGCAATGAGATATGTAAGCAAGTGTGGGCATCACCTTCTTTTTATAATGTGTAATTTTTTCCTGGTAAGTTATTAAAGAAAAAAATAAATAATTTAAAAAAAAAATTGTATAGAAACTAAGATTTAAAACATTTGTATGTTTAATTTTAGAAAAAAAAAAAAATAATTTACACTGCGTTATAAATAAAAAAAATAAAAAATTAGCTCAAAATTTTTTAAAAATATTTTAGATTTGTAAATGGTTTTGAAAAGAGGATTAATCAAGTTTTATTAACATATAAATATTTTCCAATGTGTAACATATAAATATTTTCCAAATGTCCGACCGAACAATTCGGTCGGTTGGTATTTTAAAGCATTATGGATAAATTTACATATAATTATGAATGGGTCAATATATCGTTTTATCCAAAATGAAATACATTTTTTTGAATATTACACTATAAGTTATTATATATAATTTGAATTTGTGTTATATCTAAATATACATGTATTCGTACATAATTAGATTAACCATATATAGTAGAAAATGGCATAATATATTGATAGATATGTAAGAAGATGTAATTATATGTGGCATCGTATTAAAAAATTTAGACGAAAAAAAATTTATATATAAACATACATAAATATATGTATTTACGTATAATAGCATGCAATAGCATATATATTTATATAAAATAATACAAAATTATAGTAAACGTTTTTACTCGGTCTCTTATTTGCATTTAACTAATATATTACAGTTTCTGTTTGCTATTTTTAGTCTGCAAATATTTAGCAAAAGCGTTGTGGTGTAATGGTTAGCGCGTTGGACTTTTACACAGAAGGTCCCGGGTTCGATCCCCGGTGCCGGCAACATCAAAATAATATGTATGAGTTTTTTTCTATCCCTCATACGTATCGCAATGTCCACCTTCGGTGTTCCCATAGCAATTAACCCCACCGAAGTAAAATAATGAATCAGGGCTATGAACCAAAAAGCTTCAATAAGTTCGCCAACTCTCCATCAGGTGGCGAGCAACAACTGTTCTAAGACTTATCATCTCGCGCAATTACAGTGTTGCCATGTCTGAAGCCCTTCATCTTTCCCCACCTTTCATCTCTATACTTTCCCTTTCCAAAGAAAGCAACACACTAAATATAGGAAGTATTTCCTGAGTGTTGCCTCTCTTAAAAAAAAAAAAAAAAAAAAAAAAAAAATCTGCTAAGTTTAGCAGTTTTTTATGCAACGCTATTTTTAACTAATTTTTAGTAGCTTTTTCTGGTATTTTTACATGTTTATTTCTATGAGTGTAATAAAAACTCCTAAAAAATTACTTAGGAAAGAAACGTCATCATTACAAAACCATTACTGATGGCGTATGATTAACTTTTATTATAAACTATTTTAAATCATTGACACAGTGTTTCCTTTTCGACGCAGTACTTTTAAGCGGTGTTAAAATCGGAGCTAAAAGAGTGCAAATGTCTTCCCCATGGCGGCCTGGCCAAACCGCTGAAGATAGGTCCTTAAAATTTGGTTTTTGGATTTGTAATCAGAAGTAGATATCTGTATAGGTAGGATTTTTCGAAATTCCTACGGGGAGAGGCAAAAAGGGCAAAAGTGTGGCTAAACCACTCAAACGAGGATAATGAAATTTGGTATTGGAAACCTAATTAAGACTATACATCTGTAAAGATCGGATTTTGGAAATTCCTACGGAGATTGGCAAAAAGTGAAAAATCTCCCCCGTGGCGGACTTGCCTAACATGTGCAGCTAGGAGCTAGGACAATTTATTATGTGGTTTCCCAATCAGGAGTAGACATCTGTATAGAGCGGATTTTTGAAAATTTCTATGGGGAGGGGCAAAAAAAGAAAGCTTCCCTTTGGCGATCTGGCCAAACCTCAGAAGCTAGGAACTTGTATGTGAGTTCCTAATCAGGAGTAACCATCTGTATAGAGCGGATTTTTGGAGACTTCTACGGAGAGTGACAAAAAGTCCAGTCTTCCCTTTAGCGACCTGGCCAAACCACTTAAGCAATTAACTTGAAATTTTGTATGTGAGCTGGCAATCAGTAGTAGATACCTTATCAGTAGTACACTTAGAATACTATGTTGTTAAAAAGAAATGAAATTTCACTTAAAGAAAGGACGACTTACATTTCAGTAAATTCAACTAACATTGTCTTTTGTTTTTTAATGTTAAAAAAATGACTAACAATTGTAGTAAAAATGAACCACATGGTAGTAAAAAATAAACAAACATTTATTTTTTTTATTTTTTTAAATAACAAAAAAACTACTGTAAAAAATGAATGTAAAATCATTAAAGAGTCATTTGATGTGGTTTATTTTTTAAATGAACTACAAGGTTAGCAAAAAATTCAAATTTGTTCTACAAATGACTGACATTTACATTAAAAATAAGGAAAGTGCATTACATATTTTTAAAGCAGAAGTTCCCTGAGTGTAGATATGTAGACGGGATGTTTGGAAATGCCATCGTTGAGTGACAAAACAGTAAAGTCTCTCCTTGGCGGCCTGCCTAAACGTCTTTGGCCAGAAATTTGAAGATTAAAATATATGTTCCTTCTAATATGACGAGGCACACTAAATAAACATTTAGACACAAACGATTTGGAGAAATTGTCATATAAAAGTTTTAATTTAAACATATTTTTTAATAATTAAAAATGTTCTTTTTTTATGTGAAATATTTAAATTTTAACGATTTTATACGAAAACGCAATATACAATTTGGAAATGAAAGAGGCAAGTTTGGACAGTGTAATGGCTCAAACGATGTCCAGGAATTCGGAGAAAAAAAGTTTTAGGTAAAAAAATATTCTGAATAATATCGATAATAAAGAGGTAAGATATTGATCACAAAATTGGCGCTCATGATATTAAAAGTCATAAACAGAGCAGCGACTTTCATGCAAATGCATGTTTGTAGCCCAAATTCAATTTTGACTAAATACTTTTAAAAACCACAGAATTGGCAATAAAATGCCATTGATTTGGTGTTGCATATTTTTTAATTTTGCATATTTTTTTAGATTAAAATAATGATTCGATTTAAAATAAATAAAATAATTTAAAGACCTTAACGCAAAACTAAATACAAATAAAGAACATTGCCATATGATTTTAAAACCTGTCAAATTTTAAGTGCATATTTTTTTGAATTGTTAGTGCATATTTTTTGGTTTACTTCAATTAAAATGCATATTTTTTCTGCATATTTTAAGCGCATATTTTAAATTTTTTAGTGCATGAAAGTCACCAATGAAGAAGTAACTTGTACTTAAACTTTTTTACTTCAATTCCAAAAAAAATGTGTGAAAATAAAAAAAGCATTTTAAAACTCTGCGTTTAAAATGGTTTTTTAAAATGTATTTTAATTTCTTAATCTGTAGTTTTTATATCTTAAAATATTTTAATTTTTTTAATTTCGAAAATTGCAAATTTCAATTAAAATATACACATGCATTGCTGATCAATTAATATGCAAATGTAACAACAACAACAATACTAACAAGGGGAGTCTACCGATGGGTTCTCTAAGATCTTAAAAAGCTCAGACAAACCCTCGATTAAATTTAATAGGCATTAATATACATATGTTTTAGCTTAATTCAATTATAATTCTTTGATTGATATCACTTAAAACACATGTTTTTAAATAACAAAAATATTTGAAAGTTACCGGCCATGTTTCGTATGTCAGATAATGCGTCTCGAAAAGCACTTTCACTTTAGCGGTTAAAAAGTGGGGTCAAAATTTACCCCATTATTGATCCTACACTCAAAAAAAGTTGGTGGAAAAGTTAGTAAGACGTTTTGTAAATCATGTATATTATTTTTCAGCAAATTTTTTGCTTAAAATTATGTTTTCAGCTAAAATTTTAGTTATATTTATTCTGCATTTAACTTTTCTGAACTCATATTTTACTAATATTTTAGTAACGTTTTACTAATTAATTTTGCTAAAACAAATTGTGTTGATTAGCACATTAATAGTGTGGACGACAACCAGATTGATAGATATAGGCAGAATGAATTAGATGTCGCGTCATGTCAAGATGATGCAGTAGTGACGAGGAAAATTATACTAAAAAGTACAACTCTAGTAAGACATATAAACAAATCAACCATAGACAATTTTTGTTTCTATTTTTTATACATAAAACAAAATGGTGATTGAAACAACTTATAATTTGTTTGTCACCGTCTTGTATCCTGTACAAGAAGATTAAGGGCCATTATTACAACTTGCCAATAGCTAAAGTTCGGATGTTATCTGACAGATTATTAGTTTTTCGTTATTATAAGTATACTTTAAGCTAAAAGTGACCCATAAGCTAAAGGGAAGACATTGTTGCCTTTAACTTTAAACGTAAGGTTTATGTGTTTAAAGTTACCACATTTTCTGCTCTATAAAGAAAAAGAAGAAAATACCGAATTTCACAACCGAATTTTACAAATTATTGTTTGTTTGTAAACAAATAGATAAAAGTACGTTGCCACTACGTATTTTTATAAACCAATTCATAAACCAATAATCGGTTTTTAGTTTGGTGCTGCCACATTATCAAAAATATTAATTTTATTTTATTGGGAAGTTGTAATAACGAAAAACATTATATCTCACTTTATTACTCACTTTAGCTAAAGTTATCTTTTACTAACATTTACTTTAAAGGCAAGTTGTAATAATGGCCCTAAATCTTATAGTTAAAGTACAGGAAAGCATTTTGGGTAAAAAAAAATATCACAAATAGTTTAACAAAAAAAGTGTAAAAATAAAGTTATATAAATATAAATTTAAATCAAATTAGGCAAAAAAAAATGTAGAAGAAATTGTTTAAAACTGTTTGCGTTGCTGTTGAGCTGTTGGTTTTCTGGAAGATGTCTCCAAAGACGTGAGGCATTTATGTAAAAATGTCATTCAGATATATGGTATCGATGCCTTGGAACAATTGTCTTTTTACCTCTAGGGGATATGGCAAATTGTATAAATTCATAAAGGTATAGTGGATTTTTGGTATAAATAATTTTATGGTAAAATAAAAGTACTCTTATTTTTAATAGGTTCTCGAAAGATACGTCATAAAGTTTAATGGCAAAAGATGAGACACGATCAAACCTTCTCAATCCGTAGACATATCTGATGATATTATTATACGAGACTATTAGATTGCGTGTGCTAGTAGTATCACAATTTTCGAAGAGTTCACAGCCGTAAATTAAACCGGGGATGAGGTACGACTTTGCAATTAATATTCTGACTTTTAAAGGCGTAAAAAACTTTGTTGACCATAGAGCTCTTAACTTGGCATAGGTTTGACCAACAAGTGAGTTTATATGGTTGGTCCATGTTAAATATCTGTTGAAGATAATGCCAAGGTTTTTAGCCGACTCTACGTTTTTAATTCTTCCTCCCTTAATAAGAAGATTAGATTGTAGATTAAAATAACTTAAGTTTTGCGTTGTCACTGGTTTGTGAAAGTAATTGTCTATTTTTTAAATAAAAGACAAAATAAAATATTTAACTTTTATAAAGATTAAATGTGTATACGTAAACTAAATGTTTATAGAGATTAGTAATCTAGTGTGGTCAAATTGCAAACAAATATACAACAGGTAGACAGACTAAAACGAAAGACAAAGACACATATCTTAGGTAGATTTTCTTTTTCCTAGTTTTTCTTATTGCAAAAAAAGGGCTTGTAGATGATATATTTTGTTATTTTTTCGTTTCGTTTCTATAAAAGATAGCATCATTTGGACAACCATTGATGTAAGTAGTTGAAAGATAAATTTGTTTACGTTATCTATAATTATTTATATTTCTCTTAGATATTACATTAATTTATGTCGTCAATGTGGCAGTATGTACATTTTTTCAATTCAATTCAATTCTTAATTTACATAACATTTTCAGGTGCATTCATATAATAAATTTTCTTAAAGAGTTTAGGATACATATTACTTTTCTGCTTAAATATAAATAACAATAATATATTATACTTTTGACTTACATACAACTTCTAAGTAAGGTGAAAATTCAAAAAACCCCTTTTTTAAGTGTATATTTTTATATTTTGTAACGTATTGTAAAATATTTTAAAAATAATCAGAAAAATATGTTTTATGATTTTTAGCAAATAAATTAACTAATATATAATTTCTTGAGTTTTTTTCAGTCTACTAATATTCAGCAAACATTTTATTACTTTTTGGCAATGCTTTTTTCGTTTCTATTAAACTAAGTGTTAGCAAAATTTTTGCTGAATCTACTAAATCAGCTCGCTGATATTCAGCAAAAGATTTTGCTGACATTAGCAATTTTTTTGCAAGCACCCTCCTGACTAAAATTTTGCTAACTTTACTAACTTTTTTTTTGAGTGAACTTGGTAATCCCTAAACATGAAATTGGGCTGCTAAATACAAATACTTGTCCCTTATTTTCCAAATTTCATCAAGATCGGAAAGATCCCATCGGAAGACTCCCCTTGTAAGAAAACTGTCGCACCTTCATCAATACAAAATGCAGTGAATAAGCAAGCAACCTATTGCAGCAGCAACAATGGCAAGGAAAATTATACACAAAACAATATCTCGAGCATAAAATAACTCTCTAAACAATCTGCAGTATCTTAAAGATACTAAAAAAAATTAAAAAAAAACTTTAAATATGCAAATAATGTGTTGACAACTTAATTTTTTTTTTGTTGGTTTGTTTGTAGAGCGGCATTTTAAATCGAAATACACTTGTGTATAAAATAATCAAAATATAAATAAGCCGAGTGTTTTTTTTTTTCTACATATATAAAAAATTTTAAAGAAAAAATCAATTAAAATTCATGGATACAAAAAAAAAAAAAAATCGAAAAAAACGCGTTTATACAAATGTTTTAACAATGCGAGATAGCCTTTGGAGTTTAACAGCAACAATAACTACAGCCACTGCAATACAAAGAAATCATGAAAACAGTAGCAAAAAGGCCAAGTAGATTTGTTATGTTTGTTTTGGTACACTTAGAATATTGTGTAGGTAAATAACACTGCAAATGCAGTTAAAAACAAATGAAATTTCACTTGAAAAGAGGACGACTTACATATATTTAAATTCAACTAACATTGCCATTTGTTTTTACTGTTCATAAAATGATTCACAAATGTAGTAAAAATGAATCACAAATGTAGAAAAAAATTCACAATAGTTTGTTTTATTTTTTTTTTTTTAATAAAAACAAGAAAACTTATGAAATTAATGTAAATTCATTGTACAGTCATTTGATGTGGTTTGTTTTTTTTTTTAATGAACAACAAATGTAGTAAAAATGAAATTTATTCTACAAATGTCTGCTTTTTCACTTAAAAATAATGATTACTGTATTACTACTCAAACAATTACAAATATTTGAAGCAATAGTTTCCTGAGTGTAGGATTATTGTGGCAAGCAATGAACAATGGGTCAGAATACACTTGGTATCCAACTATTGTATGTGAAAAAAGCGCATCATAAAACGTGATAATTACTTGTGAAAAAGAGATAGGATTAAGAAGAAAAAGCATTCTAGTTGAGAAATGAATTGTGCATTGGTATTAGCTAATTCTGTCTCTTCTGATCAAAACAATACTTGTGTGTACGTAGTGTGACCAAACTCCAATTTAGTCGCAGTCAACGCTGTGTCGACCGTGGCTCAACTGGTTAAGAGGTGAGATTACGATGCATAGCTTTGATTCTAAGACTGTGAGTTCAAATCACAGTACGACACCAAAAAATAAAAAGTTTTTCATATAGAGCAAAATTAACAATATATAATACTTTGTTCAATTGACACAAAAATTAACCACTGACGAGTCCCAGGAGGGGGACGAAACTGCGGCAGTCTGGTGTATCCCTTGTGTCCGTAAAATTTTTCAATAAAAATGTTTTCTTCTTCTTCTTCCTGTAAAGAGACTAACTAAATAAATATTCTACAGTAATTAATATAAAAAATTAATTACGATTGTCATTATCTGACGGTTGCAAAACACTTTCTAACGCAAAATAATTTTACCTAAGACTTTTCGCGTAAAAAGGTAAAGCACAAAATTGTTGCTCAGTAATACAAAAACAAAACGATAAAGTTTAGAAAAATGCTTAAAATATAGGAAATTTATTGAAATATAATAGACTTAAGTGTTGTTGGTAAAAAATCTTTGTAGAAATGTTTCCAATATCTTTAGTAGTTATTTAAATATTGACGAATGTTTAAAAAAATCATACCAATTAATATTAATCATACGCACAGGCACCATTTTTATTTAAAATTACTTTTTCACTGGTGTATTGTAATAAAAGTTTAAGTTTAATATAATTTTTATTAAAAATAAAAATTATGTTTTTCTCGACCTTTAATTGTGCAATGAAAATGAAAATTATTCAAGTTCGAGGCCATACTCTACATTTCTTTATTAGGATATTGTTCTAACAAATAATCTATAGAGTTTTTGTTTTCAAATTTATTCTTTTACCCTTTCAAAACAAAAAACAAAAAGGAGGAAAAAACAAAAAAACGTGTATTGAATATCCACCAAAGGTAGAGCTTGCACATAACAAACAAGTTTTCAATTTATTTTTTGATCAATGGTGATAATCTTTAACTTCGAGATCATATATTAGTTCTCATGTAGTGAGTAAACTAGTTTATATGAATGTTTGATGTTTGGCATGGGATTGTTATATCTTACAAAACGTGTTCCCGAAATAGATCTATTAACACATTTCTGAAAGGGTCAAAAATAAATTTAAAAACAGAAAAACTCTATAGATTATTTGTTAGGACAATATCGTAATAAAGAAATATAGAGTATGGCCTCTAACTTGAATAATTTTCATTTTCATAAAAGTTCAAGTTTAACTTGTTATTTTGAATTTTAGGCCATGAATTTGTATTTAATTATTATTAAAACGCATAAACACTAGGGTGTCCCTTAAAAATTGATTTGTAATTACATAATATACTGTAGAATATAGTTTGATCCTTTCTCTTACGCATTTATATAATTTTACAGTACAGCGCATTCTGATATCGTGAATCCAACATATTTTTGTTTTCTTATTTTCTAGGTAATTTTGTCATGATTCTTTTGATTTTGGGCATAATACTTTCTGACTGTGAACAACGTGTTTTGGTAGTTATATTCACCATGTGTATTGGAATAAGCACTGATATGGTACTTTCGGGAGCCTATTGGCCTAGTCTCTTGTTTGTGGCGCCAACATTTGCTGGTCTTATATCTGAAATAGCCAATTGTTTAGCAACAGTTAGTGGATTTTTGGCACCACTGGGTATATCTGGTATAGTTCTGAATGTAAGTATGATTCAATTAAACATAAACTATGTCGTTATAGGAGTTAGGCATTCTTGTTCATTTAGTTCACGATTTAGGATACTCTTAACCGATATTTTCTGGTTTTCATTTAAGTTTTTTATTTTATATTTTTACATTTAAATTATTCACAATTGTCAAACAATCCAATGGTTCTAAGTGGAAGTAATACACAGACAAAAATAACGTCAATACAATGGCAATTAAACTTTTGTTTGATGTCAAACTGACTTTTAGCTAAAAGTTTAATAATATCTATAAAATGTTCAATTGATAATGACTTTGGTATACACAGTTTTTATAACTCATAATGAAAACAAATTAAAAAATAAAAATCACCTAAATTGAAAAAATTTAAAAAAAAAAATTGTGCGCCCCGGTAGGCTAGTTGGTAGCGTTCTGGCTTATCAGTGCGGGGGTCGTGGGTTCGATTCCCACCAGAGGCACTGGTCTGTTTTCGCTACAACGCGCCGAAGGCCATAGTAGCTAGTGCTCGGTTAGGGTAATAGTACACTCAGGGAACTTCTGCTTTAAAAATATGTAGTTGTTTGGGTTGTAATACAGTTTCATTATTTTTAATGTAAATGTAAGTCATTTGTAGAACAAATAAAATTTTTAACTAACATTGTAGTTCATTTGAAAAAACAACTCACATCAAATGACTGTTTTATGATTTACATTCATTTTATACAGTTGTTTTTTGTTATTTAAAAAAATAAAAAAAAAAAAAATTTGGTTTATTTTTTACTACCATGTGGTTCATTTTTATTACAATGTTAGTCATTTTTTGAACATTAAAAAACAAATGACAATGTTAGTTGAATTTAATGAAATGCAAGTCGTCCTTTTTTTAAATGAAATTTCATTTGTTTTTGACTACAATTGCAGTCGTCTTTACCAACATAATTTCCTAAGTGTATATAATTTGTAATTATATGATTATTAATTAATAAAATAAAATAAAAAAAAATTGCTAATATTTATTAAAAAAAAGTCAATATTGAAAAAAATTTCCAAATTAAAAAAAAATCTCTACAATTAAACAATCGTCGAAATTAAAAAAAAAAATCTCCAAAATTGAAAACAAAACGTCAGTAATGACAACAATCGTCGAAATCGAAATCAATCGCTAAAATTGGAAAAAAATACCAAAAATAAAAAAAAACGCCAGAAGAAAAAAAAATTTTCAAATTTATAAAAAAAGAAGAAATTAAAAAAAAATGTTTTCGAGATATGGACGTTCTAAATTTTATTTAGGTGATATTTCCCATTTTTGCAATTTTTTTCAATATTGGCGTTTTAAATTTTTTGAGATTTTTAAAAATATTAGTGTTTTTTTTTCTTTAACTTAAAAGTTAAAAAAATTATTAAATTGATAAAAAAAGATGAAATTAAGAAAATGATATGGACGTTTTAAATATTATTTAGGTGATATTTTCAATATTGGCGTTTTTAAATTTTTTGAGATTTATAAAAAAATTTGTGTTTTTTCGATTGTTTTTTTTTTTCAAATTTTTTGGCGTTTTTTTGATTTGGCGATTTTTTTAAATTTCTACAATTTTGACAGTTTTTGTTAAATTTTGTGATTTTTATACACCACATTCTGTGATTAGTTTTGTCATTTCGTTCGTAATGCATCCAAATATAGGTTTATGACCCCATAAAACATTTTTAAATCTTTAAAACTGATATTATTTTGCATTAATTTTCGCCATTTTTTTATTTTAGAAAATTGGGTTATACGTTTAACAACGCTCATGAAGTTGAAAATTTTAGGAACATAGAAGTATATTTCCAATTGTTATCATTACGCACAGTTGGAAAACTTTTAAAAAATCTCGTTGTGAAAGGCGTGGTAGAGAAGAATGAGTGTATTTTCTAAAAATCATAACTACATTGTAAATTTTCAATTTTCTGAATCAGACTGCGCAGTTTCTGGTATTGAACCTTCGTCAGTGACCCTGTTTTTTTTGAATAATGTAATATTTGTTATGTTTTTTATTTGTTCGATTGCGTCTATATGAAATTTTTCTGTGCAATCACTGACCGTGGTATAGATAAACTGATTTCTAATGCCACATGCACTCGCACTACACGTTAGACAGAGCGCTTTAGCGCACTGAGCTATCGTCAGGTCGAGTTTTTGTTATGATTAAAATCTCTTTTTTTGTTCTTTTTATTTTTTTGTTCGGCGCTTTGAACTTTTGGATTCCATTTGGTAATACAAAAATCTGCCAACAGTTGAGATATAAATTCAACACTTACTTTATTGGCGTACCATCAACTAACAAATAAATACATGGTAGTCAAAAATTTAAAATAATTTCTTTCAGTTTTTTAAATTTTTGCATTTTTTGTACCGGGCAGTGACGCCCCTTCATCATCCTTAAATTTAAAAAATATATGTTTAAAAATTCGTGGGTCATTTCGATGAAGCCCGAATTCCATCTCTGAATAATTTTGAGTATGTTAAATGAATAAATGCAACAAAAATTAAATTTTACAAAATTTAGAATTTTTTGCAATAAATATACACGTTTTTTGCATAAACTGGACATTTTCGGCCGAAATTCGACACGGGTTAAGGTTTTCCACAAAAAATTTATTTCTTCCATTTGTAACAATTTGCAATACAGCGGGGGGTTGTAATGACAAATCTATTTTAAAGGAACAGTAGTTATTGAAATATTGACAGTTCTCCAAAAAATCAAAGTAATTAATATTAATCATACGTCACCCCCTTTATTTATTTAAAATTTTAATTTCACTGGTGTTTTTCCGATACAAATTTGAGTTTTAGCTTAGTATTTTTAATTTTAGACCATAAATTTGTTTAAATTGTTCTAAAAACTCATAAACACATCAATATTTTCTTATACGTTTAGATCAAATTTTCAATTTTCTTACAATCACAGTTTGAATTAGTATATTTTTCAACTAATTTTTTAAACCCCACTCTGTCCCATTGCGTATTTGCACATTTGGTGCATTTTGGTATATTTGTTCTGTCTGTCCGTTCGTTTGTCTGTCTGCGCATCCATCTTAAAGCTGTTAACGATTTTTGTTTAGTGCTGGCTGCAGGCAGCATCCTTCTTATCTGCGACACTTTTTGCACGTTTTTTTTTTCTACTTCTTGCAACTTTTTAACATTTTGTTTTATTTAATGTTTGTAGTTTTGTTGTGGCCCATTGGAGTTCATAGCTACTGTAGTTTTTTAATGATTTCTTTAGTTTTATTTATCCCTTAACAAAAAACCAAAAAAAAAAAAAACCTTTTAACCATTTAACATTTTACCAGCCTCAAACAAATCCACAAAAAAACGAGTCATTTTGTCTGCCTGATTTCCCGTTTTTTTTTCAGTTTTCAATTTTTCGTTAAAGGTGACAAATATTTAAATTTGTTTTTTTTTTCTGTTATTGGAATTCAAAAATTTACGTCATTCCTTTTAATGAGTATCTTTTTCTCAACACCATTTATTTGTTAAAGGTCTTTAAGAATTTTTAACTTTAGTTTTCTGAAGTGTTTACTTGTTTAGAGCTCGAAATATATGCGTGAACTTGACGCAAACGCATTAAGTTTTTTTTTTTTTTTTTTTTTTGCATCAACCAAAAAGATTAACACCATAAATTGACTCTATATTTTGCATTCATTTCAATTTTTTTTTATACAGTAGCCATGGTCTGCAACAACATTTTGATATCATGTTTTTATTGACAGGTATTTTAAATTTAATGGCGCTTAATTTAAATATGAGGAAAAAAAATGTTTTAACAGAAATGTGAAAAAAAATCATGCAATTCTTAATCAAAAGAGAACAAAGATTTTAAAGTGATTCATTAGCTGAGAATACAAATTTTAACAGTTATTTTTGTTTTTTGACAGACAATGAATGAAATAACTATTTTGGTGAATTTAAGCCTTAAAACGAAAGAAAAAGAAAGATTTCGGTAAAATTGTGACAGCTAGCGGAAGTAAAATTTTTTAAAAAATGCATCTTCATCTATTCGAATGAAATTATTTAGTTTTTATATAAATTTAAGGAAACAAATTTCTAACGACTTAAACTGTTTCAGCGTGTTATTTAGCTTCGTTTGAGAGAAAATATTCGTTGAATATTGTGTACAGAAAATATTCAATAAATATTCAAATATATCACCAAAAACACAAAATTTGCCGTTTATGCTTTTTTAATTATTTTGGACATTTTAATTCATATTTGCTTATTTAAAATTTTTTTTATTTTTGATGTTTGTGCTTAAAACCAGCTTTCTCTTAAGATTTTCTTTTTTCTTTAATTTCTTCGCTTGAAATGCCTTTTTTCTCAAAATTTATTGCTTTTTCTTCTAAAAAGGCAAATTTGTTTGTCCGTAGTGTTGCTATTTTTTTAAATTTTTTTGCCATAAACACCACGAATTTTGTAATTTTTTGTCTTCTCTGATAAGCACTTAGTGCCACTGTGCGTATACGTATTATTATTATAAATATTAACCATACGTTTATGTATAGAACAAAAATAATAATTTTCTGAATATTTTCGCAAAAATAGTGAGTCAAAAAGAGTAACAGATACACCCCAACTGTTGAATCGGATATTGTTCAAATTTGGCCTCTTCAGCGGTGAATTTAACATTGGCTTGTCATAGGAAGTATAGTTGTTCCTTCAATAACAGTCAGTGTAAGTTTAAATCTAACTATACTCCTACTAAAGGGTTCGCCATCTAACGTTTTTTTTTTCAACTAGTGCTTATTTCGTGAATGGTAAGACTTAGCTCATGTCTGATTTGACAGATTATTAGTTTTATCCTTCCGCTGAACGAATATGGTTGTGTATACGCTTGAACAACGCTGGGAAATATTGCGACATTACTTTGAAAATCATGGTAATGTTGCATAATGTGTGCGAAAATTCAAATCAGCCGCAGAGCTGATGTCGTTTGGCCACCTCGGAGCTGCGATTTGACACCGTTGGACTATTATTTGTGGGGTGCCGTCAAAGATAAGTGTTACGCCAACAAGCCAGAGACAATTGACGCTTTAAAGGACAATATTCGTGAAGCCATTGGTGAAATACAGCTGCACACAATCGATAATGTGCTTAAAAATTGGACCGATCGTGTAGGCTACTGCATGGCCAGCCGAGGCAGCCATTTGAATGAAATTATTTTCCATTATTAACCGGAAGGATTGTACTTTCAAATAAAAAAAAAAATTTGAGAAAATATTCAGTAGTTTTTTTTTATAGCATTTTCAAAAAAAAAAAAAAATTATTTGGCGGACGCTTTATAAGATCAGTGTTGGTGTCAATTGGTACACACAAAATGTGTACAAAAATGTATACAACATGGTCCATTACACATTATGTGTGCAAATTAACTTATTATGTGCGTAATAATTTTTTATATGTATTACACAATCGAAAGAAGGAAAGGCATACACATGTATATGTAACTTGTGCTTCAGCGGCTCAAGATTTCTGTTTCCAAAATTTGTCCCTATTTAGCTATTATTTTAATTTGTTGGTCCTTATTTGTGATTTAGCTTTGTTGTTCATGCATTTTCAATTACTATTAGGATTAAAATCTAAAATATGTAGGATATTTTCAATTTACAAAAAGGAATTTTTCAGTTCTTTTTCATTTGTTATTTTCTATTTTGACAATTACTACTGTTTGTAGGTAAAAATGTTTATATATTTAAAAACATGTTTCCCATCACGCAAATTACTATCATTTATGTGTATTTTTGCAAACATATATGTGTAAATTAGTTATTTAAGCATTTTGTGTGTATATTTACTAATTGTATGTAATTGTACACAAAATGTTACTCAATTTATAGCAGTACTCATTTTACATGCTTTTTTAGAGTGCACGCGAACCGCTAAAACATCGATACCGACATAAGTAAAATGCCGTTAACGCTAAAAAAACCATTACGATACCCCTAAAATACCGTTACCGAAATAAACGAAAATAGCGTTACCATTACCGATATCGGTTACCATCTATTAAATCAATGATAGAAATAGTTTATTGTGCTGAAACACATAAATATTTTTTTCAAATTGATGACAAAATTCATCAAATTTAATGTTGGTAGCGTAAAAAAAAAACTTTTATTATTTATGTATTTTGAAAATTATTTTTATTTGTTATACGTTCGATTAATCGCATAATTTTGAAAAATGAATCGCTGGATAGTTCGATGAAAAATGTTTAAACGTTTATTCGATCAAAATAAAAACCCGAAAATATTACAACTCTAGTACAGACCACGCCAACATATCGCTCATTTACTACAAGACTGACATAACTCAAAAATCACGATTTTGCAGAAAACGAGTTTAAAGTTCTCAATCCATATCTGCCTAGCTCGACCCTTTCTCTATTTATTTGGTCACGTTTTTTATAAATAGTGGGTTTTACTGCACAGTTGCACAGTTTCTCTATGAAGTATATACTCTTTGCACCCACTTTAATTGCAAAATAACATATCTCCAAAAGTATACATGATATTAATATGAAATTTTTACACAATATAAATCATGATATAACTGATAAATCTGCATCATTAACTCAAAAATAGCATTTTTTGACTTGTGACAGTCTTGAGTAAATGAGCGATATGTTCTTAATTTCAGCGAAATCGAATGATGTTTTAATTTAAAGGTCACTAAAAATTGCAATTATTTCGAATATATTGTATGGAAATTTATATACAAATAAAAAAATGAATAATATTTATAATTAATCGCTTTAGGACTTTTCCATAAATTCTGTGACAAAATTTTATTACCTTTAGATTCAATTTTTTAACGGTGTTCAAGGTATTCGCGTTTTTTGTGATTTTGAAAAAAAAACGTTTTATAATTTTTTTTTTAGAGCCAGTGTGCAAGAAACTATTGTATATTAAATGTATTAATTTAATCCTCTTCCTTAAAGTTTAAAATAAAAATGAATGGCATACCCATTGCTGGAAGGATAACGTTATCCTGGAGAGTTTTCATATAATAGGAGTTATTTTACATTTTTATTAATTATTTTTTAAAATTTTTTAGTTTTAGTACTTTTTCTAAAATACACTTCATATATATTACGTATTTTGGCAGAGTGGAAATTCTACGGTGTAAAAGTTTAAAATTAAAAACAATAATTATTCTTATTCGCATTATCGCGAAAAACCGCAAATCAGACCTCATAATTTTAATTATCGCCAAAATATTTTACAGATTTGATGTATCGTATCTTATGGTATTTAATTGAATATTAATAATTTTTAAGCAATTAAAATTTTTAAGTTACTGATGTGAGCAAGATTATTCAAGTTCAAGATCATTTGTTCTGTGTTAAGCAAAAAAAAAACGAAAAATGAAACATGTAAGGACCTGTCAGTAGATAAAGTCTGCATTAGACTTGGGCATTTTAGGTCTTTCTAAAGATCGCTCTTTACAGTTCAGCTCCTTTCAATGAACTAGTTCGCTCTTCTAATTCAACAGCTCTTTATCCTAAATTGAGCTGTGCGACACGAACTATTTGAAGTGAATTGAATCAGCTGATGAGAAACAAAATGTGTAAACAAAATTTGTAACTTTCTATTAAATTTACTATCGGAGAATAATTGAACACTTTAAAATATATTTAAAATGATTGTTAAATCATAAAATGGTACGTAATTATCCAGTTTTCCAGACATTTTATAAACTCAAAATTGAATTTTTTATTAATTTTCAGAAATGATTGTATTTTTCAAAGAACTAGGTAACAATTTTTCGAAAGAAAGAAGAAATGAATAACGTCACCTTTAAACGTTAAGAAAAAAATTGTTAATGTTGCCACATTAAAAAAAACTCAAAAGCAACATAAAGAAAAGAAATATTACTCAAAAGACAAAAAGAACGAAAAGAGCGAAAGACCTTAAAGAGCTGATGATTGTATCCAGCTCACTAGTTCAAAGAAAAGAGTAGTTCAATTGAACTAGTTCGTTCACGAACAACACAAACCTAGTCTGCATTAAATTAGCGGATGAAGAAATTTTTAATTAATAAATAAACATTGCGCGGTTTTTTTTAACAAAGAACAAATGATCTTGAAATTGAATAATCTTGCTCACATCATAATTTATGATAAAAGATCGAAAGATAAACTTTTGGTTTTTATTTTTAAAATTTTAAAGTAAAATGTTTCTAAGTTTTAACTATACATACATAAGTAGTCGAAACATTCGCGCTGTTTAGCGACCTCAATGGTCACATTGATTGGGCCTTGAAGCGATTGAAAATTCTTGCGTCTAAAATTGGTTATTTATTATACAAAATTGTTTATACAAAAAACTTCAAAAACATTATTGAACTTTAAACAAGATTTTGCGAAAAAACTGAACCATGTCATAATAATTTTTTTTAATCATGGGTGGATTTCACTGGTGTTTTCGACTTTGGTGGTGCATAGTGTAATTTGTTTTTATCAAAATAGTAATTTGAGTGTATGAAAATGATTGAAGAACAGAAGTTGCTTTAACATTTTTAACAATTTTTTATTTAGCTTAAGTATATTTTTAATGATTTTCTTCACTTTATTGGCTACTGAAACGCCTATTTATACATATATTTAACATTAATCAAAATGAATAGATATTTCTTTTTTTTCGGTTCAAGCTTTTATTTTGCCGAAAATTAAAAGATACAACAAAACTGACAAACCAGCCAGTCAACGCCTTTAAAATATTTATGTTACTTTTAGCATTTCATTTATACCAAACACACTAAAAGCGCTAATATATACTTTGAAGTTTTTTTGTATAAGACCATCATCTAAACGATGAGCTAAAGATAGTGCACGAAATAAAGCGTGATACATTTCGAGGTTCCCTGCTTTTTTAAAGAAAAAAAACACAGAAAATTCAAATTTAATGGGGAATGTTTATTATCATTTGAAAGAACATTCTTTGGCATTTATTTTTTTAAGATTATATCTATCAAATGTTGGCCGTTGCTACGTCGCAGATGGTTCATCCGTTGAGTCCAATTTTCGATGACTTGTTCGAGCATTTCGACTGGTAACTGGCGAATGACACGCGTGGTGTTTTCCTCCAAGGCCTGAATCTAAAGCATAAACTTTAGACTTATCCCCACAGGAAAAAGTCTAACGGTGTGATATCACACGATTTTGGTGGCCAATCGACCGGCCCAAAACGTGAAATTATGTGCTCACCGAAGTGTTCTGTCAATAAATCCATTGATTGATGCGATGTGTGGGAAGTGGCGCCGTCTTGCTGAAACCAAATGTCTCCGAGATCACGAGCTTCAATTTCGGTTATCGGTTATCATGGCACGATAACGGTTGCCATTGAAGGTTACGTTCGCACCGGCGTCATTTTTAAAGAAATATGGACCGATGATTCCACTGGCCCACAAACCACACTGCGTGCTGCACGTAGTCTATTGGGTCGAATATTATCCAATAATGAATGCTGGGTCTCAACATGGGTGATGGTGTTGCGAATAGTACGCTCAGTAGGTCGATTATGTTGACCATAAGTTGAGCGAAGTGCACGAAACACATTCCTCACAAAACGTGAATTTTCGTAATAAAGTTGAACGATTTGTAAACGTTGTTCAGGCGTAAATCTTTCCATTATGAAATGCCAAACAATACTAAACAAAAATAACATGACAGCACGACACGAGTCACACGTGATCTGTCAAAAAGAGGCTATCGAAAAAAGTATCTCTACTTGGATCGCCCATTATGATTAACATCCCAGGAAAAAATTACACATTCCAAAAAGAAGGTGATGCCCACACTTGCTTACATATCTCATTGCCAAATTTAGTAACTGCAATACCAAACTCATTCCAACGATAGAGTCAAAAAAGCAAGTAGTATTGTAATCAATTCTTTAAATTTAAACCAGAAAACATGAACTCAATAACAAAGTAATTATTTACTTAAAAGAAAATAAAAATGTTATTAACTTATATGTTTAACTTTTTGTAATCAAGAGTAATCATATACTGTTTCTGAATAAAAGGACGTCATTGGAAGTAGATCCTCATTTTGAAAAAAGAAGTTATACAATTTTAAAGAATTTATCTAAATTTATACTAAAAACAGAAATTGCATGTTGCCTCAATTTTGTTAAACTGTGGTTAGGTATAAATTAGGGAAGCGCACGTGAGCAGAAAATTGTGAGTGGAAGTTGAAATTACTGACGTTATCGTGATTGAGTGTAAAAAAAATTTTCGAGGGTGATTGTGCGTGAGTCATATTTTTGTTTTTCAATTTTGAATCGTTCTTTTTTTGAAAAATTTATATTTTCGTGGTTTATGGCTCCAAAATTATGACAAACCCATGTTATCATAACAATTCGATGTTTCACTTTTTAGGATTTTATTTCCGTATGAGTTTTGATCGTTATATTTGAGTGACCTAGGAGAATCACGTGTGAGTAAAAGTTGAATTTACTTATGGAACTACTTCTTTTTTTTTTTAAATGTAAGTACTTCTTATTTTTTCTAGGAAACTATTTATTTATTTTTTTGTGTAAGTACTTCGTAGTTTTACAATAGAACTATTTCTTTATTGAAAAATGTATGTAGTTCTTAAAAATATAAAGTAAATGGTTCTTCGGTAAAAAAATAATCAATTCTAAAGAATCAATTATTTTAGTCTCACGCCCTGTTAAAAGAATCGAGTAGGTAATCTAGTAAGGAATGCGTTCTGAACAAAATGCTTGATTACAAACCCGCTTACCTTTTTGGAAATTTTTTGCTGGGATATATTTTGATTTAAGATTTTGGTGTTTTTAAAGACAGTACTTTTATTTTTAGATTATATACACTGATAGAAAGTTGTGCGCAGCATTAATGAATGCCTTCATTAACACAATGAATTTTTTCATAAAAAAAGTCCCCAAAGAAATGTTTCATTAAATCAATTTTAATGAGATGTTTTATTGGCCAAATAAAAATTTCATGAGGAATATGAAATTTTTTCAATAATTCTAGCATTAACTTTATGAAAGTTTCATGTGTTTATTAAATAAAATTCATAGTTTGTATGATATTTTCATTACTTTTTATAACAAACCAAAATTTTATTTTTTATAATACACTTTTTAATGAGGTTGAGATATTAGCCCAAAAAAAATCTTTCTTTAAATAAAAAAAATCAGAAAACTGTTGACTTTTTACTAAAGCACTTATGTCGACTTAGTCGACATAACACTTTATGCACTTTCACATTAACACTTTATGCAATTTATGATTTGAGACCGCCTCACATTAATATATTTCAAAATTTTGGTTAATTCGGTTAAACAAACAAGTTTATGTCATTTGCAATATGAGGAGTTAAACTTTAGCGATTTTTTTAATCCAAAATGTCCTATATAAGGAAAAAAATCACAAAATTACACGAAACATTTTTCTTACATATTACAAGTTGAAATTTTATGGAAAAAATTTCGACAAATTTTTATTGACTTAATGATTTTTTTTTATGAAATTATGAACAAATCATAGAAAAATTTAATGAAAAAATTAACAAAATTAATAAATTTTCATTCAGTCAATGAAATTATTCATTTAATCAATGAATCCATTTTAATGAAATCGATTCACTAATACTATGAAGGAAAATTCTATCAGTGTAGACAATTTTTTGTGTACCACCTTTATATATAGTAAAGTTTACATATAACATAATATGTAAGTAGATATTTCTTTACATTTTCTGATCCTTTTTTAGCTTCCGCTTGTTTTTAAACATACATTATTAAGTAAAATCAACTGATTTTGATATATATATATATATTTTTTTTGCTGAAAAAAAAATGTTACACTCATCGCGAATGTTTAATCGATAAAATAAATGAATCTTAGTTTAGTTGGTTGTAGTTGTTGTTGCTATTGTTATTTCTGTATGTTGTTTGTATAAAGGCATACATTTGAAAGAATGATATCTGTATTAATATTAACAATTTCGAACAATTATACAGTCCTGCATATAACATAGAAGCTATTCGAAAGAAGAGCTAGAAAAAGTATATTACCATTTCACCCCAAACTCCGCGATTTATGTAGAACATACGAGGGCGGCTCAATAAGTTCGTGACTTTTTGAATGAAACACAATTTTTTTTGGAGGAAAAAAATTTATTTTTCAACATAATCTTCTTTTAGATCAATACACTTAGTCCAACGTTCTTCAATTTTTGTATCGCTTCCAAAAAATAGGATTTTCGAGGTTCATAAAACTGGCATTTCTTGGCCATATGGGGTCGTTTTTTTTAATCCTCGTAAATCGGTCCAATTAGTTGGCATAATATTCGCCGTTTATTGTTTTTTCCCTTTTGAAGGTTATTGATGTGGATTATCCCGCGTGCATCCCAAAAAACTGTTGACATCACCTTATTGGCCACGATTACGTTTATGGTCAATTGAGAGCAAACGCGGCACCCATCTTGCAGACAGCTTTCTTAAACCCAACTGATCATTTAAAATCGAAACCACACTGCCATATGAATGCACTTTTACTCTTCGATCGGCCAACACCATATCGTGGATTTTTTCGACATTTTCGGGTGTATTGACCTCAATTGGCCGTCCAGAACATTCAGCGTCATTTGTAATTGTGTGTACTTTTTACCATTGAAATCGATGATGAAGAGTCCCCATAGTATTTATCAAGCTTTTCCTTGGTTTGATTTTTTTTCGCAAAAAATCAAAAAAAAAATCACTTTTTTCCATTTTTTTAAAAAACCAAGAGGTTGTATGTTTTGAACAGCTGTTAAACGCAAAGTAAATGACGGAACTTGCTCAAAATCTGACAGTAGTGTATTAACAGGCGGTACTTGATGGAAGCACTGTTGCATTTCATATAACTACGAGGGAAGTTCGAAAAGTCACGAACTTATTGATCCGCTCTCTTAATACCAATTTGTATAATAAATTTCAAGAGTCTACATTTTCTATAATAACTTTTGAACCCACCAAGCGATTTTGTTCATTTTTAATACCAAACTGATTGTATTATCAACAAACTAAATGGACTAAAAACTAACAATCCCACTTCTGTATTTGAAGAGAATTTTGGATTTCAACAAACAGACGGTCATCGTTATATCAACTTCACTATTTATGCTGATCAAAGTTTATGCACAAGTGAAAAAAATTCAGTTGTAGTAAACATAATAAACAAGAAATTCAATTTAAATAGTAAAACAGGTTTAAAAAGAAAATCCCAAGAAAAAATTATGAAAAATTTACAAATGAATATGAAAATGTTTTGTGTTTTTGTTCGAAATTGCTTTAAATTATTCTGTTTGGAGTGCGCCCCGGTAGGCTAGTTGGTAGCGTGCTGGCTTATCAGTGCGGGGGTCGTGGGTTCGATTCCCACCAGAGGCACTGGTCTGTTTTCGCTACAACGCGCCGAAGGCCATAGTAGCTAGTGCTCGGTTAGGGTAAATAGTATATAATTTGTAATTATATAATTATTAATTAATAAAATAAAATAAAAAATTATTCTGTTTGGAGTATTTAGCGTAATTGTACTAAAACTTAACCAATTTCCTTCTTTAAAATTTTCTTTTGTGAATTCCTTTTTTTTTCAACTCTTTTACAACTCTGTTATTTTTTTGTTTTATAGTTAGCAACATAGTTGACGTACTTAAAGTTTTTCATTTATGTATAAATATAAATTTTATATATTTTTTGTATTATTTTATTTTCCCCTTTGCATTAAAATTTTTATATGATTTTTATTGTATTGTTTGCTTTTTTTCTGTTTGATTTGATAGAAAATAGTTTTCATAACATTTACGACAATTTTTTTTTAAATTGTTTGTAAAATAAACTTATTTGGTTTTAAAAGGGTGGTTTAAAGGTTGAAAAGAAGTTATAGAAAATTTATATACTTTATATAAACTCTTTAAAAAACATTAAAAATTTATGAACTAATATTAAATTTAGCTTAACAATTTTGAGTTCTTTAATTGATTTTTGTAAAAAATATAAAAAAAATTACATATTTTGTACTAAAACAACTTCAGTTAAGTGAACAAACATTTGTTATAAATGACTTTAGAACGCAGCTATGATCTTAGAATTTCAAATTTAGATACAGGTTAAGAAATATTTGAAGAAAAAAAACTTTTAGAAAATTTAAATTTTTTGATAAACTTGCAAAAAAAAAAACTAAATCGAAAATAATAATGCTACTTTTTTGCAATATTCCAACACAGAAAAACTAAAAACGGGTTTTAATTAAAAATTTTATTGGATCAATTAATATTTTAATTGATTTTGCACCTACCACTGTAATGATAGTATTAACTAAAAAAAATTGCAGACAGTTTATTAAAACTCTTTCAATTAAAATAATAATAATATCAATTAAAAGAGTTATTGTTTTTCTTTACAACCTCAATTAAAAAGTTTAGTTAAATTGATTAAAACTTTAATTGAAACTTGAGAAGAAAACAGTGGTAGTTTTAATTGAAAACTCGTATTTTTTTATTTTTGTTATATGCCCCCCCATTAAATAAAAAAAGAAATGTAGGTTTGTAAATTAAATTGACATTTTATTTATAATAAAATTAAAGCTTTTTAATATAAAAATGTATTATAAGAAAACAAATAAAAGTAAAGACAAAATTTTTGTTTTGCTTGTCTTGTCTTGAACTTTTTCTTGTAATTGAATTGCTTTCTTTAAAAAATCACACACAACTTTAAAATGATAGTTTAATGACACTTATACTTATTGAAAATTTAATTATTTACAAAAATAATAGTTTAATTGTCCTTTTTCGATAAGGTTTATTTCAATCCGCATGTGCACCTTTATTAACACAGATAAAACACGAAACTAAATTAAGTTTTCGTGCGTACACGAATATCTCAACAAAAAGAGTGTTGCAAACTCTAGTGAAATAACTACGATTTTGCGTGTATTTGAAATCGGTAAACTATTCAACTTATTAAAAGTTAATCATTTGCGATTTTTTTTTCTTTTTATTTACAAATTAAATAATATATTGATATAATTAAACCTTTGTTTGATTATTTAATCTAAATAAAATGAAAAAAAATAGTTTGCCAAATTTTTAAAAATTTTGTTGTCATGTTGTCAACACTGTATGGATATATTAGAAAATTCAATAAATTTTTTTATTGAATCAATTAAAAAATTGTTCAAATTGCCATTGATATTCACACAATCGATTAACTAGATATTTTTGGCCCATAATTTTTTCTGTGAATAGTATGGACTATGCCTTTTAATTTGATATACTACATGTATCGACAGTTGCGATAATATTCCTTACAAGTAAAAAAGTTTATATGTATTCAGATATAATTTTATACAATTAAATGCTTCAATGTATAGATTTGTATAGTCATATTAACATAAAGCATACATATTTGCATTTAATTGCATATATATTTGTGTTGTTTCACATATGTTTTATGGGGCCTATAATTCAATATATTATTTTATATTCTCTTATATACAATTATACTAAATATACCTCATTATATATTATTATATATACAATATAGAGTTATATATGCGTTCGTATAGAATTCAACATAAATATACATATAATTATATATAACTTCATGTGAACTAGCTAACATTTAAAATATTGTTTTTATAACTTTTGATATAGCCATATATTGTTTCATACAAAATTATATAGAAATATGTGCGATCCAATGCTTTGAATATTTTCTAATTTAATTTAGATATGGTTACATATGGTCCATTAGAATGCCACAAATTTATGTGGTACTTGCGCAAAGTATTATTTATGTACTTTCAAAAAAAAATTACAAAAAATTTGAGCTATCCCGTTTAAAAAAGATCTGATCTGACCAGATCTAGTTAGATCTGTTGTGATAGATCTATACAGATCAGATCTAATTAGATTTAAAAAATGGGGACACATTTGCGATCTAGTTATATCTGATCAAATGTGGGTAGATCTGATATTTTTGTATTTGGAGAGGTTCAATAATATATACAATTTATAGTAAATGTTTAAAAAATGCTTATTTTAATTTTTATACGTTTATTTAAAAGCTTGGGGCAAATAAATGGGTAACTAAGACAAGATAAACAAACCTACAAACAAACCTATGTACAAAATATTGGTTGATGGATCTACAAAAAAAATAGCATTGTTAACTAAACTTTCTTAATTATATATGTTTTTATTTTACCTTCTTCCTATTTTAAAAAAAAAAAATGCCATATTTTACATTCCAAGAACAATTTATAGGACATACAACAAATTAATGAAAAATCTGGTAACTTTGTGAAATAGAGACGGATGAGATTAGAAAAATAAACAAAAATCTAAAAATAGAATATTTGTGTTTGTTAGTGTTGGTCACTTCTGAGTACGATATCCAATAACAGAAAAGCTAATAGAAAAGAAAACTGCAATTTAGCTGCATTACATTCGAGGCCATACTTGGGTGTGATCGCTAAACGGTTATGACTTGGTATTGTTACGTTTGTAATGTAAGAAGAGAGCAGGTTTGATTCAGCCGCAGGTTGTTGAAAATTTTATCATATAGAGAAAATCTGACAATTATAAATACACAAATTTAAATGGAAAATCACTGATGACGCCTGTCCATAAAAAGAGGCAGAAACTAGTCAAGTCTGATTTAAAAATTAATAGGGTTTATAATTTTTAAAAAAAAAGTTTATTCTTCTTCTTAACCTCACATTTCTAAATTAAATTTGTCAAATGCATATTAATTAAAAATTAATTGCGACTGTCTATAAGACGTGAAAATAACACTGTACTAAAAAAAATTCAAGTTTTCCTAAGGTTAAGGTTTTAAGAATAAAAAAAATTAACTTTCAAAATACAAATTAAGAAGGAAATTTGAAGTTTATATGTATTATATAAAAACTGGATGTACATTTTTATGTTGGTGCCTTTGAAAGGGTTTGGCTCTGGTACCAGATCTGGACAAAGGGATTTTAAAATATTTTTAGATGTGAACAGATCTGGCACCAGATATGATCCAATATGACAAGATCTGGACACGACAATTGTCCAATTTTCCTGATCCCTTCTGATATAAACATACTTGTTACTGGATCTGATGAAATCTGTGCATCAAGTGTATCACAAACGCCATATCGTATCATATATGATCAGATCTGGCACCAGATCTGACTAAATTCAGTCATATATAATTGAATTTAATCAGATATAACTAGATCTGATCAGATCTATTCTTTTTTAAACGGGACGTAGGTTTTTGATCCACGTTAGTTACGAGTATATTACAAACTAACTACTAAGGCCCGGTTACTGAATAAATGAAAATTAAACAAACAGTTTAATTGTTTATATGGTAAACAAGAACAATTGTGTCAGTCCAAGTCCCAGTTAGTAGATAACGAGATATTGTGAAAATGCAGCGAGGAGTTCGTACAGACAAAAAAGATTTATGCATTTTATAGTGAAAAAAATCTGAGAAAAGCTATTTTTCATGCCCGAGTAAAAAAAAATTATATATGATGTTATGTTTTTCATCTTAAAATATATTATATGTGATTATATACGGTGTCATGCATGGCCATATCTTATTATATGTTTCTGATGTGGTAGCATATGTAAATATATATTATTATATATTGACCTTAATAAAATTTGATATTAAGTATATATGCTATATATAATAAGATATGATAAATACCCAGCCAGAAATTAACAAACATAGAAGTATTCTGAAAGCACTACGTATGGTAGTTGAAACGTTACCAAAGCAACATGTTTTTAATGATTATAGTGTTCTCAGGGCACTCAAATGATAACCCAGATTTACGGTCTCATGTTGGTATTTACAAAAACCAAACATAAAGTAGTTGTAAAGCGCTACGTCTTTTGTTTTTAAAACGCTTCCAAAACATTTAAAAACCCAAAAGTATAATGATTTTAAAGTGCATTTAATGCAAAAACTAAAAAATTCTCAAGAATGTGAGTAATATATTTTCAGAATTTATGTTAAACATTATAAAATAGCTTTAATTTTACATACTAGCTGTCGAAGAACATGATATGAATTTTGGGCAAGATGAAGGCGAAATGGAAAACAATGACATAGTTATGCCATGTTTTAAAGAAGAGTTGGACGAAGTAGTAGTAGAGGAAGATATAGATTCAACTGATGAGAGACGGTGGTAGTTCTACTTAGTATTTCTATAAAAACTTTTCATTTTTTCAATTACTGCAGTAAAACTACGGCAAGTTACGAGTGAAAATAAGTGAAGTAATAGAATCTACTGAAAAAGACTGTAATTTTAGTTTAAAAGGCGACAAAGGTAATAACAGTTAAAACAACTAAAAATGTAGTTGTTTTTAACTGTTAAAAAACATCTTACAAATGTGGTAAAAACAACAACCAATGTCGTAAAAACAACTGACAATTTTTTAATACAATCATTTTGAAACAACTGTAAAAATTAGTAAAAACTACTGTTTTTGAAGGTTATTTTTTTTGGTATTTTAAAAAAAATTTCAATTTTTTTTCTTCATTCAATTACATCTTACTTAAAGTCTCAAGTCAACATTCCAAACGGTACTCCAGTTATGACGGTTTAATGCATCGGAGATACAATTAAATTATCTTATTATTATTTGCAAACTCTAAACATATTAATATAAACTAAACGAGAATTTTTCAAAACATAGTTTTTCAAAATATATTTTTTTATTTTAAAATAACTAACAAAATTGAACTGTTTACCTCAAAATTACTGTTTGGTACTTGTTTACAAAAATTTTAAAACAACTGTTAAAAATTTTAGTAGTTTTCGTTTTGAAAACAACTGTCAAAATAGTTGTTTTGCATTATTTCATACAAAAACAACTGTAATTACAGTTAAAAACAACTACTACTGATTACTACACAAACAACTGTCATGTAGTAATTGTAAAATTTTTTTGAGTGTATCCACATTTAAAAGTTTTATTGACTACACTATTTTATCAAAATTCCACAGATATCATTTTTATTTCAATAAACATCAGTAAAGTTTGTTTAAAAAGTGCTATTAAAGTAATTTAAATATGTTTTTTTTCAAACGTTCTCAGAACGTTTTGGATTTGGTATATTGTATGCTTTTATAGTACTTAGTTTTTTGAACCATCATGAATTTCTGGCTGGGTATATTTATCATTATATATATATGTCTTATGTATAACACAATATGTAATCGATATGTATCATATATATAATTAGGATGTAATAATAAATACTGTCTTATAAAAAATATTTTTATGTGTGATAGATAAGATATGATTATATGGTGCCGTTTGTATAATCTAATTCAAGATATAATATATATAATTATAAATGACATTAAATGATGTAAGATATAATTATGTAAGATTACATATATGACAATAGATAAATAATTTAATTTGAGATATGATTATATATGATCCAACGTCATTAATATTTTCAATGCGCATAAGGTATAATTATGTATTGTTATATAAAACTCCATACATAATCATGTATGAGTCTATTGATAAAAACATATTTTTTATATTTCATGGGATTTATGAAGGTCCAATTAAATCTCAAAATATCGTATTCGATACACCAACAACTACTTATCTTTTTGGATGTAATTAGATTCAACTAGATCTAAAAAGATCCCATGTAATAGTTTAGGATCTATCAGGATCATAAATAACATATTATTGGATCCCTCAATTTTGAGAACAATTTTGATTTAATTTAATTCAGTAATATGTTTGAGGGACATAATTGGATATTGATGGATATCCCAATTTTGAGATTAACTTAAAGGAAATTAAATATCGATCTATAGAAAATAGGATTTTATTTTATATTTGATATATAATTTTTTTTTTAATCGGGTGTATTTAAAGTTGAAATTTCTCGTTTTTCACGATTTCGCTAATAAAAATCAACAATAAAAAGAAGATACAAAAAATTTAAAAGTATGTACCTTTAGTAAATATCAAGGGTTACGTAATTTATAAAAAAATTGCGTACTTTCTCTTTTTGTTTTAGGAAAAATTTGCTTAAACTAAATAAATTTGATACATTTTACACATGTTTTTTAATCAATACCAACCAAGTTCTAGCGAATTGAAGTGTGATTTTCTAAAAAAATAATGATTTTCAATTATGGAACAAAAGGGTTGTATGTCGTTCATTTCTAGAATTATATACTGCATTTGTCTTCCTTAAAATGATGCCATCGTTTAGACAACCACTGATGTAAGTGGTTTAAGGATAATTTTGTTTATATTTGTATTATTTTTATATATTTTAAGATATTACATTTATTTATGTCGTCAGTATGGGAGTATGAACATTTTTATATTTTGTAACTTATTGTAAATTATTTTTAAAAGAATCACAAACAAATGTTCAGGATTTTCAGCAAATAAATTAACTAAAGTATAATTTTTCTAAAAAAATTTTGAGTTTTTTTCAGTTTAATAATATTCAGCAAAAATTTTGTTAACTTTTAGCAAGGTTATTTTAATTTGTAGTCAACTAAGTGTTAGCATAACTTTTGCTGAATCTACTAATTTTCAGCAAAATGTTTAGCTGACATTAGCAAATTTTTTTGCAAGAACCCTAATGACTAAAACTTTTTTGATGACTTTACTAACATTTTTTTTTGAGTGTACATATCTAGATTTTTTGTTGTAATTTTACCATTTTAACTTTTTTTTTCTTGGTTACTTGTAGTTTATTAGTTGATTTTATAACAAACACTGGCAACATGAACGAAGAACATTGGCAGCAGTAGCAATTCTTGTATGCGGTAGTACCAAGGAATATGTAAAGGAGGAAGTACTATCGTAGCGTTTGGCGAGATGTTTAGCGACTTGTGATGTGGTTCTGCGGTTGTTGGTTTTCTGCAGTTGTTGATTTTCTGCTGTTGTTGTGGGAAGTTCCCCTATGGGGAATGAGACTGATCCTGCTTGTGCCACATTATCGGTCCCTTCGTGCCAGAGACCGGTCCTCTGATAAACCCTACCCTATGTAAACAACTGGCAAGTTTAACATTGGCTTGTCATAGGAGGGGGTCATTTATCCTGCTTTAAAGCACAGAGTGGCATGCCACAGGACTAACCAAAGATTGGCATACCACAAGACTGTCGCAAAAGGGTCATGTCGTATAAAATAAACGAAAACTAAACAGCTTCCAATGGGTAAAATTCTGGCCAACTGGCTTTTTCTTGTTAATAAGCATTCTGGTTAAGTAGTATGTCCTCCCTTTCCAGTCACAGGATTGGTAATTCTAGGACAAATGACACTGCTTTACCCACTTCAGTATTAAATTATACCAGTCCTGTGTTTAGTCCTTCTTTAACCAGTCACTTTAAGGTCAATTGACTCCTCATTCCCCATAGGGTAGTTCCTGTTTATATGTAAGTTCCAGCGTTTCTGAACACTAGTAACAGAGCAAATACTGCCGTTGCCAAGGAATATGACATATTCCTTGCCGTTGCTAGTGTCTATAAACGCTGGCACTTCCATATAAACAGGAACCAACTTCCCACAAATACAGCAGAAAATCAACAACTGCTGAGCCACCACAAGTCGCCACACATCTCGCCAAACGCTACGATTGTTCTTTCTCCTTTACATATTCCTTGCTAGTACTAGTACCTGAAGATTTTACACAACAAAGTGTTTATGTTATGTATTAAATTGAAGTTTATGAGTGCCAAGAATTTTCTACCAATTGAAAATTTAAAGTTTATTTTTTTGCGAATTTAATCTTCTATAAATTTTCTAATAAAATATTTGCACGCAATCAATGGCATAAGGAAGATATAAAACAGAAGCAATTAAAAATTAACGAAATTTAAAGTCGGTAAATGTTAAAGATTTACAAGAATATCAACACTCAGAAAAGTTCTGCAGTTCCAGCAGAAACATGATAGATTACCCAGTAATGACAGGTCATTACCTCTTGCATTACTTTGAAATAGGAAATAATGTTTTTCTGATAATGGGTTATAGAAGTACTTAAATGTAATTTCAAAATAATGAGCTACTGGCAATTGGTTACATAAGTACCGATTTCGTAGTTTTTTGTTCTAATATTATATTTATTAAATTGTTTGGAAAATTTGTACAAGTAAATTTTCCAAAGTAAGGTTATTTTTAAATAAGTTGGAATATATGAAAAATTACTTTAATATAACCACTTCTATTCTAACTTCTAGGCTACCACATATTATATCATTGTGAGTAACCACTTATTAATTATCTTAAAGTAACCACTTATTCCTTCAGTGTGAGTAACCATTCAGGCAACTCATTATTCTCACTTTGTAAGCGAGAGGGTGATATAGTGCACACCTTTTCAACTGTAAATGCAGTTATTTTAATTATTTGCTAATAATTTTAACTACATAATTTCCAGAGTGAACAAATGTAGGTACAACTTTTTTTTAGCATACTCCATCTCTAATTCATTTACAAAGCGACAGTTTTAATGTCACTTAAAACACATTTTTTTTAATAATAAAAATACTTAAAAGCTTACGAACATATTTCGTATAACAGTTAATGCTTCTGCAAAAGCTCTTTAATTTGGAACCCCATTTGTCTATAATTTCTGTGAAACAATTCGAAACGAAACGAAAAATTAGTTAATTTTCGACCACACTTTTTAAGAACTAAAAATTAAATTAGGCTGTTAAAAAAAGTGCATGTCCGTTATTTTTTTCTTCTCCAACCCACCAAGACTCTCGTTGTAAGTAAAATGGGTATTCAATAAGGGGAAAATATCCTAATAAGCGGCCTGTGCAAACCAATAAAGTTAGAAACTTGAAAGTTGCTATGAAGATTTTTGCTCCCGCGTAGAAGGGATTTGTTGAAAGGGCAAAACTTTCCTTCTTAACGGGCGGCTTTTGGTTATGTCATACATAACCAGAGAATAAAAATTTATCTTTTTATTTATTTTGTTGTCATTTTTACTCATATTTGGTTATTTTCCTTTTTTTGATTTTTGGGCTTAGAAAAAATTATTGTCAAATTAATTAATTAAAGTATTAAATTAAATTAATTATTAAATTAATTATTGTTAAAGTATTGTTATTGTTCAATTAAAATTTTGTTTGATTTCAAACTCCCGTTCAATTAAAAGTTTAATAATGTGAATTATAGGTTTAATTGAAAATTAATTGGTACACACAAAATTTCCAGTTTTTGTAACCCATAATGATAAGAAAGAAAATGATACAATTTAAAAAATCACCAAAATTAAAAAATCGATTAAATAAAAAAATTTGCTACAGATGTTATTTTCAATTTATAACGAGCTTTCAACCTCCGTATATTTACAAAAATAAAGCAAATCAAACATATTAGCTAGGTTGATACTAGTATTTCGATCTGGCTAAAGATCTCATCAGAACCCGAAGTTTTAGAAAAGTTAGAGCCCCCATAAAAGGCAGAACTTTAACAAAAAACCTATTAATAATCAAGTGATTTTTTCAATTTTGATAAATTTTTCCAATTTGAGCGTTTTTTAAATCTTAGCGATTTTTTTTTTTAATATTAATATTTGTTTATTATTTATCAATTTTTTTATTCAATTTTAGCCATTTTTATATTTTGGCAATTTTTTTCAATTTCGATGATTTTTATTATTTTGTAGTTTTTTTAATTTTTGCGATGTTTTTAGTTTTAAATTTGATTAGTTTTTTAATTTTATAAATTTTTATATTTGACGATTTTTTTTTGATGATTTTACAATTTTTGCGCTTTTTTTGACAGTTTTTTTTTTTAAATATTGGTGATTTTTTAAATTTTGCATTTTGGGAATTGTTTTTAAAATATTAGCGTATTTTTTGCTAATTTTTTGGAGTTTTTTTTTGTTACAAAAATTTAATAGAATCTACTAAAATTTGTTTGAAATTACAAACAACATTCAATTAAATTTTGAATAGATAAGATTATAACCTTAATTGAAAATAAAATTAATTAAAAAGTTACAAATTATGTTAATTGATATTACAATTTTGTTAATTCAATTAAAGTTTAATTCAATTTCGTATTCAATTAAACTTTTAATTGAATCAACAAATATTTTAATTGAAACGCGATTTTAGGATTTTCTGTGTGCCTTTTTTAAAATTTCTTCGCTTAAAATTATTTTTTTCTCAAAATGGTTTGTTTTTTCTGTTTTGTAGTATTGCTATTTCTTTCTTTTTTGCCATTTTTTCTCTTCTCTAGTCAAAACAGTGGCAGTTATTTGCGTAGTGAAGCGACTGTTGTTAGTTTAACAGTAATTGCGATTATTTTACTTACGCAAAAATTTCAATGTTTTTGACTTTTCTTTTTTTAAATAATCTACAAAAACTACCTCATTTTAGTTGCATTTATTAATTTCGATTTTTTTTTAACACAAAATTGTTAAAAAAAAAAATATTTGTAGTTATGTGTGTTTTTCGATCAAATATTTCGCACATAGAACAATAATGCGCATGTTTAGAAATTTATTTATTTTCGTGAATAGTATTAAATATTGTCCCAGCAAAAAATAGAGCTTACCCAGAAGCGCTTCCGGAAGGCATTATTTAATTACGAAGCGCTTCCAAAGCAAATAAAGAAGGCATGATTTTTGTTCGCGATGTCCCACTTGGTATGTCTCTTTTAAAGCGCTTCTTTCATGTGCTCTTAGAAGCAATAAATTTATGCGCTTTTTGTATGTTGACAACATTAGTGCTTCATGGTATGCATACCTTATTGCTTAATTTTAAGCATTATTCACTGCTTCAAAGAAGGCATTCTGGAAGCATACAAATGTAGTTACTGCTTACCAAATCCATGTTATTTTTGCTGGGGTATTTCTTTTTTCAGCTCTATAATATTTTCATCTAAATTTTACCTGTAGATGAAAATAAAGTAACCAAACAAATACTATTAGATCATTCGCAGCAGACATATGGCAAGAACGATCTAGAAAAATATCGTGAAAAGTGTGCATTTAAAGGATTTTATATAATATCTTTAATATTTTCATCAAAATTATACCTGCAGACAAAATAAACTGCATTTTATCTTACGCAGATTATTTTAAATGTCAATTGCTGTTGATTTTATCTACATACATAATTAGCTGTGTTATACGCGAATTCTGCAGTAACACATGAACCTGTACAACATGGAATTTGCAATTTCCCTGCATATAAGTTGCTGGATTCACACATGACTCAGGGAACTATGAAGGTGCAAATGACAGTTAAACAAATCTTCGAAAGATGAAAAATTTTTTGTTTGCTTTTTTTCGACTACAGGTATAATTTTGATGAAAATATTAAAAAGAGTTAAAAAAAAAAAAAAAATTAAAGCTTATACAATTTTACTAAAAACTGAACACTATCTGAAAAAACGTTTTTATTGGTTAAGGAGCATATAGACGACATGTATTTGTCATCTGACATGTCAAATTTCCCACTGCAAAATACATACATGTCGTGTGTGACCTTTTTAACTTTGCTTCTGTAAAAGTCAGACGCAAAGTCATCTGACAAAATTTCAATTAGAGCGTGCTCTATTTTCTTCTGACAAACCATCTGACATCAGCTGTTTTAAATATGAAACAAAAAGTTGTCATAAATCCATGCCGTGAGAAAACAAACAGCGGCGGTCCCCTATTGACGGAATCATTAGCCGGCTAAAGTTAACATTTTACAATACCAATAAATGTATATACATTTTCCCATTTAATAAAATTATGTACATATATATGTTTATAAAAGTTTCATAATTATATCCCAAATTGGTATGTCCGCATTTAAAGAAAAATTATTTAAGATGGCTGAACTATTTTGCGGCGCAAAAAAAATTTTTGCTGCGGCAGCATGCCATGTTGAAACCGAGATCGACTTTGGTGTGTGCTAAAACTATAGCAAATTTTGCTTGATTCTGATTCCTCTTTTCTTTTTTTTTTTAATTTCGATTTCATTGCAGTTATAATTGAAATTACACTGCACACTGCAATTGCATTATCCTTTGATTCCATTTGACTATCACTTTTAAAAAAAAATTATTTTAATAAAATTTTCGCACTGATCAGCTGTTGAAGAAAAAAAACAGAGACTGTGTCAGAAGCAAAAAACATGTACGTTTGTGACCAAATATTATAAACCTTATGTAAAACAGCAATTTTGACAGACATGCACAATTACATGTGACTTGAAAATTTGACATGTCAGATGACAAATACATGTCGTCTATATGCTCCTTTAACTGGAAAATTAATTTATTTTTCTTCGAATAAAATTATTTTTGTGTGCACTCAGGGAACTTCTGCTTTAAAAATATGTAGTTGTTTGGGTTGTAATGCAGTTTCTTTATTTTAAAACAAATTAAAATATTTACTAACCTTGTAGTTCATTTATAAAAACAAGTCACATCAAATGACTGTTTTATGATTTTACATTCATTTTTTACAATTGTTTTTTGTTATTTAAAATAATAATAAAAAAAAATAAATGTTTGTTTATTTTTTACTACCATGTGGTTCATTTTTACTACAATTGATAGTCATTTTTTGAACACTAAAAAAACAAATGACAATGTTAGTTGAATTTACTGTAAAGTAAGTCGTCCTTTCTTTAAGTGAAATTTCATTTGTTTTCAACTACATTTGCAGTGGTCTTTACCTACATAGTATTCTAAGTGTGGTATTAATTTATTGATTACTTTATGAAATTTGATCCCAACTTTGGAATTTGTACATAGATTTTTTTGGTAACATATCTAATTTTCTGGATAAAAATGTGGATTCTATTCGTATTAATTTTTTAGAAAACTTTTAGAAAAATTCATTTAACCATAAGGTTCTTATATTCCAAGTCATTTTTCATTATTTTTTTTTTAGTTTTTATTTTGTTTCTATATTATTAGCAAAACAACAAAATATGGGGGTTCCCTCCAGGGTATATTGACCATATGCCACAGCTACATGGCCAGGCATACGGTCAGCCACCAAAAGCTATTAAATATTAACATGAAAACTAATACTAAACTCAGGAAAAATAAAACTGAAAAACTAAATGTATACATAATAAATTTTCATTATAAGGAAAAAAAAATACAATAATATTGAAAGCGAAAAATTCTAGCAAATAGATAACAAAAAAAAAAAAAAAAAAAAAAAACAACATCAAACCATAAGTTCAACATTAACCCATTTTTAGCAACGTATTTCTAAGGACACGGCAATTTTAAATAGGAAGACGACATTGCGACACAATAAAAAGCCAGGGTTTCCTTACAATAACTTAAAAAAAAAAAAACCTATTTTTGACTTTTTTATAATACATTTTTTAAAAAATATTTAAAAATATAAAGAAATAGAGAAATATAAACAGAAATATGTGAAATAGAGACGGAGGAGATTAGAAAAATAAACAAAAATCTAAAAATAGAATATTTGTGTTTGTTAGTGTTGGTCACTTCTGAGTACGATATACAATAACAGAAAAGCTAATAGGAAAGAAAACTGCAATTTTAACTGCATTGCATTCGAGAGCATACTCGGGTGTGATCGCTAAATGGTCATGACTTGGTATTGTTACGTTTGTATTGTAAGAAAAAGCGCAGGTTTGATTCTTGCAGCCGCAGGTTGTTAAAAAATATATCATATAGAGACAATCTGACAATTATAAGACACAACTAATATTAATACAATTTAAAATGAAAAATCACTGATGACGCCTGCCCATAAAAAGCCAGAAACAAGTCTAGTCTGATTTAAAAATTAATAGTTTATAATTTTTAGAGAAAAACGTTTATTCTTCTTATTAATCTCAACATATCTAAAAAAATAAAAGTTGTTTGTGCAAGTTTCGATAAAGACCTAAAGGAAAATATTTACAAATAGAAAAACTTTTAGTTCAACACGTCCTTTAAAACAACAACGAAAAACTATCAATCAACCAATCAAGATTTTTTCGTTATTGTAAAAATTAAAGAACACAGAAAAAATTATCAACCTGAAATATCTAATAAAAGATTTGATTTGAATTAAATTTGTTTCTAAACAAACATTTAATTAAATCAATTAATATTTTAATTGACTTGTAAATCTATAAATACATATTTTATTTTAAACATAATTCTCAAATTATTTTTTCATACACTGTAGCTTAAATAGAAAATTTTTAGTATAAAATACCAAATGCATTTGAAGTTTACAAACAAAACAAGCACATACACAAACAAACAAACAGACTCAACATTAAAAGAGCACACATACCAACGTATCGCTCACACAATGTTTATTTTAGTATCATAATTTTTTTTGTAGATAGTTATTTATAGCTTTTTTTCTTTTTAATTTTCAATAAAAGTTTTAATTAATATTATCATTGCCGTTATAGGTGCACAATCAATTAAAATGTTAATTGATTCAATAAATTTTTTAATTGAAACCCGTTTTTAGTTTTTTCTGTGTATTCGGAAAATAAATCCGTTTTTGTTTTTAATATCAAAAATGCCCCTAAAGGGGCATAAAAATTTGAGCAATTAGAATTGCCAAATAACAGTTTGAAAAAAGTTACAACATTTTTTACAAAATTCTTAAAAATAGAAAACAAAATTCAAAATTTGTTGCAATTTTTTGTAGAATTTTTAATATAATAGATAAAAATTATATAAAAAAAATATTAACACGTTAAGTGAGTACAAAGCATCAAAGTTTCACTAGAGGGAGCTAGGATGCTATAAAATTTACTGAAAATGCTTATTGGGAAACCAATCTTGCTTCCTACCAAGTTTCGTAAAAAAAAAATCGTACGGTATCTGTGTTTGGTAAAAATGGGTTAAACCTTAAATAAAATGTGAAATACTGGGAAAAAAAAAAGGACGAAGGAGTTTAAAACAATCATCACTTTTTTTTCTTTAATAAAATAGAACACAACAAACAGACTGACCACTAAACCATAGAAAATGTTTATAAAAAAAATTGTACAAAAACTATAAAATACTTAATAAAAATTACATTAGAGGGAAGAAAAAATAACAAACACATGGTTTAAATGAATTTGAATGGTGGTGGGTTGTTGGTTGGTAGTAAATAAAAAATTAGTTAAGCCCGAGTTATATATAGAACAATATTTTGAAATTATTCTTTAAATTTTAATGATTGTTTTTAAGTATTTTTTAGTTTTTACAAGAAAAATATGTTGTTGAGAGTGTGAACTTTATTTGGTTCATATTTTTTTTTTTCTATGAAGTTAACTAACTAGTTTATGAGTCATTCCATGCCAAACTGAACGATTTTTTATTTCACGATTTTTGTTTACTTTAAAATTTGACAGGCGTATTCTAATTTAAAAAATATTTGACACATGACTGAAGACATATAAAAACAACCACTCGATTTCCTCCACCCCTTCTGATTTCAACCAAACTTGGCATAGAAGATGCACATCATATATCTATAACCTCGTCCAAATGTAGGACAGCTAATCCCAGCTGATCTTGAAAAATATTCGAAAATGAAAATGAAAATTATTCAAGTTCGAGGCCATACTCTATATTTCTTCATTAGGATATTGTCCTAACAAATAATCTATAGAGTTTTTTATTTTAAAATTTATTATTTGACCCTTTCAGGAATGTGTTGATAGATCTATTTCGGGAATTTTCTAGGTTCCCATCATCAGAACACGTTTTGAAAGCGGTAACAATCCCATGCCAAACATCAAACATTCATATGAACTAGTTTACTCACTACATGAGAACTAATATACATATGAGTTTGAAGTTAAAGATTATAACCATTGATCAAAAAATAAATTGAAAACTTGTTTGATGTGCAAGGTCCACCTCTGGTGGATATTCAATACACGTTTTTTGTTTTTCTCTCCTAGAAAATTCCCGAAATAGATCTATCAACACATTTTTGAAAGGGTCAAATAATAAATTTGAAAACAAAAAACTCTATAGAATATTTGTTAGGACAATATCCTAATGAAGAAATATAGAGTATGGCCTCGAACTTGAATAATTTTCATTTTCATTTGTAACTACAATTAAAAGTTTAATTGAATTCGGTTCTATTAAAGAAATTGTAGTTTCAATTGAAATAATTTGTAACAAATTAATTAATTTAGTTTCAATTAAAATTGTAATCATATCTATTGAAAATTTAAATTTAATAGATATTATTAAAACTTTAATTAAATCGTCGAAAATTGCGAAAAAAATCGTCAAAATTTAAAAATATCGCTAAATTTAAAGTTGCAGAAAAAATAGCCAAAAATTTCAAAAACAATCGCTAAATATTGAAAAAATCGTCAAAATTGAAAAAATCTCTGAAAAACCCTAAAATAGCGATTTTTAAGTTTTTGACGATTTTTTTTTTTAATTTTTTCACTTTTTTTTTAATTTTGTTGATTTTTCCAACTATTAGATTATTATTATTATTTTGGTGATTTTATTTTTAATTTCGGTGGTTCTTTCAATTAGAATATTTTTTTCAATTTTGGCTATTTTGGTGATTTTTTCAAATTTAGTGGTAACTTTTTTAAATTTTGGATATTTTTTTAATTTTACCCAATTAAAAAAAAATTACATCTCAAATACAAAATCAGATCTCATTTGATATAGATATTTTATTCATTCTTATCCACGTTTTTCTCAAAATTGGGGTATCCAGTAATATCCAATTAGATCCTTCAAATGTATTAATGGATTAAATAAGATCAAAATTGATCTCAAAACTGGGTCATCCAAAAATTTCTAATTGAAAATCTTGATGGATCCCAAAATATCCCATTTAATTAATTTAGGTATACTCTCTCTAATTACATCCAAATATATAAGTAATTTTTTGTGGATCCAGTGAGATAACGGGTCCGCCATCTAACGTTTTTTTTTTTTCAACTAGTGCTTATTTCGTGAATGGTAACACTTAGCTCATGTCTGATTTGACAGATAATTAGTTTTATCCTTCCGCTGAACGAATATGGTTGTGTATACGCTTGAACAACGATGGGAAATATTGCGACATTACTTTGAAAATCATGGTAATGTTGCAGAATGTTTGCCGATACACCCAAAACGAGTCACTGTTTGGTGCGGATTTTGGTCCAGAGGCATAATTGGGCCATTTTTCTTCGAAAATGCGCAAGGAGTACCGTTACAGTCAATGGCGATCGTTATCGGTGCATGGCCAGCCGAGGCAGCCATTTGAATAGAATTATTTTCCATTATTAACCGGAAGGATTGTACTTTCAAATAAAAAAAGAAATTTGAGAAAATATTCAGTAGTTTTTTTTTATAGCATTTTCAAAAAAAAAAAGTTATTTGGCGGACCCTTTATTTTGAGATTGGCTTAAATCCCACGACATACATATATATAATTATGTATGGTGTTATATATAACAATATATAATTATGTCTTATATGCATAAAAAAGATTAATGATGTTCGACCACATATAATCATATATCAAACTTAATTGTTAATATTGTGTCTTATATGGAATTTTACATAATTATATCTTACATCGTTTAATGTCATATATAACTATATTTTGAATTGCATTATACATATGGCACCATATATTAGCATGTCTTATATCACACCTAAAATTATTTTTTATAAGACAGTATATATTATATTTTAAGATAAAAAAACATAAGACCACATGGTCTTAAATTTAGTTTGAGAACCTTAACTAGCGTTTCAAAAAAGCGTTCTGCCAGTATTTGTTTTACAATAAGCATTATCAAAGAATTGACTATCAACTTTAGCAAAAAGTGTTTTCTAGTCCGAAATTGTCAGCGGCTCAAAAGCCTTGATTTAAAAACGTTTGTAGTCAGATGGTTTTGAGTTCGATTCCGGTTTCAGACATACATTTTTTATTGTGATTTTTTTTATAATTTTTAGTATTTTTTTCCGGTGGGATAATTTGGAACTTTGCAATTTTTTCCCATAGTAATGCATTTTCAGAATTACTCACTATTGTGCGTTGCTATGTTGGTTTTCGCAAATATTTAAGCATTGCAACAATTATGGCAGTTTTCGTTACTTTGGTCATAATGAGATAATTTAGCGCTATATTAGAAATTTTCGTAAAAATAAGTGTGAGATGTAAATATATATCGCAACATATGTCCACATATATAATTATATGTAATCATTAGTGTCCGACCGAAAAGTTCGGCCAGAAAATGCATCTGGTCTGTATTTGGTATTTTAAAGCATTATGGACAAATTTGGCGGATGGAAAAATGTTTATTGGGCTGATTAGATGCTATTTTGAGTGTCAAATTTAAAGAAAAGTTTGTAGTTAAGCAATGAATTCACTGTTCGGCCTCAGAAAGTTCGGCCAAATTGAAAATAGTTCGGTGGCCGAACTTTTAGCTTTATAGCTAAACTTCGGCTTTTCTCTTAAATTTTTTACACAAAATCGAATTAAATCGGCTCAACAAACATGTTTCCAATACCAAAATTTGTCATCATTGCCTCTAGATATCAAAAAACCGACAAAATATAGGTTTTTGGCCGAACTGTTCGGTCAGACACTAATAATCATATCAAGCTATATATAACTATATATGAACTTTTTTCAAATGTTTTAATTTTGGCATTTCTTTCAATTTGTTGTGATTATAAAAACTAGAAATTTTCTGTGCACAAAATTCATTTTCAATTAAATTTAAACTTTTAATTAATAGGTACGTTTGAAAATCAAATAATAGTTTAATTCAAATTTTATTGGCAATAATTTTTTCTGTACGTTAAATCCTTTATTTTCAGTTTAATTTACTGACTTACAAAACACAAAGTTTGTCTCTCCTTTTCGTAGTATTTATAAACCCTTTTCGTAATTTTACTTTCCCATCGATTTTGTCTAATATTTCTAGTTTTTTCCACTTTATTCTATTTTAATCTCCTGTTTGTTTTGCAAAAAAAAAAAAAAAAAATCTGTTATTTTATTTTTCTTTATAAAATGATTTGTAGATTAGATTTTTAATGCTCTACTAAGCTCTGTCAACAAAATGGATTTAATTTTACACATTCACAATCTGACTGAGTATAGCAATTATTTGTAACTGTTAAGCTGTAAAAGCTTCATTTCGATAGAAAATATTTTACCATTCATAGATACCTACACAGAGAGAATTTTTGTCGGCCAAAAATGATTAAATTTTTCAGTACATAAATTAAACTTTTCGTCATAACATAAACGAAAATTGTATTAAAATTAATGAAAAGTTCCATACTTTTTATGAAACCAGTTTTTAATGAAACTTCTTCATTGATTATATGAAACTTTAAATAAATAAAATTATATTTTTCATACGATTTCATCAAAATTTGCATTAACTTAATTAAAAGTTTAATGCAAAAATTCATTAATATCATGCAGATAATTCTCTCAGCGTTTGAACGTTTGTGCTTTGGTTTAAATCCTAATAACATTTCAACGACAACAACAATGGCATTTTGTTGCTGTTACAATATGTTTGTTTTTGCAGTCCTCCCGATTAGTTAAAAGGTGTGGGTGGGTGTGTCTAATATGTAACTACTGGTCGTAGTAGTCTGTGTTTAGCTTAGAAGTAGAAAAAATGCTTTTACTAAACATGCCCTTAGCTTATTTCTTTACACTATGTTTTGTAGACATTACAATGTTTAAAGTAAATACTTTTATATGACAAGTTCTAGTAACAAAATGTTCTAGAGCAGAGATTCTTAAACTGTTCGTTAATACAATAAAAGTATTTTTACAAGTTTGATATAATTTTTATTACAAATAAAATGAAATGATAAAATGAATAAAAATTATTCAAGTTCGAGGCCATACCTATATTTCTTTATTAGGATATTGTCCTAACAAATAATCTATAGAGTTTTTGTTTTCAAATTTATTAATTGACCACTTTCAGGAATGTGTTGATAGATCCATTTCGGGAATTTCCTAGGTTCCCATCATCAGAACACGTTTTGAAAGAAGTGACAATCCCATGCAAAACATCAAACATTCATACAAACTAGTTTTCTCACTAAATAAGAACTAATATATGAGCTCGAAGTTAAAGATTATCACCATTGATTAAAAATAAATTGATAACTTGTTTATTATGTGCACCCTCTACCTTTGGTACACTCAGGGAACTTCTGCTTTAAAAATATGTAGTTGTTTGGGTTGTAATACAGTTTCATTATTTTTAATGTAAATGTAAGTCATTTGTAGAACAAATAAAATTTTTAACTAACCTTGTAGTTTATTTAAAAAAACAACTCACATCAAATGACTGTTTTATGATTTTACATTCATTTTTTACAGTTGTTTTTTGTTATTTAAAAAACTAAAAAAAATTTTTTTTGGTTTATTTTTTACTACCATGTGGTTCATTTTTACTACCATTGTTAGTCATTTTTTGAACATTAAAAAATAAATGACAATGTTAGTTGAATTTAATGAAATGTAAGTCGACCTTTTTTTAAATGAAATTTCATTTGTTTTTGACTACAATTGCTGTCGTCTTTACCAACATAATTTCCTAAGTGTAGATATATAATACACGCTTTTTGTTTTTATTCTCCTTTTTATTTTCACATTTGTTTTGTTTAGTTTAAAAAGAAGATATAATGGGGGAGTAAACAAGACCGTACTTTGTCTTTTATACAAGTTTGATATAATTTTTATTAAAAATAAAAATTATGTTTTCTCAACCTTGAATAATTTACAATGAAAATGAAAATTATTCAAGTTCGAGGCCATACTCTATATTTCATTATTAGGATATTGTCCTAACAAATGATGTATAGAGTTTTTGTTTTCAAATTTATTAAATTTATTATCAGGTAGACGGCCGCGAAAGTTATGGCGGTTCAAAATTAAAAAAATTTTAGAAAAGATACAACTCGTGGTAAATTGTGCTGATATGCACATTAATAGTGTGGACGACAACCAGATTGACGTTCAGGTAGACAGACTTCTGCGTTCAGGTAGACAGAATATAGCGCAAGTCAAGGACACACCTCTTTGGTAATTTTTTTCTTATTTCAAAAAAAGGGTTGTATATTTAGACACCCATTGATGCACACAGAGAAATAAAATACCAACCGAATTGAAAAGTGTATTTTAATCGTAACAACCTATAAATTCAATTAGTACAACTATATTTACATTAGATTTCTGAGTATTTTGGCTAAAATTTAGTTGAATTCACCGAACTTTATTGTGAAAACTAATGTCCAATTCCGCCAACCGACTGAAATTCGTAATAACCGAAATTGAGTCGTAGTAACCGAATTCCAGTTGGCAAATGGCTAAATTTTTCTCTGTGTGTGTAAGTAGTTGAAACATAATTTTGTTTATGTTATATATAATTATTTCTATATATTTTCGGATATAAAATTAATTCATGTCGTCATTGCGGGAGTATGAACATTTTTATATGTTGTAGCGTATTGTAAATTATTTAAAAAGAACCACAACAATTTTTTTTTCAGATTTTCAGCAGATAAATTAACTCAATATAGTTTTTCTATAAATTTTATGAGTTTTTTTCAGTCTACTAATATTCAGCCAAAACTTTTATTAACTTTTAGCAAAGATTTTTAATGGTTTGGCATGTTTTTTTTTTTAAATTGTGAACATCATGGGTTATAAAAACTGGAAATTTTGTGTGAACCAAATTAATTTTAAATTAAACGTTCAATAGATATTTTTAAACTTTTAATTTAAAGAGATTGAACTCATACGGCCTCCTTTTTCGTTATGCTGTCATATAAATTTTAGGCGCATTTCGAGTTTTTCCCATGAACCACACTTTCTTTTTTTTAATTTTTACACGAAATAATTGTACAGAATTGTTTTTTTTTACGTATGCACAAAAATGTTATGATCGATTGCGAAATGGGATGATAAATTGTGCAAAAATGGTAAAAAATAGTAAAAACTGAGAAAAATTGCGGATTTACTTTTTAATGCTGCACATTTATTAAGCAAAGTTGATACCCGAATGTTAATGAAGGTCTTTTATGTATTTACCCTAAAAAGCTAAGATGAAGTATTTGAATTTTAAAATATTATGTGTAAAAAACTGCGTTAAAACATGCAAAACTTTAATGCAAATTTGCGAAAAATCTGGCCCATAATTAAAAAAAAACTGGGTACGACATTAAAATCAGCATTGCCGAAATACTAAGGATCAATGGTCGGTACTTTTGTTTCGATTTTATTGATCAATTTGTAGCGCAGTGCTATAAAACTATCGAAATGTGTAATACAAAAAATCACTAACTAAAAAAAATCTAAAACAGTAATCCCCTTAAATTGTATCAGAACACATTTCACAGCCTTTTGTTCTAATTTTTTTTTATAAAAATACCCAGCCATTAAAATGCGGACGCAAATGGGTTAAATTATTTTTTTATTTAAAAATTTATAAAAAATTGTGTATTTGAAATCATTTTAGGATTTCTGTTAATTTAGAACTTTTACGGCAACACTGAGTATGAGTAATATAAAAATGGAATATTAATCATACGCATCGTAGTACCACTATATAATTTAAAACAAAACTGACATCACAAAGATTAAAATGAATTTTAAACAATGAATTGGTGTGTTTTGGTTGCAAATCGATCTGTTTCCTTTGTGTACAATGTGTAAAAGATTAAGAACCTCTGCACTATAGTGCCAACATACCTATATTATATATGTAGTGGGGGTAGCTCCCTTCATTATATTGTTGTTATTATAGCGCTTATCTTAATCTGTCGCAGTTTTTTTTTTCTTTATTCCTTGTTTTTCTAAATTTTCTATTTGTTTCCCTCAATATCTGAAATATTTATGTTTTAGAGAGTAGGTATCGTAAGTGTGTGAGTGAGTGTTAATAGAAAAAAAGGTATTTGTGTTAGTAATTAACACCATTGCGTAATGCAGCGTATCGAAGCCAGTATAATGCTTAATTTTTTATTAACTATTTCTAACGTTTGTTTGGATATTAGAAAAGAGCTTTCCATTTTTGTACTCTTTCTCTACTCGGGCTATGACTGAGGTAAATGACTATAAGAACTGACAGTTTTTCACTTGATTTTTTTTTCGTTTCTTTCGATTTTATGTGTTCTGTTAAAAGTTAACTTTTAGTTTAAATGGCGTTGTTGTTATTAAGTTTTAATCTTAAGGCAAAAGAGGAAATTTAAAATGAAGGTTTAGTGTTGTCGTATTATAAATGGTGATTAGAGAAGTAGGGATTTAATGTTTGACAGATGTCGCTACTGTAAGTTTTAATACTTAAAATGCCATGTAAAGTTATTTAGGATTAGTTTAAGCAGGGACGTAACCACACAAATTTTAAAAAAATTACTTCTAGAAAACGTCCATACTTTTAAAAAAGTTATCATTTTTTTTATATAGAAAACTGTTAACAGAATTTAAAGATTTTCTTGATCAAAAATTTCCCGAAATTCTTATCCATTTTAAAATTTTTTATTCCGGCTTAAGTTTTGCAAAATTAGGAATATAAAAAAGACTTACAACTTTAAACCATGTTTAGCAAGAAAACACTCTTAGGTTAGGTTAGGTTTGTGACGACAAAAATAATGGAAAATTAAAAGTTTTCATTTGAAATGAGCGAATAAATTAAACTCTTCAAATTTGGGGTTTCTCGCAGGATTAAAAAAATGCAAAAAAGCTAAATTTTTTATATAAATTGTTGTTTTATATAATTAAAAGAACATTTTTGGTCTTCAAAGTTTAGTAACACCATGATGCTTGTTAGGAAATGACCCCAGAAATGACCTAAGAAGGCAATAATGGAGACAAATTGATGATTAATAGGTTTTTTGTTAAAGTTCTGCCTATAATGTAGGCTCTAACTTTTCTAAAACTTAGGGTTCTGATGAGATCTTTAGCCAGATCGAAATATTAGTATCAGCCTAGCTAATATGTTTGATTTGCTTTATTTTTATAAATATACGAAGGTCGAAAGCTAGTTATAAATTAAAAATAACATATAATCTCGATGTAAAAGAAAAACTAATAAAATTGTAAAAAATATTACTTGAGCCAGAGTACAAACTAAATTTTTTTTTTATACATAGAACATTTTTGGTCATCAAAGTTCAGTTACTTCATGATGCATGTTAGGAAAAGACCCTAACCACGTGTTTGATTACTAAGAAGACAATAATGGAGCAAAATTGATAATTAATAGGTTTTTTGTTAAAACTCTACCTATTCTGGAGGCTCTAGCTTTTATAAGACTTCGGGTTCTGATGAGACCTCTAGCCAGATCCTAATAATCCTAATAAGACCTAGCTAATATTTTTGATTTGCTTTATTTTTGTAAAACTCGTTATAAATTAAAAAAAAAATGCAAAGTATATTTTAAACCATTTGCAACTTTCAGGGACCGTAAAAATTATTCCTTTTTTCATAAAAGTCAGATGATAAAAGTTATTTTTTGATTTTTATTTTTTCGAGCAAAAATAAAAATAATTTTTTGATTTTTATTTTTTCGGGCAAAAATAAAAGTTATTTTTTGATTTTTATTTTTTCGCGCGAAAATAAAAGTTATTATTTGATTTTTATTTTTTCGCACGAAAATAAAAGTTATTATTTGATTTTTATTTTTTCTAGCAAAAGTAAAAGTTATTTTTTGATTTTTATTTTTTCCAGCAAAAATAAAAGTTATTTTTTGATTTTTATTTTTTCGAGCAAAAATAAAAGTTATTTTTTGGTTTTTATTTTTTCGAGCAAAAATAAAAGTTATTTTTTCGTTTTTATTTTTTCGAGCAAAAATAAAAGTTATTTTTTGGTTTTTATTTTTTCGAGCAAAAATAAAAGTTATTTTTTGAAATCAAAATGGTATACTTTAAACAGTTTTCCGACATTTACTTCTAGTTGCTTTTTTTGTTTAAAAATTTGAAAATAACTGTTATTTTCGGTCCCTGGCAACTTTTTATAGAAAAAGCGAAAACTTTTTGTGAAATAAATCAAATTATTTCTGAAGCATTTATAAAAAACATTTATTTTTGTGAGAAAAAATACACAGACTTGGGCGACGTGAATTACATTTCACAATCGTTCACTTGTGAAATTTTTTATATCATTAAAAATATCAGAACTACGCACTGTGGAATATCGTAGTGTAAAGGTACCCATAGACTTTGCAATATTATTGCAAATATTATTGCCAATATTATTGTCATTTTGCACTACACAGTGCAATAATATGTACAATACTTTTGCACAACATATGGCACCACTATTTCGTTCTGTCACTAAGTTGCCAACACACTATAAAATATTTTTTACATTTCTTGTTAGCGTAATAAGAATCAAAACCTTTTGACTTTTTTCAATACATTGTACAACTTTCCAATATCACACACACTGGCAATATTTTGCACAATAGCAAAAGTTGCACAGGAATAATTAATTTTAACAAATGTTTGAATTTCGACAAACAAATTAGTATTATTATAAAACTAAGGTACCAAAATATAATAATTGAATTTTTTTTTTTGATATTTTGTTAATAGAAATGTTTGCAAATTACAGCCGAATTCACTACTTTCGACTACAATGACTTATGGAAATGAAAATACAACATATTCAAAGGAATCTATTTAATACATTTTACTTTACAATATAGGAGTATTATACCTTTATGGAAAGGAAATTCTATGCAGACTAAAATAAATTTTAATTTTTTAAGTTCTTGTTAGCGCAATTGAAATTTGCTTATCTGGAACATTTAATGTTTTTAAGCAGCATGTCAAAACTTTGACAAGGATTTTAAATATGAGCTACACTTACACAGAAAAAAAAAATTCCGCCAAGTAAACATTTTGTTGAATAAAAAAAAATAATCAATTACTTTTTTAATTGATTCAATTAAAAAGTAATCAATATTTTTGTTTATTTAAAGTAATCAATATTATTTAAAATATTGATTACTTTTTAATTGAGTCAATTAAAAAAGTAATTGAGTCAATTAAAAAAGTAATTGATAATGTTTTTTTTATTCAACAAAATGTTTACTTGGTGCAATTTAAGAAATATTTTTTGTGTGTAGCTACACGTTCTTACATACATATTATTAAAGTTCTTACAGACATATTATTAAACTAATGTAGAAAAATTAGCTGCACATTCTTGACAAAATTAAAAATTTTTCAAGTAAGCGTTTAAGCCCACAAGTGTGAGCGTAGGTCTGAAATAATAAATGATATAGAAAATTTTCACAAGTGAATGATTATAAAATGTAATTGACTTCGTCCATGTCTGGAAACCCCCAATTCTAAATTGTAATGATATCAAACTACCTTAAAGGCCATACAAATACTATTACTTACTCATGATTTTCTTCAACAACGAAATCTGAAAATATTTTTAATTATATAAAAATTCTGAGTCCGCGTACTTTTTCTAATTGAATATTAGATTTAAAGGACATTTTCTTTTTTGAAAAATATTAGTTTTTGATAATTTTATCGTAAATATGTTAAAGAATTGAATTTATACATAGAAATTAGTTGCAACATTTTTAGGAAAAAGAATTTCGTAATTTTCTATAAATATTCATTCACCATTTCGTGCCTCCTGGCTGATAAAAACGTTGATTTTGAGTGCTTTTCTATGTAGAATAGAATTAGCTGAAAAAAAACATGAAGCCTTACTTAACAGTCCAATTTTTAAATATAAAATAATAAAATTGTCTTTTTAAATGCTTTTAACATGCACCGGGTAAGAATTAGAGTGGTCAAAAATGTAGGATATAGCTTGAACCGCTAAAAATTTATTAAGATATGAATTTGATCGAAAATATTGTAACTTTGTTTACTTACACACACCTATGGGGAATGAGGAGTCAATTGACCTAAAAGTGACTGGTTAAAGAAGGACTTATCACAGGACTGGTAAAATTTAATACTGAAGTGGGTTAAGCAGTGTCAATTGTCCTAAAATTACCAATCCTGTGACTGGTAAAGGGAGGACATACCACTTAACCAGAATGTTTATTAACAAGAAAAAGCCAGTTGGCCAGAATTTTACCCATTGCAAGCTGTTTAGTTTTCGTTTATTATATACGACATGGTCCTTTTGCGACAGTCTTGTGGTATGCTCATCTTTGGTTAGTCCTGTGGCATGCCACTATGTGGTTTAAAGCAGGACAAATGGCCCCCTCCTATGACAAGCCAATGTTAAAGTTGCCAGTTGTTTATATAGGGTAGGGCTTAGCAGAGGACCGGTCTCTGACACGAAGGGACCGACCCTGTGGCACACGCAGAACCGGTCCCATTCCCCATAGGGACACTATAAAAAATGATTTTCAACTGATCAGCCGGTTATTAGTTCAAAAACAGATTAAAAAATCGAATTTTAAATGGGTCGCGATATATCGGAGAATTTGATGACATTTTCTTCTGATTGCATTTATTTTGTATTGTGTGTGCCAAAAATAAACTAATTTTAAATATTATGTAAAAAATATTACTTTAACTTTATAATTTTTCAAGGGATCGCAGCAAAAAATGTTGCACTAATTTTTTGATACAAAAAATTTCTAAAAAATTGTGATATCACAAAGTTAAATTTTCTAAATGAACTCCAATAACCAGGGTAACCAAAAATATGTTGTATCATGTTTTTTCTGTGCGTCGTATTGAAAAATGGATGAGATATTTTCATTTTCTGAACAACTGACGAATTCTGCCATCGATTTGCTAAAGCATATTTTTGCATATTTTGTTCTTAAAAGCAGATTTTTGGACAATTTAATATTAAGGGCATATTTTTGAAAAAAAGTATTTTTTTATTGCATATTTTTGTATTTTTTGGAACAAAAGCATGTACTAGGGCTTATTTACAGTTTTTTACATTTTCCGTTATGGAGCAATTTTTTTTTTCAATAAAAAAATATCCAAAAATTCTGGGGTTCGCAAAACCAATTTTGAAAATTCAAGTAATTTTTAAAAAAAATCCTGTTTTAAGACTGTACTGATATATTATATATAATAAATCTGTTATCTTCTCTTTTTGTTAGCAATTGATATAAAGTTTACGAAAGTTAAGCCAACTGTACTAAAAATAAGAAGTAAGCTTTAAAATACGATTTTTTAACCAAAATATATTTTTACGAGCATATTTATTAAATTTAAAAAGCATATTTTCTATTGCGAGTATATTTTTTATGGTGATAAAATCTATTATATATAGCATATTTTTGCTTGCCCTGCTATTTAATAACAATCTAGAAATGGTCGACATTTTTATATTGTTCTAGCAGAAAAACTCTAGAGTTTTGACCTGGTGTTTTTTTTTAGCTTTTAGCTAAAAATTGTTAAGACTTTGAAAATTGACAAATTTTTTTCAACTAAACGATAAATGCCAAATTCTAAACCCCCCACAAAAATTCCTGGCTACTGCCCTGAATACAAGTAAATATAGAGCAATTCCATATGAAAGCGATCACCTTTTGGACGACCCCTCTCCGATTTTAAAATAAATAGTCTCAATCGATTGCCCAGCAAAAAATAATGTACCTACATATACCTACAACGAGTGATAGCTCGTTGGAAAGGTATTGAATCAGGCTTTAATTGAAAAATAAAATTTTCCTAATTTTTCACAGAAATTTACCTTTTTTCCCATGAAAATTAAATTTTCCCATGAAAATTAAATTTTCCGATTTTCCACAGAAGCTCCTAAATTTTCCGGCTAATTTTATTTTTTTTGGATTCCTCATAATTTTTGCTTTAAGAATCAGCAATGAAAAAATGGGCCCGACTCCTTGTTTGGACAGGAGAAGAGCATTTAAGAGACCACCTTGTTCTCATTGTTTTTATATTTTTTATAATTGAATTATTTTTAATTATTTAACAAGAAAAATTAGGAAAATTTTATTTTTCAATTAAAGCCTGATTCAATACCTTTCCAACGAGCTATCACTCGTTGCGATCGCTTTAGTAGTTTTTTTTTAAACAACTTTCAATGAGGTCCCTTATGAAGAATTCTTCAATTTTGTCACATGACAGTGGTGCACACCACCACTAAACCAGTCACTATAAAAAAAAAAAAAATATGTAGGTACATTATTTTTTGCTGGGCAATCGATTGAGACTATTTATTTTAAAATCGGAGAGGGGTCGTCCAAAAATTTGCCAATTTTGATCGTTTTCATATGGAATTGCTCTATAAAATTACACAATTTAAAGTTAGACAGAAAATAAAAATTGTAAATGAACTTTAATTGAAACATATAAATATCTGGGTTGCCATTCAAGTCACATCAAGACCGAACGGAAAATTTTGAAAGAGCAATTCCATTAAAGACGACTGGACTTATTTTACTATTTTCTGGTTTAATTCTGAAATATCTTGAACCAAAGTTAAAATAACGCTAAAATACCAAAACGTCGTTTTATTACGATATTTTGCAGATAAAACAAAATTTAATGAGTACAATTTTAAAATAAACCCTGTGGAATCGTAGTATTAAAGTTTTCATATCGGTATTGAGATGGCCGTGGTAGGCAATAATCATTTTAATGAAAAGGTGTTTGCCAACCCTGTTATATATGCTAAAAATTAACAAAAAAATTAACAAAATTTCATTATTCTATAAAACTTTCCAGTTTTTCTCGTAACTAAAAAAAAATTATAAATATTGAAATAATAATTTTAAATGTTTGCCTGGTGTCGCTTTTAATTTGAACCCTTTAATTTTTTTTTCCGTATTTAAAATAATAAAATATAAATTCAAATAATTACAGGTGTTCATTACACTAAGCGGCTTTTTATTAAAGAATTCCTTAGTTCTATTCAAAGTACTTGCTCGGGTAACAGACAACGACAGCGACAATTTAAATTGTCACTCGAGCATAGAGAGACAGAAAACAGCTCCTGTTTGAAATATTCTATGGTGGAAATATAATGAAAATGTTTAAACCAATTTTATTTTTTTTATTAAAAGCTTAAACACAAATGATAAAAATGAAATACATAGAATGCACTATAAAATATCATCATAAAATTTTAGCAACATATTTTAGTAATTAAGCTACGCTTGTCATTACGTCGCATCATCATATATAATATTAAAACAATTTACATCTATGGCAATATCTGCTCTATACCCGGGCAAAAATAGTTATATCTAGTCATATATAATATGATTAAATCATATCTGACTTTGAATGAATATACATTACTGCTAATATCGTTATATACAAATACATCTGACCATTTTTATTGAAAGAATTTTCTATGTGGTAATTGATATTATTATATATCTCCAAATCATACTCCATATATAACTACATAAGCCATATAATAATAATCCAAATAAATGTAGTGATCCCACGCTAAGTCATATTAAACTATATGTGACGCCATACTGAAAATATTTTCCTTATAATTCTATATAGCATTATATATAATCCCAGACATATTTTTGGTAAAGATCAATATCAAATTATGTTGTCTACAAGTTTAGACTTTATTACATATGGCTGCACATATAACCATATTAATTTTGTATCGAAACCATTTGCAAGTGATTTATATAGTGCGCCCCGGTAGGCTAGTTGGTAGCGTGCTGGCTTATCATTGCAGGGCTCGTGGGTTCGATTCCCACCAGAGGCACTGGTCTGTTTTCGCTACAACGCGCCGAAGGCCATAGTAGCTAGTGCTCGGTTAGGGTAGTAGTATATAATTTGTAATTATATGATTATTAGTTAATAAAATAAAAAAAAAAGTGATTTATTTTATATAATTTCAAATAAAAAAATATGTATATTCTATAAGACAATACCACTTAATTGTATAATTTTGAAACACTAAATTTGTTCTTGATAATTGTTAATCATTTCGTTGTATCATTTAAAAAATGTTGGTCTTTAAAATTGTGGATTTCTAGAAATTTTAATTTTAAACTTAAATACTTTTAACTCTAGAACACACGCCCGGGTACAAATGTATCCACTTGCAACTTTGCAGTGCTGTAACTCAGGAACGGCTTAACTTAGGGCATAGAGATTTCGGATCTAGGAAATATGAGTAATTTCTAATGTTTTAAAGGTTATTTGATCCAATTCAGTGATCAGTGGTTCAGGATTTACGAGCTTCCAAATTCGACACCTAAGTAAACACACACAACATTTGGCTATCCCATGCCCGTTAACTTGTTTGCCTCTGTCTCTTGAACCAGGTAGAATATTTACATGAAACAAAAACTAAAACATTTGCAAAATACTAATATACGCATCAAAAAAAAAAATAAGGAAATTCGAAAATTTAAACAGTAGAAAAAGTCAAAATAAGCTAGTAGGTACAAACGTATCCCGGGTGTGTGTTCTCGTAGAAAAAGTTTAGTATGCATCGTACGGTTAAGCATAACTTAAAGTTACAAAAAGCATACCTAGTAACGGCTAAAATTTTATAAAATCAGATATAATTATATTTAATTAGATATGATTTAATGTTCCGGATATAAAATTTTGTATAAAATTATATCTAATTTGATATAGTTAGATACATGTAGTTGACCCATTTTAAGATCAATTTGTATATGTTTATATATGGCAACTTATCCAATGAGATATAATTGTATTACACTCCATATTAAAATTTTTACCCGGGTATCTATTTTTCAAACTCACTTGTACAACAAAAATATTTATATTCATCCGCCAATTTTTATTGACATAATTACACGTGACCAAAAGTAAAAGGGTTGGTTGGTTTGTCTTAAGTTTGCTACAATTGTAATATAATGTTAATATTATAATTTATGGCTAGTATTTTTTGTTGGGAGTTTCAATTCCTTACAGCAATTAGGCCGTATTCAGCCACAAAAATATAAAACTTAGCTTTAAGTCCCTTTCTCCACTACATATTTTCTTTCGATTTTCCTTACAACAGGCGTTGTACTATTTTGAAGTTTATGTTTTTATAACTCAAATTGTTTGTAAAATAAAAATGAAAAACATTACTTAATGGTTATTAACCCTTAGAAGCTTTTTTTTTTCAATATGGAAGGTCTCTTAAGGATTTTAGCCAATGACGGTTTCCAACCTGTCTGCAGATTATGTCTGTAGCTATAGGCCAGTGATGCAATCCGCCGGTCGTCAACCGGTTAGCCGCCCCGATAGGTTTTTATCAAGCAGATACCGTCGCCGACACTATCGGCTTGAATCGGCTGTCGGCTAAGTCAACATATTTTATTGAACAATTCTTTAAACAAAAAATCAATAATACTTTTGTAAAACTGATATTTTTGGTTCAGAAAATCTGGATTAGCTTGTATACGGATTCTCACTTTCGACAATATTCAAATCAATATTCAAATCTGATAATTTCACAATTGTTAGTAATTGGCCCCATTTGATTGTAAAATTTGTTGATTGTAAAAACGCTTGAACAATAAAAAATACAAATAAAAATATTTGGGATAAATTATGGTTCAAAATCTAAGGTGAATGTTGAAATTGAGAACTGGAATCGCTGTGATTCTAAAATAAAAACACAATTAAAATAATTTAAATGAAACACAGTTAAAGCAATAAAAAAAGTACAATTTGTTGTTGTATGTTTTTTCAACCACGTAAAGTGAATGAATTACCCGGTGACTTCAAATTCAATAAGCGATAGTATGTCAAATCGATTGCAGAGATATGTCAAAATTATGCCAGTTTTTAACAGCTTCGTCCGCCACGCAACGTTACATTATATACAAACTAACGCACTCATTTCCATGCATCAAAAACAAATCAGCTGATCCGTCACGGAACGTAACGTGCTTACTAATTCAGCATTAAGACTTACTTGGCAAAACTAAAACACTTATACGAGTATATACTAAATGAGAATATTATAGGTTTAAAAATTTGAATCTTCTTAAATCAATTTTTAAGAAGTTATTCTACTTAATTTTAAGAGGTTAAAATTTTTTAACTATATTTAATTATGTTGCGGATTTGGTTTTAGTATTTTCATACAATTTTAATTTTTTTAACGTTTAGTTTAATAACTTCTTAAAATTGAAGATTTTTTGCTAAAACGCAATAAATTTTCTGATATTTTTTAAGACTATTAACCTAATTCATGGAAGGAAAATTAAAGAAATTGGCTTATTATTTTTGAGTTTCTGAAAAATAAATATGAACTAAAATCTAATAAATTTCGATTATTTTTAAGTAATTTTAATTATTTTAAGGAAAAATTTATAAACAAAGTCTTAGTATGGCGTAAACTTAATTTTGGTTCATTCTTTTTTTTTTTTTTTTAGTGTACCGTTACCAAATATCTGTATGGAACTCCTACATGTTTCTGAGTTCTCGGCTTTTTAGTTAAATTTTTCAACATTTTTGTTGATAGGGATTTGGACACGCCATAGGAAAGTAATTTATAATTTACATATATTTTTTTCAAAAGCCAGTTTTTTGAAAACAATGCATTTTGCGGTTGAGAAGTGAAAAATTTGGCGCACTAGCAAAACCACAATTTAAGTAGCTTTAAAATGTGGTATAAATGACTCACGGATTTCGTTAAAAAGCTTTGGAGGATTATGTACGACTACTTTTTTAAAATTTTCGAATATTTTTAATATTTTGAATCGCGATATTTCAACATCCGCTGAGATTAGTTGACCTACATGTTATATACCTACATGTTAGATACCGAGTTTGGTTGAAATTAAAAGGGGTCGAGGAAATCGGGTGGTTGATTTTATATGATTTCAGTCTGTACTCTTAAATGGGACAAATCTTAGACGTATGAGTAGGAGGACTTCTGAAGCACTAGAGCTGTGGATGGATTTTATGGCCATACTTGTACCTACTTGATGATAATTATTTTTTATCTACTTTTTTGTTAGCAATTGAATTGAGTGCACCATAAATATTGCTAAAAGCACCAAGTTAACATCACTGTTTCATGCGTTTTAAAATTCATTGAGAGATTTTGAGCATTCTGAACATAAACTGAAAGTGTTCGAATTTTAAAAATTCTTTGGGGACTTTTTAATAAAAAAAAATCGTTGTATTAATGATGGATTTTATTAACACAATGCACAAAATTCTGGCAGTGCGGTAACGGTATTTCACTTATTTCGGTAACGATTTTTCAGTTATTTCGGTAACGGCATTAAAAGGGTAAAATTATTTTACATACGAAATTTTTTTTTTAATTATTTACATTATTTTTTAATTATTTATCATGTAACGATACAAAACCTTTAGGCATAGTTAACAATACCACTTAGGCCCGATTGCTGAATGTGCCGTTAGCTACTAATTGGGACTTTAACTGACACATTTGTTGTTGTTTCCCATATAAATTTTCAATTTTACTGTTTGTTAAATTTTAACTGGAGATTCAGTAATCGGGCCTTAAATTAATAAAAAATAATGGTGTTGTTGTTTTCGCTTTTTAGGTTATTTCGGTAACGGTATTTTAAGGGTAACGATATTTCAGTAATATCAGTATTTTAAAGATAACGGCTTTTCAATTATGTTTTAGGGATAACGATAGTCAGTTGACAGGGTTTTTATTTTAGCGGTATTGCCTGCCAACCATGAGTGTAATAAAAAGTTTTGAATCCAAAAGCTAACTGCCTTTGTTTTCCTTTTTTCTGCTCACTATAGAGTTAAAGTTTATTTGGTGGAAAACAAAAACAAAAAAAATAACGTAATACAACACCACTACATTTTATAATTATTATTAATTTTTAGTGTTGTTGTAAGTTCTTTACATTTTCCCCCTTTCAATATTCTGTTTGTTTCCATTAAGCAAAAAATTGCAACAAATTATTATTAAAGATCACCTTTTTTGTACCAAGATCATTGTTGAGTGATAAGCTTGGCTACTCTTTTGATACATTTACACTATACGACTACTAAATACTACTGGCACTGCCACTGCAAACACTTTGTATATACCCGAGTAAAAAAGATTTGATTTGATCAAATGTAAAATTATATGTTTGAGTCTAATTAGATATATAATTGAAAACAATTAGATCTGGTGGCAGATCTGATTATATATGATAATATATGGCATTTGTGCTGCACTTTATAGCCAGATCTGATCAGATCTAGTACCAGATCTATACATTTCTGAAAGGATCTGGAAATTTGATAATTTTCATGCCCAGATAGAGCAGATCTGTTCATATAGGATCAAATCTGGTGCTAGATCTGTTCATATCTAAAAAGACTTCATGATGTCTTTGTCCACACGCAGAGAAAAAATATGGTTGAACATGATTGTGAACACAAAATGATCATATTATGACCCTTATTATAATATACATTACTTTGGCTGATCATATCATGATTACCGAGGACGATTTTATCGTCATTTAGAATCATAATATTTTGTACGATCATATTATTATTGTTACGCATTGCAATCATAACATGATGCTCTTACACTATCATAATATAATGCTCTTTTTTCGGCATGCAGATCTGGTACCACATCAAAGCCCTTTGTGTTGTTTTCACCAAAATAAAAATTCTAATTTTGTTTTATTGATCTAATATAGAACATAATAATACGATTGAATTGCTAACATTTTGTGTTGGTTTCCATTTTGAATTTGAAATTTTCTTTTCAATTGTTATTGTGTTTGTTATTTCGTTTACTTTTAAAATGTTGAAACTTCAAAAATTTTCATTTATGTTTTGCATGTACTTTAAATTGTAAAAATATTCCGGTGCTTGTGAAATAGAAAGAAGGTAAACTAATAATAATATTAAAGAAAGTTTGACAACGATAGTTTTTTTTCAGATCCAGCAACCAAAATTTTGTATAAATGCAAGAAGAGATATTGCAAGAAAAAGAGGAACTCTGCAGATAAATTATCATTTATTAACACTATAACAAAGGACTATGGAACATTTTGGGAGCAACCCCGCGAACAATAGCTGGATTAAAAAAAAGTTAAAATGTGGGTTTGTTTCGGGTTGTTTAACTATGCATTTGCAATAAACTTTTGAATAAACGTATTAAGATTGAATATAAATTTTAAAAATTGTTGAACCTCTCCAAATCTTAAAATATCAGATCTGCCCAGATTTCTTCAAATCTAATTAGATCTCAAATTTTCCCCATTTTGGAGATCTAATTAGACCTGATTATATTTGCCATGAAATCCGTTTAAATCTGGTAAAACAGATCTAACTAGATTTGGACAGATTAGATCTTTTTTTGCACGGGTTTAGATGATTTCAGTATAATTTACATTGTTTTTATTTTCCTGTTTTTCAGTTTTTTAATAATAGCATTTAAAAATGCGGCCACAGCTACATAAATAATCAACCTGAGTCACTGAGCATTAAATATTTTAAACTTCTGTTGTTTTTCATATTTTATTTTTTTTTCCTTGATGAAAATTTAAATTATTTTTGCATACAATGGTTTTATATTTTTATACAATTAATAAATAAAAGTTTTATTTTTTAATATTTAATAGTGTCATAAAGTTTTTTTCACATATTCTATTTTATATATCGCACTTGATCAACAAGAGGGTATTAACTCAAAATTTTAAAATTTTCAGTAGAGTCAAAAAACTGTTTATGGCCACATTTTAACAGAATTTAAAAAATCAAACATATCATAATAAGCAAATTCCATTTGAAAATATATATACATTGTTTTTGTTTTAAATTTTACCACTCATTGCAAAAAAAAATCAATTTTTTGAGTTAATACCATTTTTTTGAAATTTTATCGATTTAAATTTATAGAATAAAACAAATTTTATCAACAAAACAGTATCAACTGAAAATACAACCAAATATAAATAAAACAGTTTGATTATTTTTAACATAAATAAAGGCTCAAATCAAAATAATACCTTTTTTATGAAAATATACGATTCATATCTATTTAAACTTTTATATTAACTTGAAATAATACCTTTTTGTCGAAATAAAGGTAATCACTACATTATCATGAAAATGGTCTCAAAAGTGGTTTTCGAGATGAAAGAGTAATCGGAATACGTTGAAATTTTTACAATAGATACATATTGATGTTGTTAGTTGATTTCTTGAAAAAAGTGATATTTTAAAAATTTTGAGTTAATACCCCTTTGTTGATCAAGTGCGATATGTGTATTATGTTTTTTAAACTTTTTAATTACACTACTCGACAAAATTCACACCCTGGAGGGTTATTATGTAATTCGATTCGAAAATTTTTGTTCGAGTTCGGAAATTTTAAAACTAGTGTAAAATTATATCCGTACTTAAAAGTCCAACTTATTTTTACTTTTCGCATTAACTAGATCATTGTTTACACATTTTCAACATGTTTACCCATTAAAATGTAATATTAATTACTTTATTTTCAATGTGAAAATTCTGTTCGAATCGAATTTCTTTTCGAATTGAATTACGTAATAACCCCCCTGAAAACAGACTCGGTAGTAGCAACCGTATTTGTTGCCAATCGCATGCTTCGGTAGTTGTGACCGAATTTTTTGGTTGTGATAAAAATAGTTTTATTGAATCAGCAGAAATTCTGGCACGACAATAGAATTTTGATTACCTGAACAGTAATTTGGTGATAATTACCAAAAAAAAAAATCAATAGCTCCAACCGAACCATTCGATTGGCTACAAATACGGTTGCTACTACCGAGTCTCTTTTCTGGGTGCACTCTTTTGCAGAACTTCTCTTTGAAATACATATTTTTTAATAGACATAGATAAACTGCATTCAAATCCATTTGTTAGTATATTTTGCTTAATTTTTATAAAATTTAACCGCAAAATCATAAATTTTTTTTAACAATCTACACAAAAATATTTTTTTTTTTAAGTACAATCATGTCGTTGTTTGTTTCAGATTATTTTACCGGTATTGCAAGGAAGTTGAAAATTTTACATGTTTTTTATCCTTATATATTATATGTACATACCCAGTAAAAAACGCTGCTTACATACAAGCAGGTTTGTAAGGGAGTAAGTCGAAAAGAATCCCTTACAAACCTGCTTACATATGCTATGATTTTTATATAGCGAATTCCCACTTGGAAGCATTAAAAAAAAGTTACCTAAAAACATGGACGCAACATTGGATTCTATGTTATCATCATAACCGCTATGATATGCTTTGGAATTCTTTTTTTTTTTTTTTTTTTATTTAGTTATCATTTATCATGTTACAGTAAACAGTATGTTAAAATCTAAATTAATGAGTTGCTACCTTGTGTATAAGATATTTCAGCATATGAATCGTACATAAAAATTAAATACACAAATATATTAAAATGTTTTCTAAAGGAAAAATGATATAAAAACCTTTGTATATTATCTTGAATTGAGCTGTATCAGGGAAACAGTATATCGGTTGTCCTTATCATTGACACTTTGCTAGTTTACATAAGTAAACTTTCAATTATCCTCTGATAAAGCTCTTATTAAATCATACTCAGGACTCCTGCATCTATTGGTAAATGCGAGATTCTGAGTGTCTATTACCGCTCTTATTGTCTGATGTGAGTATCTTGAATGTAGATCTCGAGTATGATACAAACGTGGTAGATTGTGAATTATCTTAAGAGCTTTGTTCTGTACCAATTGAATTCTCTTAATATGCGTTTTTGCTGCTATGCCCCATACATAACACCCATAGAGCAATAAACTGATTTGGAATTCTTAATTTAATAAAATTTAAGTATTTTTTTTTTCAAGTCAGAAGGAATTATTTGCAGGGCCGTAATCATTATGAGTTTTATAATAAAAATTACACAATAATGATTATATTATGAGTTTTAAGGATGTTCTTTAATGGTAATGATTATTTTTGAGTAATATTAATAAAAATCAGCCATAATCATTATTTTTGAGCAAAAAAAAAATACAACTCAAAAATAATTATTATTTATGATTTTTATTTTTTTCGCTCAAAGTAAAACTCACTTTCAAAGTATGACTTTTTTGTGAGGTACATATGTAAGTGCTAGTAACAAAATTAATATATATCAAAACAAATGCAATTATAACAAATGATTCAAAACAAGCTCTTAGTAACAAAATTATTAAGTACAAATTATATTATGGGTATTCATGTAGGTATAAATATATATACATATGCATAAAAATATGTAAGTACATCATATATAAAGTCGTAAATTGAAAGTGAGTTTTATTTTGAGCGAAAAAAATAAAAATCATAAATGATTATTTTTGAGTTTTATTTTTTTTTTTGCTCAAAAATAATGATTATGGCTGATTTTTTTTCATTATTACTCAAAAATAATCATTACCATTGAAGAAAACTTTAAAAATCAAAAATTTAAAAATCATGACGGATATGCAAAGATTGTCAAAAAATAATAATAATGGTGAAATAAATTGAAATTGATTTTTGATTTAAAAAAATGAACAATAATCATTATTTACGGTCCCTGATTATTTGTACACTTTTAACTTTTCGGTCACTGTTGATCTTTCTATGGAAATGTCCATATATCAGGTTTTTGACGTGTCCTTAACGACTTAATGTCGGCTGTTTTAATTGACAATTTTATATTAATAGTTATTTTGACAATTTTATAATAACTATTAATGTCTAGTTCAAAATTACTATATTGAAATACAAATTCTGTTTTTAACTGAAAATGCAGTTATTTTAACTAGTATAAGTGTCATTTCCTGAGTATAACATCTTTAAATTAAAATTATGTATACACTCACAATATTTTTTCCGTAAAGACTACTGAATATATCCATTAAATTAACTGAAAATCAGTTAAAAACAGGACTACTTACTTTTCGTTTAAAACAATTGTATTTTTTAGTTTATTTTCAACTGTTGAAAAATTAATTGACAAAATCTATAAAAACAATAGATGTTCGTTTATTTCAATACTCAATATAATATAACAACTTTTTGTTTTAAATAGAAAATTTTAACTGAATATTTTAACTAATACCGAAAGTCCGTTTTTTGTTTATTTTGTTTATTGAATAACAGACAGAAAGTTAAAAAATATATTTCTTTGTTTATTTAACTGTATATTTCATTGAAACAACTTTACCGATTAAACTTTTAAATAAGTGTTGATTTTTTATGGAAAAGTTCTTATGAGTGTACATTTATAAAAAGTTCCAGTATCTAAAATAACTAAATCGAAATTGGAATATGTAACTGATATTTCCTTTGTTTTTACTGTTTCTAGAAGACGATCCAAAGTATATTTTAATTGTTATTTAATAATTTGTAAAGAAAATTACAAAATAACTGTTGTTATTAATTTTTTATAAAATTGTATAACTTTAAACCTCTTTTTAACCCAAAAATGTATTTTATTTCTGTGGTTATAAATTTTTTACCCCAATTTAGCTTGACAAATTATTCGAAAATTTCAAAAATCAAAAAACCAACACGACTATTTACACCTTTTTATTATCTCATAAATGTCATAATAACATTTTCAACATCATTAATCTAAAGTAAACACAAGAAGACAAAAATCCTAGTGAATTTTCTAAATATAAAACAAATTTTTTTTAATAAATGTTGAACAATTACAATATCATTAAACAATTACAATAACAGAAACCCAGGAGAGTCAAAAAAATAAAATATAAAACAGTTAAAGAGTCATACAATTACAATAAAATGTTAACGCGAATAAAAGCCCCAGGAGGTTAAAATAATATACAAAACCAACAAAAAGGATCATTTATTAAAAAGATAAACCTTGTATAAACAAACAACATCCTTTCAAGATTTAAGATTTGTTTGTAACAATATACAGTGGGGAGCACTCGTGAGTACATGTAAGTACTTTTTATACCTAAAGATTCAGGCCCAAAAAGTATTTGACATTACAACTAAAGTATACTTTTCAAAAGTTATAAGGTACGTTGAATCCAAATATGGTAGCAGAATAACTCTACGACATCAGGTGGTCGAGCTATATTAACGGGGAAAGTGTCGTTTTTGATCAAAATGCACCGATTTTTCAACTTTCTGGAAATATATTTTTTATAATAGTTTTAACGGCACCTGAACACAATACTCTTACCCTTTATTTTAGTTTTCGAATTTTTAAGATATCTTATTTTTTCTTGAAGTTATCGTCGGTTAAACTTGATAATAAACTCTAATTTTTTAAAATTTTACACTGCGGGACTTTAAAACAGCAATTTTACAGCTTCAATTTCAATTTACAATATTTTCGTAAGGAAATATGTTATCTTAAAAATTTAAAAACTGAAAAAATGGTAAGATTAGTGTTTCCAGGTCCCATTACAAGTACTCGTATTATGAAAAATTTATTTCCTGGAAGATGAAAAATCGGAACACTTTTCCCGTTAGTCAATTTAGCTCGAACGCCTGATGTCGGAGAATGTTTCTGAGAACAGATTTAGATTTTAAAAAACATACTTTAGTTCTAGTGCCAAATATTTTTCGACCTGAATCTGTAGCTGTAAAAAGTACTTACATGTACTCACGAGTGCTCCCCACTGTAAATAAAGTTATCATTGAGCAACCAAATCAACAAATGATTGAAATCAACATAGTCCAACAATTGAGTTGGCAACTCACTACTGAAATCAGCAGGTGGTGGTGCACTAGCACTTGGAGTTTCTAGCAAATTTGAAAATTTGTATGAAACGGAAGCTAAATACAATTCAAAACACAAAATATTCTATTAAACCCACACTATTTATAAGAAATAAATGAACGAATAATTTTCTGTTTATCAAGTATTTAATTAGTTTTTGAATTTTTACAGAACAAGAAGTGAATGCAATTGATGTAAACCAGTATTTTAAAAGAATTTATTCATTAATATAAATTTATGAAACCTTTATATGTATGTCATTAAATTAGGGGTTTAACTCAGGAAATTTGTCGGAAATCCCGGGAATTTTTAAAAACAGTAAAATATACCAGCAAAACCACACATTACCAAATCATGGGTAAAGTAGGCGATGCGGCTCGGCAAGGGTTAACGTTGTTTAATATGTCCAAAACTTTTGGCACAGAATCTTCAAATATTGTGTTATTATATTTTACATCACGTTTATTAAAATTCAAAAGTAGTAAAAAAATCTTCAACGTTTTTTGCAAATTGAAATATATAAGTGTGGGGTCTCTTGGGGCCTCTGGTCCACATGGGTTAATGATGTCCAAAAGTTTTTATTTTCAACCTTAAGTGATGATTATAAACAAAAACAACAAATGGTACAAAAGTAGCTAATTTTCGATTTTTAATATTTTATGACAACAAATAAGGCAAAAATTACCAAAAAAAACACAATTTTCTCGAAATTTGCAAAAATTAAATCGTTGCCCTACCCAAGTGTGCCAGGGGATATTTTTAAAAATTTTTATTTTCGATCTCTTACATGTTTTAAACTAATCACTGGAGTCCAAATCTCAATTTTTGAGATTTTGTTGAAGAAATTTTTTTAAAGTTTGAAATTGGAGATTTGAAAAACACCCCAAAAATTGTGTCCGTTTTTGACATCACATTAGGACAGGTTAACGCCATCCAAAAAAAAAAAAAAACTTCTTCTACATCTCACAAATTTGAGTCTTTTAAGTAAAAAAAATATATTTCAGTAATCAATTTAAAAAAATTTTAAAGTGTGTGCTTGAATTTCTCGGTCAAGTAATAATTGCCACCTTAGTGGTCTGGGGCATTATTTATTACTGGGCTAGTTTTTAACCGATTTTGTGTTTTTATACCTTTTTGAAAACATAATTATATCTTCATTTCGATTAATTTACCTTCTTGAGTAAAAACTTTTACGACATTTAAAAAATTTTACGAAAACTAAAAAAAAGTGACTTTTTTGCCTTGTATTCCGTTTTCTAAACTTTAGGGCTGAATGGGATCGGGAAGGCATAGTCCGATTGAGCTAAAACTTTCACAATAGCATTTTTACACTAAATGACACAATCCTAGATCTGAGCACCTGCAAATTTCAAAAAAAAAATGCCCATATACACTAAAACCACTGTAGTGGCCATGCTGGGATTCGAACCTGGGGTCTCTGGTATTTAACAATTAGTTAGGCGAGAACTCTACCAACTGAGCTATCGATACATATAATATTTTATTGCTTAAAATGTAAATGAGTTTTTGTGCTTCGTGTATTCGTTCGTGATATAAAAAGTATACACCTTACCCACATGCTTACAAAAAATCACAAAGTAATGTGTCTATATATATTAATAATTACTTAACGTTTATAATTCATGCATTATATAATTGATGATCGGTAAGTAATGAGGTATCATTACAAGGTAATCCATGAGTGTTCAATTATAGGTAACTAATTACTTCTTGTTGAAAAATATTGATACAGGTATTGCACCCATTACCAAAGTTTTGCTGGGAATATAACAAAGTATGCGTAAAAAAGAAGAAAAAAAAAACAACATTAAATCCTAAAAACTAATTTTTTTAACTACCCAGTGTAGAAAAGGTAATGACATGTCATTCACTATTAAATTAAATTTAAATTTTATTTAAATTTATTAAAAATTTAATTGAACCCCTACAAAAACGTCTATTAAAAATTGCCAAAAATTTCACTTAAAGATTAAAAAAAAAAAAATTGAGAAAACTTTGTATTGCAAAGAACATTTTTTTTGAAATCGGTTTCCAATGCAACGATTTTGTTTCAACTAAAATTTTAAGCATAAAAAAATAAATATTAAAAATTTCAGTTGCATTGCAAAAATGAGTACTAAATTTGCAAAAATTAAAATTTTCCATATTTTCGAAATCTATGTAGGAAAAAATAATTAAAACCAAAATTGTAGAATGTGGACCAACATAATTTTCAATGAATTTCGGTGACCTACATTTTAGAAAAACTAAATTTTGGTTGTTGGTTGTAGTACAATTAACGAGAAATTTTGCTAAATCAACAGAATTTTTGAGATGAAAGAATAGGAAATGTCTGCTAAAAAGGTCTTTCCGGAACTGACTAGAGGCAGGTCAATATTTATTACCGGGAGTATAGGTGGTTAATAAAGACTACTTGATAAGTACGGAGTAACGATTTTTGGTTCATTTTGGTTCGTTTAGTTTTCGAGACATAGCCTATTTTATGAATATAAAATAAAAATGATGAGAAAATAAAGACATCTGCAAGTGAGACTAAAAGCGGAGATACAAAATAAAATTTTTTGAAACACTTTTGGCAAATATGTAAAATTGATAATCATTTATTAGTTTGAGAAAATAGTTTAAGTAAAATTGAAATAACTGATTAAAACAATAACAACCGTAAAAATTAGTTCAACTGAATTGCAACCCGTTTAAAAGACTGGGAGGGAACCCGTTTAACAGACTTGTGTCCTAAGGTTTTTTTGTTTTTAGTGTATTTCGAACTTAAGAATTTGCTTTGCAATATTATAGCTGTCAAAAAACGATAGTTGTCAATATCAGGGATGGCAGGCAATACCGCTAAAACACCGTTATAAAAACCCTTTCAGCTTACTATCGTTATTCCTAAAATACCGTTACCAAATTATATGAAATACCGTTAGCCGTAAAATACAGTTACCGATATAATTAAAATATCAATATCCTTAAAATATTGTTACCGAAATAACTAAAAACCGTTATCGCTAAAATACCATTACCGAAATAATTGAAATACGTAAAATACTGTTACCGAAATAATTTGACAAGATCTGAAAAACAAAATCGCTGTTAATAGATATAGTTTCCCAAAGTTTGATCATAAACTAGCCAGTCATTAGAACTCGGGCATAATTGAGCTAAAACTGTCGGTGTGCAGTCCCAGCAAAAAATAACCTGGATTTGGTAAGCAGTAACTACATTTGTATGCTTCCAAAATAGCGCTTCACCGCCTTGCATACTATTAAGCAATTAGAGAAAGCATTCTGTCGTGCTTCCCAGAATGCCTTCTTTGAAGCAGTGAATAATGCTTACAATGAAGCAATAAAGTATGCATACCATGAAGCACTAATGTTGTCAACATACAAAAAGCGCTTCTTAGTGCCTAAGAAGGCATACCCTTATTCCTAAAATAACTAAAATACCGTTACCGCTAAAATGCCGTTAACGAAACATGTAAAATACCGTTAATGCAAAAATACCGTTACGGAAATAGCTTAGATATCGATACCCCTAAAATACCGTTACCGAAATAAAAGAAAATAGCGTTACCGTTAGCATCAATATTGAAAATATTGCATTTTTTACATACATAAATTAAATCATCCGAAATTACTGCAAAATTGTGCGTGCACTAAAAAGTCTACGCTAAGTTTGATGGTGCCATTTTTTTTTTTGGAGGTATGGCTGATTTTGTCTTCGCAAAGATTTTGTAAAATGAATATCGTTGAAAAGCTTGTTTCATTAGCTTTTAAATCATATGTAATCTTATATCATTTGCAGAAATGGGAGTAGATTAAAAAATATTTAATTTCACAATTATTCCAAAAAAATTTTTAAATTTAATTTCAACAAGTTTTTATCCATAAAATGTTATATATTTGTTGAGACCAATTAAGACCTAAGCTTTCGACCTTTCCAATGATGTATCACATCTTGCTATTTCCCAATATAAAATATTTTTATAAAAATTTCATAAAACAAAATATTTCATACGAAAACAAAAGTTGAATAAATAGTTTTAAATAAGTTTAAATTAATTAGTTGCTAAGCTTTATTTAAACTATGGAAAATAAATTATGAAAATATTTTAATTTATATCGAGTGCAAGCATAAATTGAAGTTGGTCAAAAATAAATTTTAAAGAATTAATTTATCTTAATACTGAATTCATTGCCATCATATACAAATTTTCATTCATAATTTTAGAATACTTTTTTTTCAGATAATATTGTCTTCCTTCGAAATTGTTTATTCTTCTATAGATAAAAATAAAACAAGGGAAAAATAAAGAAATAACTTACCTTTTACCATTACGTCGCCTCCGTTTGGTGGCATACACTGTGCCTAGTTGGCTCATTGCTAAGGCGGAGTTCGTTATGGTCGCCGTTTTGAAGGACTCTGTTTCACAACCAACAACAATAATAACGACGACAAAAACGGCAGCAACAGCAATCCAGCACTTTGGCTTGTTGTTTTAAATGATTGTGTTCAGTTTTTTTTTTTTTTTTTTGATTTTTTTGTCAGTGATTTTATTTTTTTAAGGCGTGAGATTCTGTTTTAGTTTTCAAACTCCTCACTTTTTTATTTGCTTTTTTTTAAAGAAATCTTTTGAAATCGTTTGTTGGAAGTTTTGATTTTTGTTGTGTGTATTTTTTTTAAAGGGTTTGTTATCTTACAATTTATGTTATTTTTAACACGATTGTCATTAGTTAAGAGATTTTTTGTTTTTTTTTTTATTAATTAAAAATTAAGAGGAAATCTTTTGTTTGTTTAATTATTGCACTATTTTTGAGATTTATATCTTTATTTCTATATAGAATTCAGGATCTATAAATAACAAAAAATAAAAAAAAAAAAAAAAGAAAATGAAAATTATTCAAGTTCGAGGCCATACTCTATATTTCTTTATGAGGAATGTCCTAACAAATAATCTATAGAGTTTTTTGTTTTCAAATTTATTATTTGACCCTTTCAGGAATGTGTTGATAGATCTATTTCGGGAATTTCCTAGGTTCCCATCATCAGAACACGTTTTGAAAGAGGTAACAATCTCATGCCAAATATCAAACATTCATATAAACTAGTTTACTCACTACATGAGAACTAATATATGAGCTCGAAGTTAAAGATTATCACCATTGATCAAAAAATAAATTGAAAACTTGTTTGTTATGTGCAAGGTCCACCTCTGGTAGATATTCAATTCACGGTTTTTGTTTCTTTCCGTCTTTTTATTTTTTGTTTTGTATATAAACAAAAACAGGGGGAGTAAACTAGACTGTACTCTGTCTTTTATACAAGTTTGTTATAGTTTTTATTAAAAATAAAAATTATGTTTTTTTTCGACCTTTAATTGTGCAATGAAAATGAAAATTATTTAAGTTCGAGGTCATACACTATATTTCTTTATTAGGATATTGTCCGATCAAATAATCTATAGAGTTTTTTGTTTTCAAATTTATTATTACCCGAAATAGATCTTTCAGCACATTCCTGAAAGGGTCAATTAATAAATTTGAAAACAAAAAACTCTATAGATTATTTGTTAGGACAATATCCTAATAAAGAAATATAGAGTATGGCCTCGAACTTGAATAATTTTCATGTTCATTGCACAATTAAAGATCGAAAAAACATAATTTTTATTTTTAATAAAAATTATATCAAACTTGCACTTTTTTCAAAAATTTTTAAAATTTGTATGACATAGACGGCCTAAAAAACTCGCTCTGTAATAGATCTTTTTTATTAAACCTATGTACGCAAGATATCAAATCTGGTATATTTATTTTTTCTTCTCATATATTTACATCATTCATTCCATTTTTTCGTCTATTTCACCTTTTTTGCGAAATTTTATTGCAAAATCAGGAACAATTTTTTAAGAATTTTAATGTACACAAAATTATCTTTTGTTTGAGTATAATCATGCCGGTGTTTAAATCAGGATATCGCACTGGCATTTTTAATTTAATTGCATATTTTTAGCATATTTTGTAAAAATTAAAATTGAGATTTTATTAAAAATAAACAAAAGAAAGCATTTGTTGTACTCCTTAACATATCATATACACTCAAATAGAAAAGTCAGTAAAGTTAGCAACATTTTTGCTGTAAGGATCCTTGCAGAAAAATTGCTAATATCAGCAAAAAATTTTCTAAATTCAGCAATATACAAATGTTTAATTTTTTTGCTGATATTAGCAACTTTTCTGCAAGGTTACATCCAGCAAAAATGTTCCTGTAAAACTCCATTGATTTTCGCTTAATGGCACACTTTCTAAATTTGATGAAGATGTTTCATAAAAGTGCAAATTGATGATGCAAATTCTTCATATTTATGAAATGTTTCATAAATATGCTGAAGAACTTTTAAACTGTTTTTTGAATTGCTTTATAATTGTTATAAAACATTTCATAAATAGGATGAAGCTGTTACATGAATATTAGGAAACATTTCATAAATATTAAAAAACATTTCATAAATATTATGAAAAATGTTCACAATGTTTTAAAGGGTGTCCCAAGAAGAGCGCAATTTTTAAATTGTAAATAAAACACAGATATTTAAAAAAAAATGAAATTTTCAATGACCGTTTTGCATGAATGCTGCGGTATTTCATTAATGCAGCGTCCAATTTCCTCTTTTAAGGCTTGAGTCGTCGTCGGCTTATTCGCGTAAACCATCGACTTCAAACAACCCCAAAGAAAAAAATCTAATGGTGTTAAATCGCACGATCTAGGCGGCCAATTCTGATCTTCAAAACGCGAAATAACACGACCGGGAAATGACTGATGCAGCAATTGAATTGTTTCTCTGGCTGTATGACATGTGGAACCACATGCCCTCCACATTCATTTCTTCAATTCTAGGCAAGAAAAAACTGGTTATCATTTCACGATACCGAACACCATTGACTGTTTGCGCTTGACCTGCCTCATTTTCATAAAAAAAAGGTCCAATGATTCCTCCAGCCCAAAAACCACACCACACAGTGACACGTTGAGGATGCATTTGCTTCTCGTGAATCACTCGAGGATTTTCCTCACCCCAAATGCGACAATTCTGCCTATTGACGAAGCCATCAAGATGAAAATGGGCCTCGTCACTGAAGATGATTTTATCGGCAAAATCAGCATTTTCAGCATTTTTTTTGGTAAAACAATTTCACAATGAGAATGCGTTGTTCATTCGTGTAGCGCTCCATTTTTACTAACCTCGTACCTTCTACTAGCAAACAATAACAATTGTTCAAATGTCAAACAATGACACTTCGAATGTTGCCAGATTTAAAAATTGCGTTCTTCTTGGGAAACCCTTTAGTTTTCTTTAATTTTCTATTGACAATATAGACATTTGACATACAAACAACAGATTAAAATGTTTCACATTTTGTTGTTTGAAATGGAATTTAGAAAATTATGTACTTGTGAAGAGTGGAGGGGAATAAGGTTACACAGGCCATATTTTGGAAATCTCGTTTTTTACATAATATAATAGAACTTGTACATTAACACATACTTGGGTAACAATTTTGCTATTTTTCTACATTTTTACCTTAAAAAAAATACTCTAAAAGTTAAATCTTTGGTAGTGTTTTTATTTTTTTCAATATTTTTTTAAAGTCAACTGCATAGAATTTTGTCTTTTTTAGCACAATTTTGAAAATAAAATTGCAAAAACAAAGATTTCATTGACAAAGTTCCAAGATAACATTTTGAAGTTGTATTTTTACTTTTTAAATTTGCAAAAATACCATTATTGTAAGCGCTTTTTGTATTTCAAAATATCCAAATAAAAACAACTTTAAAATATATTATAAAAACTTCTGGGCACCTTACTTGACTGCGATCGTTAAAGTGTTGAAAGATAATTATGTGGAAAGCGCTATTTTGTGGCATTCAATTTATTTGTTAAAATTACATTACTGAATAATAAAATGTACTAAATAGTGACACATTTATATTTTATTCTTTTATTCCCTAAAAACTGTCCCTGATGTTCTAACTTATAAATAATGTTGTTCTAGTAATACGTTCCAATTTTCGTCAAAATCGGATGATAAATAGCGTACCAAATCATAATTTTTCCAACATGCTTTCAAAAATAAATTGGTCTGTTAACATTTTTTCAATAGTTTGCTAATTTTTAAGCTTAAATTTTTGCAACTTCTACTTAGTTTTTTATTAAAAATTTTCCATATTTATTAATGTATTCTAGGCTTTTCAATGTGAAATATATTCTAACATAAATATATTCTACTTAAAAACCGATTCAATACCGGTGTCGTACTGGTATTAAGGGAAACGGTTTAGGTTTTTCGGTATTGGTATTGTATAGGTTATCAGTTTAAAACGGGTTTGAAACAGATAACAGTATTCAAAAGGTATCGGTGACCAACCTTGGTTTTTATTCCTCGAATCGAAAATAACTCAAATAAAATGCAAATTTTTGATAATCTATATTATTTATTTTTCCTTCTGAAAAATAGATTATAAATATTTTTGGATATGAGATTTCTTTTAAAATATGAACATCAAATTATAAAAAATTATTTAATATCCAGCCAGCAAAACTTTGTACCCTTTTTTGGGGGTTTATATTCTATAAAACCGGAAATGAATCAAATAGAGTACATATTTTTGAAATTTAAAACTTTTGCTGTCAAAAATTACTAATTTTATTGACGAAAATATGAAGAATTATTTTCAAATTTTATCAAAAAAAATATTTAAAAATATGTTGATCATTTCTTTTTTCTCTTTTCCTGGTCTGTATTCCATTATTCGCACCCCCGCTTCCTGTGCAGAATTTTCATGCATCAAATGAAGTTAAGAATCTACCAATTGAAGTTAAAAAATTCCATTTGTAATATAAAAATATAATTTTCCATTTAAAAAATTCCATTAAAAATTTCAAAATTTTATATTAAATAAAAAAAAAAATTCTATTTAAATTTAAGAACACATTATATAATATTTAATTGATGTTTTAGAATTTCAAATAATTTCTGGTCGTTTTGAGTTTTAGAAAGTCTAAATTGCAAATGATATTTTCTAAATTTCAAACAAAAAATAAAAATGTCAATAAAAATCAGAAATCCATTTTCACAAAGTTTATGAAAAAAAATTTTTTTTTGAAGATCTATGAAACATTTGTTATGAAGATTAATTGATGACAAACGATTTATGAAACAATATCATCAATATGATGAAACTCTTTTCCCTGTGTGTACCGGTAAACAGCAAAATATAGTGCTTACCCAGAAGCGCTTCCAGAAGGCATTATTTAATTACGAAGCGCTTTCAAAGCAAATCCAGAAGGCATGATTTTTGTTCGCGCTATCCCACTTGGTATCTATATTTTAAGCAGGTGCTCTTAGAAGCAATAAATCATGCCTTCTTAGGCAATAAGAAGCGCTTTTTTTTGTATGTTGACAACATTGTTCTTCATAGTATGCATTTTTTATTGATTCATTGTAAGCATTACTCACTACTTCAAAGCAGGCATTTTGGGAAGCACAACAGAATGCCTTCCCTAATTGGCTTATTGTATGCAAGGCGGTGAAGCGCTATTTTGGATGCATACAAATGTAGTTACTGATTACCAAATCCAGGTTATTTTTTGCTAGGTATTATTAAAAAAGTTAAAAAAAAAAAATATATAAAAAACGTTTTAAATTTTAATAAAAAAACAAAAATTTATTAATTTTTATATCAGGTATCGTACGTTCTTTTAAAATATGAATATCAAATTATAAAAATTATTTAATATCCAGACAGCAAAATTTGGCGCTACGAAATAACCCCCAATGAAATAACCCCCAACGGCCAAAAATGAAATAACCCCCAAAAAAATTGTGTAAAATTGTTGGGGGTTTTTTTCTTTTTTTTTGGGGATTATTTCATCTTGCGGTTTGGAGATTATTTCATTATGAAGCAACCCCCTATGAAATAAAGCCCAAAATTTAAATTCTTTGGAGATTATTTCATATGCAATTATTTTGGTGGGGTGCAATAACGCCTTACGAAATAAGGCCTTTAAGGCTTTATTTCACTTCCACTTGAGAAATAATGCCTTTATTGCGAAAAGGGATTTATTGCACTTTGAAAGTGACATAAGGCCTTTATTAAAATTTAGCCAATGGTGCAATAAAGCCTTTATTTTGTATTTTTTGATTCTTTTGTTACACTGTTCAGTTTTTCTGCGTGGCGGCCTGCGGCCGATCTTAGGGGTTTTCTCCTCCATAGGACGCGGCAGGTGGCTTCGCTGAATACAGTTTTCCTGCGCGCGTCTCATTATCTTCCCTAGTGTGACGCGCGCAGGGAAACTTTATTCAGCGAAGCCACCTGCCGCGTCCCATGGAGGAGAAAACCCCTAAGAGCAGCCGTAGGCCGCCACGCACAAAAACTTTATAAAGCAAAGATTATTATTTCATTTCTTCCTTTGGGAGTTATTTCATTGCGAAACAACCCCCAAATTTTGGGTGTTATTTCATTGTCACCTTTGGGGAATATTTCATTTCTTTTGGGTATTATTTCATTTTTTTTTTGTTGGGACTTATTTCATTTTTTTTGGGATTTATTTCATTGGGGGTTATTTCATGTTGTCGTTTGAGTGTTATTTCATTGGGGTTATTTCGTAGTGCCGCAAAATTTGGACACTTTTTTGGGGGTATATATTCTATAAATCGGAAATAAAACAAATGGAGCAAAATTCAAAATTCAAAAATTACTAATTTTTTTGACAAAAAAATTAAGAGTTATTTTCAATTCTAAAAAATTGAGCATAATTGACAGAGAAATATAATTGAATTTGAATATTTTATGAACAATTCAAAAAGCGTCAAAAAAAGGATAATTTTTGAATCAGCTTTTGAATCTAAAATAAAACAAAATATTTGAATTTTTAATAAAATATTTTTAACCTATTTCTGACTCATTTTTGAGCTTGTTGACTGGCAGCACACATGTTTTAAAGTTTATTTGGAACACAAGTTAATTTACCACAAATATTTAATATTTGTATCGAGATCATGTAAAAAAATAAGTTTATAAATAGATATGACCATTAGGGGTACAACCAAAATAAGGCCCTATCACCACGCTGTAGCCGATGTTGTGCTGAAGCCGAAAAATGTTTCCTCAGGTCATTTCGGAACAAAAACGTTCCGCGTCGAAGCCGATTTCTGAAAGTCCTTTAAGATTTTTTTTTTTTAATTTTTCAAAATTTTTTAATTTTTCAAAAATTTTTATTTTTTCAAAATTTTTTATTTTATAATTATTTAACTATTTACATTTCTTAATGTAATTATATGATTATAATCAAAATCAGAATCTAAAAACTATCTTTGTTAAGTGAAATTAACTTAAGATTAAGAGTTCGTGTTGATTTGCATTGGGGGAAAATATCTTATACGACTTTTATGGCGCGTTCCGCACAAATGTTGCTGCGAAGTGTTTTTGAAATTCTTGACTCATCTTTCACCCAATGTCTTAAAAAGCATTTCTGAGCATTAGTAAAGCACCATTAGTAAAGCACCATGTTTAATAAAGTTTGAAATCAATAGGTCTAAAAAATAAATAAAAGTTAGTTAAAAAAAAATGTTATATATTTTTATACTTTTAGCAATAAATTATAATATTTCGCAAATTTGCATTAGACATCGTAGGTAAGTCGGGTACAGTGAAATAACTCCCAAATGAAATAAGTCCCAATGGAAAAATGAAATAAGTCCCAAAAAATTTTCCATGTAAATTGGGACTTATTTCATTATGAAATAAGTCCCAATGCGTTGGGACTTATTTCATAATTTTTGTTGGGAGTTAATTCATTATGAAATAACTCCCAAATGAAATAAGTCCCAACAGTTTTTTTTGTTGGGAGTTATTTCATTTGGGAGTTACCATTGGCACTTATTTCATCGCAGTTGGGACTTATTTCATTTTAATTGCAAACACAATTTTACGATTGGGAGTTATTTCATTTTTGTTGGGAGTTATTTCTGCGTGGCGGCCTGCGGCCGATCTTAGGGGTTTTCTCCTCCATAGGACGCGGCAGGTGGCTTCGCTGAATACAGTTTTCCTGCGCCCGTCTCATTATCTTCCCTAGTGTGACGCGCGCAGGGAAACTTTATTCAGCGAAACCACCTGCCGCGTCCCATGGAGGAGAAAACCCCTAAGAGCGGCCGCAGGCCGCCACGCAGAAAAACTTTATAAAGCAAAGATTTTCAATATTGTTGCAGTTAAATTTTTTGTTGAATTATTAATGTTCTATTAATTTTTGTTAATATGAAATTTTTTATAATTGTTCAATAAAATATAAGAAGAATAAGAATAAGAAATTTAATTGCTTCATTTAAAAAAAAAATTAAGTGAAATAAGGCCTTTACGGCTTTATTTCACTTTCAAAGTGCAATAAAGCCTTTTTGCAAATAAAGGCCTTATTTCTCAATTGAAAGTGAAATAAAGCCTTAAAGGCCTTATTTCGTAAGGCATTATTGCACTCCACCTATGCTTACATATACTTATGAAATAAAAAGTGTTCTCTAACAGAAAAACAAAACAAACAAAAATTGGGAGTTAATTCTTTTTTGTTGGGACTTATTTCATTGGGAGTTAATTCATTTTTTTTTGGGATTTATTTTTAAATTTTGAAATAACTCCCAAAAATTGGGACTTATTTCATTTTTCTCATTGGGAGATATTTCATTTTTTTACATTGGGTGTTATTTCATTTTTGATGGGACTTATTTCATTGGGAGTAATTTCATTGGGACTTATTTCATTTGGGAGTTATTTCACTGTACCGGTAAGTCGCAATATTTTATCACGATTAATTGAGTTTATACAGAATATTATTCAATATTTAATGGAAAAACTTATAATTTATTTATCATTTAATGAAATTATAAAGAAAATATTTTTATTTTTTTAGAACTTACTGATCCCAAACTTAATTGCATTTGACGCGGAACCTTTTTTAACGATATCGAAAATCTAAAGATGCAGTTCTTATTGTTTTTTTATGCACTACATGGTATGGATAGGGCCATTTTGATATTTTCAAAAATTGTAAAAAAGATGTATCCCTAATGACCATACGTCAAGTTGGTGACACAATTTTCTATTAAAAAAAAAAATTATATTATAATTGTATTTTTTGTCAAAAACATAAATTTTTTTTTAAAACCGATTCAATACCGGTATCGCACCGGTATTAAGGGAGACGGTTCAGGTTTTTCGGTATTGTATAGGTTATCAGTTTAAAAACGGGGTTTGAAACAGATAACGGTATTCAAAAGGTATCGATGACCAACCTTGATCGAATCGAAAATAACTCAAATAAAATGCAAATTTTTGATAATCTATATTATTTATTTTTCTTTCTGAAAAATAGATAATGTTTGGATAAAAATATGAGATTTCTGATAAAAAATTTCAGTCTGGTGTTAGACATCTAATTACATAAGGTTTTTTTTTTTTAAATGCGAGAAACTATGGACTAAAGAACTGAAAGCCATTTAAAAGTCGAAAAATTAAAGAAATAAACTTACAAGAGTTTTTTTAAATAATTTTTTTTTTTTTTTTTTTTGCTCAAAGTTTTTAACTTTCAGATCCAAACTATTACAACATGAAGTCAATGGACTTGGGTGATGCATTCACAAAAAAATTAATTGCCATGTCTTTGCTTGGTAGAAACTTGTATGGCGGTTTACAAGTGAAACCAACATTTTGCGACTTTTAAACTTTCTTAGTTTTTTACAATGGGGTTTTGCGTCGTTTATTGAAATTACGTTTTGAGAATAGTATTTAAAACACGATGTGATTTTATACATTTGAGATACAGTTGAGATACATTTTATTTTAGGCCACGACTTTTAAATTTTTTATAGCAGAAATATCAAAAAAATGCAAAATTTCGCTGATTTTGACTTTTGAGAATATAAAAAAAATTAATTTTAAATGACTTTTTTATGAGGAATCGATTCGGAAATTTATTCAATTATTATTCAAATTAAATTTTTTTCAAATTCGTTTCAAACTATGTACTGTAGGCAAATTTGCTCAAAAATGGTCACTTTTTTCTTTACGTTGTACCAACACTCAGGGGATGCCCCCCTACTAATGCATTGCATTGTGTTGATATCAGGAAAATAAGTTATGTGGAGGAGGAAAGAGTGAGTAGTGTTTGTGGACATTTGACTTAAGTTTTTCTAAATTGTAATTTTCAGGGAAGACCTCCGCTGGGAGACAATTCCACATACGGCTAGTCCGACTGAAAAACGAAGTGCGACTGAAAAAAATAAATAATATGTTTTTCTACCAAATTTTGTTTTTTTGTTGCCTTCTTTAGGCGATAAAGAACTAGGCTTAGAGCGAATCTCAAAAACTAATCGATAAAAAATAATAAGTTGAGCCACAAATTATTCCCCTTACCAAGATATAAATACAACCCAAAAGTTACGCTTTTTGATCTTTTACTTAAAAAGATTTTTAGAAAAACTCGAAATTGAGCGAAAACGCACCTTAACTTGGCTTGGCTACTACTACTACTAATTATGATCTTTCTGCCAAATTTCATTAAAATCTGACCACCTAAAGAAGTACGCAAAAGCACTTTTTTAGCCTCTGTACTTTTTTTTTTTTTTGTTAAAAACATAAAAATGGAAAACTTTTTCTTATTTATTAACAAACATTTTTTCAGAGTATACAAAATCAAATGCAGGTTTTTTGAAACGCCCTGTAACCAATGTCTCATGTCTGCTCAACGCTGCCAACTTTGACGATTTGTATTCATTTTGATGATTTTTGAACTGAAATATGATAAAATGACGATTGATGGTTTGATAAAATTCATTGTATGGAAATGCAAATTTTTATCCAATTTTCCAATTGTTTCCCTATAATTTACAGACAAAATTTTATAAAGCTTCTTTTCATTTAAAAAATCAACAAATGAAATAAAATGATCTCAAATCCAACAAAAATTATTCATATACCCATTTAATGTTCGACTTAATATAAACTTCATCAATCTGAAAGATTATTTTAATTTTATTTAAAAATTAATTTTAAAAAAACTGAACACGGAATATATTTTTTATATGTTTTAGGAAGAAAAATTCAAAAGTCTTAATTTTTCATTATTTTAAATCATTTAGCTTCAAAAGCAAAAGGAGCGATATTCCACATTTTTTTATTCTTTCTTAATCAGTATTTTTCTTGAATACCATTCTTTGTATGCCCCAATTTTGTGAAACCAAATATCAGAAAAAACATTTAAAAATAAACATTTTGTCATAGAATTTTGCTGGTTTTAAAATAGGGTGGTAATTTTTAAATTAATTTCTAAGGCACTGGGAGTTTTTTTGTTAGCATCAAATCTTCAAACTGGTGAAATAATCGCAAATAAATTGGTTAAAACAAAGTTTTGAGTAAATCTGGTGTGAGCCACGTTTAATGGATCTTAAAATAAAATGAATTTCTGAAAGCGTGAGAGTGTTCACATTTATATATTACTAGGTGTAACGGTTTTTGGAGCATGTGGTCCTCCCCTTAACCGATAATATAAAAAATATCCTTTTTTAATTTTAGAGGGGATCACATGTTTTGTTCTGAGGGGTGTCCGAAAAAGTAAACTTCAGACCAATGGTTTATTTTTTCATTACATAAATTGTTACTTTTATTTACAGAATTTTATCATCTTCCGATACGGAAGATGAAGGTTTTTGTAGCCAAAAAAAAAAAATTAACAACGCAAATTCAATTAACCCTCTAACTGGCAAGCCAGCTTCCACGCTGGGTATTTTGAATTGGCCTTAAGTGCGCCAAATGAGTGATTTATATTAAGAATTTAAACTACGTCGATAGGAAATCAAATTTACAATATATTTTGAGAAAGAATTTTTTGTGAGCATAGTAAGGTTTGGAAGCGAGAAAGTGTTAAAGTTAAAAATTCGTAAAATTTCAACAAATAAATATTTTGAAATGAACACTATTTTCATAAATCTGGAAAACATACTTATGTTGTCGTGAAACCGTTGAAACACGAAGTAAGATTAAAGCCTAAATTCTTAAAAAATATGTAATTTTGGTATAAGGATATACAGTATTCGAAAAGGTTAATTGTAAAGGACATCATCTTAAGTTGAACAAATTTCCGTATGAACGGATTTTTATGAAATTTGGCAGAAAGATTTTATTAGGTATTATTAGCAAAGACTTTAAGTTAAATCAATATATGTTGAAGTTAAGGTGCGTTTTCACTCAATTTCGCGTTTTTTCAAAAAACGAAAATCGCCCTTGTCTGCTTTACTAAAAGCACAAAAAAGGGTAATTTTTGGATTGTAGTTATAACTTGGTAAGAGGAATAATTTATGCCTAAAGTTATTTGGCATATTTCTTAACCTATTTTGGCCCATATCGCCTAAAATAGGAACGAACAAAATATTTGTCGAAGAACATATTGTTTATTTTTAGTGATGAACAAGTGGTATAAATTTCATTGTGAAAAAGCTTAGGCCGGTTTGAGGTCTAAATGTTATTTATGACAACGCCCAGTTCATATAAAATGTTCATATAAAAACTAAGGCCGTATTTATCGGCAAGAACTGTGATTCTGAATGTAAATCTCGATGTCCTAAAATGGATATAGACTAGAGATGTCACGAATATTAGGTTACTATTCAGTATTCGGTGTATTCGACATGTTTTTACTATTCGTCCGAATACCGAATAGTGCACTCTTCTGCAGAATTATCCGGTTAAACAAATAAAACCCTGTATTTGTATCTACAAAATTTAGAAAATCAACTTTTTCACATGTGTGTTCTTCAAAACGTCAATCACGGCTGTTTGTGTTGATTTTATCAAATAAATTGTGGTGTAAGGGTTAGCGCGTTGGACTATTACACGGGTGGTCCCAGGTTCGATTCCCGGTGACGACAACATAAATTTATAAAAAATAAAATATATTAGTTTTCTATCCCATAGCACTAAACCCCACCGAAGTAAAATTACGAATCAGGGTTATGAACGAAAAATCTTCTATAAGTCCGCCAACTCACCATCAGGTGACGAGCAGCAACTGTTCTAAGACCTATCTACTCGCGCTATCCCATTCCCCACCTTTCATCTCTCCAATATCCCCTTTCCAAAGAAAACAACACATTTAATAAATAGGAAGAATTTCCTGGGAGTGGCTTTTCTTAAAAAAAATAAAAAATTTACTTTTATATGAAAATGTATGAAGAGCTATTCGCCAAATCACCGGTATTCGGTTTAAACAAAATACTGAATATACACTAAATATTTTCCGAAACATCAAATTAAGAACAAAGTTGCATCGACTTGTAGTTGCATTTTTGGTAAAAGTGCAAAGTGTGGACATTTTGAGTTGTTTTGAATATTGTTATAAAACTTTTTAATGTTAGTTGCCACAAGAAAATGATCTATATATGAAAAATATCCAAGCGGTTGGCCTATAAGCTGGTGTATTTGGATTTGGAATATTCCACCTACAAGGGGAGTCTCCCGATGGGTTCTCTGCGATATTAATGAAATTTGCATATGTGTTAAAGGAAAAAAAAAAATAAGTGATGTCGAAAAAAGCTCAGATACCCCCTCGATTATATTTAATATGCAACCATAATTCTTTAACAAAACGCCAGTTTTATTATCATTTAAAACACATTTTTTTAATAACAAAAATACTTGAAAGTTATCGGATAGGTTTCATAAGCCAGTTAATTAATGAGTCTTCAAAGGCTCTTTTAATTGGTACACCACTTGACTAAAATTTTGTCTATAACAATTCGAAATAAGCCGAAAATCCGATAAATGGCGCCATTTTTGATACTACTTTTTAATCTCTAAACATGAGATTGGACCGCTAAATAAATACGTGTCCCTTATTTTTTCTTGCTTTATCACATATATAAATTTCATTAAGATCGGATAGAAACCATAGGGAGACTCCCCTTGTTAGTTTTTTTATATAACCCAAATAACAGATGTAGGACCACATTAGGGGACATTCCCTTATTTATTTATTTCTGAAATTTAACTCTATTTTAACTCTAACACTCGCACTGCACATAAAAAATTGCTTCAAAAAATGTATTGTTAATTTTGTTTTCTTATTTTTATTGAAATAAACAATAATTTGGTGCATTTATGGCAAATTTAAAATACCCCGCCTGAAGGCGGTCTTGCTGTTTAGAGTGTTAAAACACACTATTTTAATTTTTGCATTTATTTCCTCGTTTCGGAAGCACAAAAATCTGCTAACTGATCAATAACTTGTTTTATTAATACATTCAAAAAAAAAAGTGTGAAAAGTCAGCAACGTTTTTGCTGGGATGATCCTTGTAGAAGATTTGCTAATGTCAGCTAAAAAAATTCTAAATTCAGCAAAATTGTTTGCCAAATTTACAATTTTTTTTTGCTGATATTAGCAATTTTTCAGCAAGGATCCTACCAGCAAAAATGTTGCTAACTTTACAGACTTTTTTTAGTGTATTTTTACATAAATCTTTGCAAACTCTAGAAAAAACTGCTGCTGACCCCTAATTAAAAACCGTTGTTCTGTGGAATAGGCCGAAATTAAAAAATTGTAGAATTTTTAAATCCAATAGAGCTAAAATTTTTCACATCGAGAACACAAATTCTAAACAATTTTATATTATTTATAAAATTTGGCAAATTGTTGAACCGTCGGTAAAAAGTTTTGAATATTTTTTTTAGTATTATGATGAAAATTTTGAATTATTTGTTATAAATTTTTAATTATAAAATTATTAATAGCTAAATACGATAATTGCGTGTTGAAAATTGTTATTAAAATTGACATTTCTTTAATTGTTATTAAAAAATAATATAACACGCACCAAAAATTATTTTAAATTTTCTTTATGGTATTCGTTTTTTTTTTTTGGGCACATTTAAAATGAAGTTTTGAGTTTTTTGATAAATTATTGAATTATTTGACACTCTTTGATTCAGGCGAATGAGTAAATAGATCGCGTAAATTTTTCACCATTAACTTTATAATTTTTAGTATTTTTTTTTTTGCATTTAATTTGCCTTTGATAATTAATTACACACCTTTTTTTAATATTTTGTATTTGTTAAACACTTTTGGAATCGGAAACGGAAGTAGCTTATTCTTTTAATAACGTTATTTTTTGCAGTTTTTTTATTTTATAAACCGTTAACGTTTTTTTAGGTTTTAAATTAATTTTCACATTTTGTTTTTTTTTTTTAATATTCTTTAAGCCGTCGGTATTTTGTAATCCAAACCGTTTGTTTGTTGTTTAATTTTAAACGTTTGCGTTTGTATATAAGTTGCGTTTTTTGTGTAAACCGTTTACGTTTTTTTTTGTTTGTTTTCTTTCTACTAACGCTAAATCGTGTTTTTTTTATTTTATTTTGGTTTATGATATTTTTTACAACAACATTGTCATCATCATAAAAATGTTGTAATGAAAGAAAAAACGAAATGACAAAAACCAACACGCGTAAGTTATTATTTCAACAAACACGCGATCTCTTTGAGAATCCAACAAGAACTGAAGTTGGGAAAAACCAGTCCTGCTTGTTGGCCAAAAGCCACAATAAAAAAACAAACACACACACAACTCACAAAAAACTGCCTGAAAACAATATAATAGCAACAACAAGAGCAGTGTATAAAACAATACGTTAAAACAAAAAAAAAACACTCAAAACTGTAATCAAGTTCTAATGCAAACAAGAAAATAATAACAAAAACTATTTAAAAAAACTGAACTAACACTCATTTAAAGTAGTCCTGCTTACTTAAACTCATTTACTATACTAAAACCAACAGAGAGAGAGCGACTTAAAACTCTCTTTATTGATTAAAGAACAACAATAAAAACTTTAATTCACCCCCATTTCAAAAAAAATCCCAATAAGAAAAACAGAGAAGTGCTTATTGGTTAAGCATTTGCTATCTCTTTTTATCGCCCGTTGGCTTTGTGTCAATTTCATTATGTTTCTTGTTTACTCACTGGAATTTAAAATAACTCTCTTTCTCTTCCTCTTTCTAAATTCCGTTATTCACTCATTTTGTTTATTTCTCCTATTGTTAAGTAGTGTGAAATGGGCGTGTTCAAGAAAAGAAACCCAAAATGTTATAGTTGTTAATAAATAAACCATTTTTTATTTCCCCTATTTCCTGTTCACCTTTCCCTTTTACTCTTCTTTTCTAACTACATTCCAGTTACTTTTATTCTTTTCAGCATTTCGCTGTATTTTATATTCATTTGTTTGGTCTAATTAATTATAGTTGTGATAATTAATAACAACCACAGCAACAAATACACAATTTTAGGTTTTAACTCAGTCTTTTAAAGTTTTTTATATTTATTTTTTGTTTGAATATTGTTTTTTATCTGGGATTTGCATCTTTCGCGCAATAAATCACGCTTCAGTAGTTTATGTTGCTATTACTCGTCGCTAAATTAAGCTTTGTTGTTGTTGTTGATGGTTGTTTAAAATCGTCTGCAGTCTCGTTTGTTGCTTAGCTTATTAAAACTACAACCAGTGTTGCCACTTCTTGTGTAATTCTACAAATTGCATGTAATTTTCACTTGCTAGTATGTTCCATATGTAAATTTACATTAATGTGTATTTTTGTGTAATTTCAAATTTATATACAAACACAAATTTGAAAAAGAACTACTACACTCAAAAAAAAGTTAGTAAAGTCAGCAAAAAAATTTGCTAAGTCAGCAAAATTTAAGTCAGGAGGATGCTTCCAAAAAATTGCTAATGTCAGCAAAATCTTTTGCTGAAAATCAGTGAGCTGATTTTTAGCAACAAAACTAGAAGATTCAGCTAAAGTTCAATGTATAAATGCGGTATCAATGTATGAATTCGGTATCACTGGAATCACGTAGCTTTAACCATTACAAAGATAGGGACGACAAAGTACGACTATTTTTTTGTAATTATCGATTATTTTTTTTTTCATATTTTAAAGCGCAATATTTCCACAACCGTTAGACCTAACAACGCAAAACTTATACGAGGACATACGAGGGCGGATCAATAAGTCCGCGACTTTGTGAATTAAACACAGTTTTTTGCACAAAAAAAAAATTATTTTTCAACATAATCTCCTTTTAGCTCAACGTTTTTAGTCCAACGTTTCTCCAATTTTTGTATCCCTTCCAAAAAATATTATTTTTCGAGGTCCATAAAATAGGCATTTCTTGGCCATATGGGTTCGTTTTTTTTTTTAAATCCTTGTTAAATCGGTCCAATAAGTTGGCATAATATTCGCCGTTTATTGTTTTTTCCTTTTGAAGGTAATCGATGTGGATTATCTGCATCCCAAAAAACTGTTGCCATCACCTTATTGGCCACGATTACGTTTATGGTGAATTGAGAGTAAACGCGGCTCCCATCTTGCAGACAGCTTTCTTAAACCCAACTGATCATTTAAAATCGAAACCACACTGCCATATGAATTGCCTATGGCATCAACAATCTCAAGCACTTTTACACCATATCGTGGATTTTTTCAATTTTTTTTTGGGTGTATTGACCTCAATTGGCAGTCCAGAACGTCCGGCGATATTTGTACTTGTGCGACCACAACGAAAGTCAGTAAACCACTTTTTTACCATTGAAATCGATTTTGCAGAGTCCCCATAGTATTTATCAAGCTTTTTCCTTTTTTGATTGACGTTTTTTTTCGCAAAAATAATGTTTAATGAGCACTTGAAATTCACTTTTTTCCATTTTTTAAAAAATCCACGAGGTTGTATGTTTTGAACAGCACTTAAACGCAAATTTTTCTGCAGTCTACTAACAGGTGGTATTTGATAGGAGCAGTGTTGCATTTCATATAACTACGAGGGAAGTTCGAAAAGTCACGGACTTATTAATCCACCCTCGTATTTATATGACACTTACCTTCCATACTAATTTTGGTTAAAATTGAAGGGAATAGAGTTCGAAAATTGGATATTTTTTGAAGGTTTTTTTATGGAATGAGTCACATTTAAATAAACTTAACTTAAAATAATTTAAGTTATCAAATTGTCTTTGCGCTGACGAATAAGATTTGTGTTATTAAGGAGTTATATAAACCATTATTTTGTCGCTATGCAATGTTTACATACATTTATTGTTTTAGTATCTAAAAACGCGCAACTAAACTTTCTCCTTTTCAGCACAAATTTTATTTTGTCAGCAAAAATAAAATAATAGAATAGTTAGAATAATAGAAACATTTGATAACAGCATAAATACGCATTAAACTTTTGCTAAGAATACTATTTCACAATACATTTATAAGGACAATAACATGTTTGTAGCAATCATAATATTTGCACTATAACCATATTATAGTCCTAGTTATCAAATTATGATCACGGAAACTCATTTCGCTATAATTTTTTACCATATTATGATTATTAAAAACATATTATGATTATGTGGCACTACAGACTTTAAAGCACGTTTATTTTGTTTAAATTTTTCTGTAATATTTCTTTAAGTTTTGTTGTTTACAATTTATTTTGCGTGAGTACAACAAATTAAAAAATAAATCACATTTTACTTAATTTATAACACTTTTATGTATAAGTAACAGTAACTTCAGTTAAGGGATGCGTATCAATTTGCCTATGCTCCCATGGTAGACCCGATTGTGACTACCAAATTATTCCTTCTTCCACTAAAAATAGCACCATTACAATAAACACCTCTACATTGTTTTTCTATTTTTATGTCTTTTTGTTTAATATTATTTAATTTGCTTCTCACAAAATCTTAAACAAGAATGACACTAAGAGAGCGAAGAAGTTCATAAAAAATATACTGATCATCTTATAGTTGGCGCAACTATAATACGGGTGTAGTTAAAAAGAGGAATATGACAATATACACAGAAAAAATTATCAACCTAAAATATCTAATTAAAGATTTGATTTGAATTTAATTTGTTTCTAAACAAATATTTAATTGAATCAATTAATATTTTAATTGACTTTTAAATATATATACATATTATTTTTTCATATACTGTATGCATAAATAGAAATTTCCAGAATCTAAAACTCATCAAATCTCTGCAGCTTTCGCTTTTAAAAGTATCAGATTTTGATGTTCTTTGATTCTTTGGACTTTCTCCTATAAAAACCACCCAAATTTTTGGAAGAAAATCTGCAAATTCGAAGGATTTAAAAATATTCAAATTTTGAATGAATTTAAAATGATGTATAATTTGGAAATTTTTGAGTAATTTTGGCATCCATCATGTGTGATTTCTAATTTCTGTTGTGGCAACACTGACTACAACATTGTTGTTGTTGTTTTTTAATTTTTTTTGTTGTTGCCTTTAGTAAAATCCATTTAAAGTTGGTATTCAACAAATGCTATGCTTAATGATTATTGCAATTATTCACCTTTTTGTTTGCGTTAATGTCGCGTTTTTCGCTTCTCCTCTATCTCTTGGCTGGCTGTAGGTGGATTTATTTATGGTTGTTGTTGTAAATAATGCTAGTTAAAACGTCCCTTAACCTTAGATTGTTATCTATGAGTAAGTGCAGTGTAAATGTGGAAACATAAATTCATATTTCGGGATGTGATTCTCCAATTGTTAGTGTCCGTCCAAACAGTTCGGCCAAAAAACTGTATTTGTCATGATGGTCAAATGCTTATATTTAACTTCAAAATGTTAAATTCATTGAAATGCTTAATTATAAGCACTTTCGGATGGAACTTTTATAAGGGTATGTAAATATTACAAAACTTTTTTTACAATATGTTTGTAAATTGTAATAATTTGAATAAAATAATGAAATAATTCTAAGTCATTGAATTACAGTTAAAATAACAACAATAATTGTTAACTTTATTACCAATTGGAGTAAAAATGTTGTGGTTGTAACAATTGATGAGTTTAGGCGAATAAGGGTATAAAGACCATATTTTGGGAAACGGGGTGATATTAATAGAAAGTGCCAATTGGATAGGAAGCTAAATTTACAAAATATCTTGTGAAGTAATTTTTTGTGTGCTTGGTACGGTTTGGAAGCGAGAAAGAGTTAAAATTAAAATTTAAAAAAATAAATATTTTGAAATGAAAAAATAAATTAAATTGAAAATAAATAATAAAAATAATTATTCAAAAGTCTTCAAAACATATATATGTTGCCTAGAAACCGTTGATACTAAACACAAAGTAAGATTGAAAGATTGATTCAAGGACATACAGGATTCCAAAAGGATACATGTAAAGGACATCGTTTTAACCTAAAAACGCATGGAAGGATTTTTATGAAATTTGGCAAAAATATTATATTCAGTATTATATATGCTGAAGTTTAGGTGCGTTTTCGCTCAATTTCGCGATATTTCGAAAAACGAAAATCACCATATATTCTTAATTATAGCCCCTAAAATACTAGGTTTTTTGAAACAAATTTATATAAGCTTTTGAGCTTTTCTAGCGATTAAAATGATTATTCGGATGGTCCGTTTTTTAATTTATTTAAGAACTTTTCTTAACCATCAAACCGGCCTAAGCTTTTTTGCAGTGTAATTTATAGCACTTGTTCGACACGAAAAATAAAGAATAAGTTCTTCTACCAAAATTGTTGTTGTTGCCTATTTAAGGCGATATGGGCCAAAATAGGTTTAGAGCGAATCTCTATCTCTAATCCATAAAAATTAATAAGTTTAGGCATAAATTATTCCTCTTACCAAGATATAACTACAGTAGAAAAATAACATATTTTGTGGGTTTACTTAAGAAGATACGACGATTTTCGTTTTTCGAAAAACGCTAAGCTTTTTTGAAAAGTTCAATCTTTAATTTAACTTTGTGCCAAGTATCAACTGTTTCTAGGCAACACGAATATGTTTTCAAGACTTTTAAAAATTGCGTTTATTTCAAAATATTTTTTTATTGAAATTTTATGAAATTCTAATTTATTTTAACTGTGCCATGAACACAAAAAAATTACTTGAAAAAAATTTTTGTAAATTTAGTTTTCTATCCAAGTAGCACTAGAGTGAAGTTAGCCCATTTTAATATCCCACTTTTTTAGAACAAAAAAAAAAATGGGCTAACTTCACTACAGTACACAGTAGAGTGAAGTTGGCCCACTTTTTTATTCAAATTACAAACTTAACTAAAACAAAAAAAAAAAGGATAAAAAGAATAAAAAAAACTAAATAATAACAAAACCCAAAAAAAAAATAAAATATATGCACGAGCGGGGCATGTGGAGCCCCTTTAAGCCAAAAGGTGGTCGGTTAAAAAAAAATATATATAAATTCTTATGAAAATTTGCTCATTCTAGTTTTCATATATGTTATTAAATACTATTTCAGCAAGATGTAAAAAACAAAATCAAGGACGAAATCAGAATACAAGGACATCAAACTGAACCATGGGGGGTATCCTTCAAAAGAGGTAAATTTCAAAAAAAAGTTAAAAATCTTACGAAAATATCCTCACTCCAGTTTTTATATATGTTATCAGAAAATACATCCCAGATTTGTTAAAAAAATTTCAATGACGAAATCAGGATGCAAGGATATCAAACTGAACCATGGGGGTATCCTTCAAAAGAGGTAAATTTCAAAAAAAAGTTAAAAATCTTACGAAAATATCCTTACTCCAGTTTTTATATATGTTATCAAAAAATACGTCGCAGATTTGTGAAAAAAATTTCAAGGACGAAATCAGGATGCAAGGATATCAAACTGAACCATGGGGGGTATCCTTCAAAAATGCTAAATTTCAAAAAAAAAGTTAAAAATCTTACGAAAATATCCTCACTCCAGTTTTTATATATATTATCAGAAAATACATCCCAGATTTGTTAAAAAAATTTCAAGGACGAAATCAGGATGCAAGGATATCAAACTGAACCATGGGGGGTATCCTTCAAAAGAGCTAAATTTCAAAAAAAAGTTAAAAATCTTACGAAAATATCCTCACTCCAGTTTTTATATATGTTATCAGAAAATACATCCCAGATTTGTTAAAAAAATTTCAAGGACGAAATCAGGATGCAAGGATATCAAACTGAACCATGGGGGGTATCCTTCAAAAGAGCTAAATTTAAAAAAAAAGTTAAAAATCTTTCGAAAATATCCTCACTCCAGTTTTTATATATGTTATCAGAAAATAGATCCCAGATTTGTGAAAAAAATTTCAAGGACGAGATCAGGATGCAAGGATATCAAACTGAACATGGGGGTAACCTTCAAAAGATGTAAATTTCAAAAAAAAGTTAAAAATCTTACGAAAATATCCTCACTCCAGTTTTTATATATGTTGTCAAAAAATACATCCCAGATTTGTGAAAAAAATTTCAAGGACGAAATCAGGATGCAAGGATATCAAACTGAACCATGGGGGTATCCTTCAAAAATGCTAAATTTAAAAAAAAAAAGTTAAAAATCTTACGAAAATATCCTCACTCCAGTTTTTATATATGTTATCAGAAAATACATCCCAGATTTGTGAAAAAAATTTCAAGGACGAGATCAGGATGCAAGGATATCAAACTGAACATGGGGGTAACCTTCAAAAGATGTAAATTTCAAAAAAAAGTTAAAAATCTTACGAAATATCCTCACTCCAGTTTTTATATATGTTGTCAAAAAATACATCCCAGATTTGTGAAAAAAATTTCAAGGACGAAGTCAGGATACTAGGATATCAAACTAAACCGTGGGGGTATCCTTCAAAAGAGGTAAATTTCAATATATATGAAAATATATGCTATTTTAAAAATATAGCAGATTTGTGAAGAAATGTTTTATATTTTGGATATTTTATTGATATTTAATGGGCATTTTGGTAGAAGTAATAAAGGTCTAAGGGTTTCTTGTTAAAGTGATAAAAGTCCGAAAATTAGAAAAATTTTGTACGAAAAATAATTCAGAATTCTACACTTTTTCAAAACTAGTTTCAATGCTTTTTTAATTAAACGCTAATTTTACTTGTAAATTAAATTAGTACTTATTTAACAACGGATTTTCATTCTGTATTTTTTGATTTGTTTTAAATAGAGAATTGCAACTGCAGTAATTTGTACAAACTTTTTAAATTGGGGAGTTTTTGGGGATATTTTTGAATATGTTTGGGGATAACGAAGAAAAGTCCACATTTAAAGTGCTCATATATAATACGATTTTTTACACTTTTCTGTAATTTAAACTTCGAAAATCATGATATTTTATTACTTTAATTGTTAATAACTTCTACATAATTCTATAAACACCATTTCAGTTGCACCATTTTTAAATCTCAAATTCTTTTACAAAGTTTAGAAATTCTTTAACAATGTTGTTTTCTTTAATCATTAAATTTGAACTTCCATTAATGAAGTAAAGTTTATTATTAAATTCAAATTGCATTACATGTGATGACATAGTTTAATACAATAAATTGTGAAATTTTTGATTATTTCATATATTTCATTTTGGGTTGGTTTTTAATATTTCTAAAAATTATTTATTATTTTATTTATTATTTATAGTATTATTTATTTTTATTCACATATTTTTTATTACTGCATGTTTTTCCATTTTTATTTAGATTATTATTAGGCCTGTTTTTTTTAATCACCGAATTTAGTTTTGGTTTTCTAAATCAAAATATTCGAACTCGATGTTTGTTTGGCAAAAAGTTTGTTTTTTTTTTTTAAATACTTTATTTTTATCTGAATTTTACATTTTACAAAAGCAGGGCTGGCATTCAATAACTTTTCAAAATAACGATTGGCTATCACAGTAACACTAAGAGTGGAATGAAAATTTTAAAAAAGCGATTCCATGAAAGACATGTTTCTTCTTATGTAAACGGTTTTAGTTTTCTATTTGACCTGTTTGATTTTGAAATATATAAAATACGAAATGACGATTTATTACGTTATTTTGTTGATTAAACAAAATTGAATGGGTAGAATTTAAAAATAAACCATGTACGTCTGTATATGCTACTATTGGAACCGTAGTTTTAAAACTTTCATAACGGCTTTGGTGTGGGCATGGTAGGTATCTGCCATTGTAATGAAAAGGTAGTGTTTGCCAACCATGAAAAAAGTAAGCTCACACTCAGGGAACTTCTGCTGTAAATATTTGTACTTGTTTGAATTGTAATACAGTATCTTTATTTTTCAGTGAAAAAAACAGTCATTTGTAGAATAAATTTCATTTTTGACTACAATTGTAGTTCATTAAAAAAAAACAAACCACATCAAATTACAGTATTAGGATTTTACATAAATTTTATACAGTAGTTTTTTTTTATTTAAAAAGATAAAACACACAATGCTTGTTTATTTTTTACTACATAGTGGTTCATTAAGGTACCGTGAAATAACTCCCAAATGAAATAAGTCCCAATGAAATAACTCCCAATGAAATAAGTCCCAAAAAAATGAAATGAGTCCCAATTTTAATAAATGAAATAACCTCCAAAGAAAAAATGAAATAAGTACCAACATTTGGGAGTTATTTCATAGTAATAATAATAACTCCCAACAAAGAATGAAACAACTCCCAATAAAAAAAGTCCCAAAAAAATGAAATAATTCAAAATTCAATTTATTTCATAAATAAATGTAAAAATGTACATAATATTAAACATATTATAAAGATAGAATTTAAGGTATATATAAATATACAAAAATAATCAACAAAATTAATAGAAAAATACATATTAAAAATAAATTTATAGAAAAACCTGGAATAATCTTAGTTTTAGAAGTTAAAATAAATTAGTTTACATAGCATGAGGTAGTGAAACAGTGCGTAGAGGGGAAGACGGCGCGGCGCTTGCGATTCGCGGCCGTGGCCATGGACATTACGACATTATTTTTTTGGATATTATGTCACTTTCAAATGTGGCATAGCGTCCAGACTTTTTAAATAAAAAGATTAATAATATTTAGTATATCAATACAATTTTTTTAAATATTTTTTAGTAGTATATCACAAAATAAAACTAAATTTATAAATCGTATAATCGCACGCAGAAAAAACTTTATTTCGCGAAGCCGCCTGCCGCGTTCTACGGAGGAAAAAACCCCTAAGAGCGGCCGAAGGCCGCCACACAGAAAAACTTGTTTTTACAAATTACTTGATGTCTTAAAACTATAAGATTTCAACGGATTCGACATCTGATTTGAAAAACAAGTTCTTCTGGCGTTCTACGGAGGGTTTTTTCCTCCGTAGAACGCGGCAGGCGGCTTCGCGAAATAAAGTTTTTTCTGCGTGCGACACAAAAGGAACTTCAAATTTACTGATCTGTTTCCACACTGGAGTATAATGTCCATGGACCTTATGTCGTAACACGTTTTCTTCGTAACATGTATAATATTTTCTTCCTCTAGCTTCCGAATTTTTTAAATAAATTTGATTCTCGACATTTACGTATAACACTTTACTATTTCTTCTTTTGCCACTCATTATTTCAAATTCAAGATTTGCCATTATTTTTTATCACTTTAATACCAATCTTTACTTACCAAAATTCTAGCAAGAACTGCGTTCCTTTTGGTAAAATAACTAATTGTATTGCTATTATTTACTTTACGTCAATTTTAAGAACCGTTACTAATGCATATAATGTAACTAATGCATACCAAAATGTAATTTTAATAGAAATGAAATAACTCCCAACAAAAGTAAAATAACTAAAATTGATTTAGACGATTTTTTAAATTTTTTGACTATTTAGATGATTTTTTTCCAAAATTGGATGGTTTTTATGCTCAACAAATCGGGTTTTACTGGGGTTTTATTTAAAATCCAAATAAAAAAAATCCAACACAAGCGTTGCTTGTTTTGAATAATGACATTTTTACAAAAATTTTCGTATTTTTTGAAAATTTCATGGTAATAATTTTGTTATTTTCACATGAAACATATTAAACAAATACCTAAATCTGAGTCCCTAAAAATTTTATAAATAAAAAAATATTGGCGATAATGAGATAAACCAAGCCGTTTCTATCCCTACTTCTGAAAAACTAAACTGAGAATGTACTACGATTTTTTTAGAGATAGAAAATGTTAAAATTTTGTCAACAGTGGTACAATAGTTCCCTCTTAAAAAATATTAATTTATAATAACTGCAATGGAAATAAATAAACGACAATATTTAATTTTTGTGGTTTAATATGTCTGAAACTTTAAATAAATTAAAATAGTAAATAAATATCTATAAGTGGTAGAAAATTATTTTGAACAGAAAATGTATAAAATAGTTTAAAAAAAATATTTATTTGGAAAAAAAATGCAAGTTCCTTAACTTAACTGAAAACCTTTTTATTAAACAGTAAACTTCATAATATTCTGATTGTAGGTACCTAGAGATGTGTAATTTTTCTTTTCCCGATTTGGGACAGAACTAAGAAAGAGGGCAATAAATTTGTACTTAAAATTCGTACAAAAAACAATAAATTGATCTTTTTTGACCCAAAATATTTTGACCGTAGCAAATAATGCCGTTTTATTTAAAAAAATTATCGAACTAGTACACAAACGGATATAGGTTTTCCTAACTTTAATTAGACTTTCTCTGTAGTCATACCAGGAAAATTGGTTTGGGGTTTCAACAATAAATAAAAGTTTTCAACACCAAAGTTTTGTTTTCGGTTAGTTCAACGACTTATGACTTACAGCGTTTTTAGCAAAATTTTCCCAAACATGTAGCCATTAAAGTTTACTGCTATATAGAACTTTATTTAACGCTCTAAAGGAGCATATAGACGACATGTATTTGTCATCTGACATGTCAAATTTTCAAGTCACATGTAATTGTGCATGTCTGTCAAAATTGCTGTTTTATATAAGGTTTATAATATTTGGTCACAAACCTACATGTTTTTTGCTTCTGACACAGTCTCTGTTTTTTTTCTTCAACAGCTGATCAGTGCGAAAATTTTATTAAAATAATTTTTTTTTTAAAAGTGATAGTCAAATGGAATCAAAGGATAATGCAATTGCAGTGTGCAGTGTAGTTTCAATTATAACTGCAATGAAATCGAAATTAAAAAAAAAGAAAAGAGGAAAAGAAACCGTTCTCTGTGGAGCCAACAATCAAGTCGATCTGGGTTTCAACATGGCATGCTGCCGCAGCAAACATTTTTTTTGCGCCGCAAAATAGTTCAGCCATCTTAAATAATTTTTCTTTAAATGCGGACATACCAATTTGGGATATAATTATAAAACTTTTTATAAACATATATATGTACATAATTTTATTAAATGGGAAAATGTATATACATTTATTGGTATTGTAAAATGTTAACTTTAGCCGGCTAATGATTCCGTCAATAGGGGACCGCCGCTGTTTGTTTTCTCACGGCATGGATTTATGACAACTTTTTGTTTCATATTTAAAACAGCTGATGCCAGATGGTTTGTCAGAAGAAAATAGAGCACGCTCTAATTGAAATTTTGTCAGATGACTTTGCGTCTGACTTTTACAGAAGCAAAGTTAAAAAGGTCACACACGACATGTATGTATTTTGCAGTGGGAAATTTGACATGTCAGATGACAAATACATGTCGTGTATATGCTCCTTAACTGAATACCAAATGTTGAAGATTTAAAAAAATAATAAATTTTTTTTGTGCAAATTTTTAACAAATTACTTCTAAAGGTTCCCGTACACTTTGCAATATTATTGCAAATATTATTGTCAGTATTATTGTAATTTTGACCTACACTTATCTTATATCCATTTATTTATAAATATAGAAAAAGACTCTGAAAAGAATTAAAAAATTTAAGTTCAAAGAAAATCTTTAATAATTCCTATCCAAGTTGCAGATAAAATTAAAATTTTTTATATTTTTACCATAATGATAAGGGTATATTTAGTAAAAAACTGTTTCCAGAATGCACGTTTGTATACGCGTGACAACATTCTTTGATATAGTTGACATTTTGTCCAGTGTAATATACAAGTTGTATGTTCGATGAGGTTGTATGATTACAATACAACCTCATCGAACAAATGCTCAAGCGAACTGTATGTTTTTTGCAGGCTTGCCCCGCACTTTTCTTCGTTATCCCCAAACATATTCAACAAATCAAAAAATACAGAATGAAAATCCGTTGTTAAATAAGTACTAATTTAATTTACAAGTAAAATTAGCGTTTAATTAAAAAAGCATTGAAACTAGTTTTGAAAAAGTGTAGAATTCTGAATTATTTTTCGTACAAAATTTGTCTAATTTTCGGACTTTTATCACTTTAACAAGAAACCCTTAGACCTTTATTACTTCTACCAAATTTCCCATTAAATATCAATAAAAATATCCAAAATACAAAACATTTCTTCACAAATCTGCTATATTTTTAAAATAGCATATATTTTCATATATATTGAAATTTACCTCTTTTGAAGGATACCCCCACGGTTTAGTTTGATATCCTTGTATCCTGACTTCGTCCTTGAAATTTTTCACAAATCTGGGATGTATTTTTTGACAACATATATAAAAACTGGAGTGAGGATATTTTCGTAAGATTTTTAACTTTTTTTTGAAATTTACATCTTTTGAAGGTTACCCCCATGTTCAGTTTGATATCCTTGCATCCTGATCTCGTCCTTGAAATTTTTTTCACAAATCTGGGATTTATTTTCTGATAACATATATAAAAACTGGAGTGAGGATATTTTCGTAAGATTTTTAACTTTTTTTTTAAATTTAGCTCTTTTGAAGGATACCCCCCATGGTTCAGTTTGATATCCTTGCATCCTGATTTCGTCCTTGAAATTTTTTCACAAATCTGGGATGTATTTTTTGACAACATATATAAAAACTGGAGTGAGGATATTTTCGTAAGATTTTTAACTTTTTTTTTGAAATTTAGCTCTTTTGAAGGATACCCCCCATGGTTCAGTTTGATATCCTTGCATCCTGATTTCGTCCTTGAAATTTTTTTAACAAATCTGGGATGTATTTTCTGATAACATATATAAAAACTGGAGTGAGGATATTTTCGTAAGATTTTTAACTTTTTTTTTAAATTTAGCTCTTTTGAAGGATACCCCCCATGGTTCAGTTTGATATCCTTGCATCCTGATTTCGTCCTTGAAATTTTTTTAACAAATCTGGGATGTATTTTCTGATAACATATATAAAAACTGGAGTGAGGATATTTTCGTAAGATTTTTAACTTTTTTTTTGAAATTTAGCTCTTTTGAAGGATACCCCCCATGGTTCAGTTTGATATCCTTGCATCCTGATTTCGTCCTTGAAATTTTTTTAACAAATCTGGGATGTATTTTCTGATAACATATATAAAAACTGGAGTGAGGATATTTTCGTAAGATTTTTAACTTTTTTTTTGAAATTTAGCTCTTTTGAAGGATACCCCCATGGTTCAGTTTGATATCCTTGCATCCTGATTTCGTCCTGGAAATTTTTTTCACAAATCTGGGATGTATTTTCTGATAACATATATAAAAACTGGAGTGAGGATATTTTCGTAAGATTTTTAACTTTTTTTTTTAAATTTAGCTCTTTTGAAGGATACCCCCCATGGTTCAGTTTGATATCCTTGCATCCTGATTTCGTCCTTGAAATTTTTTTAACAAATCTGGGATGTATTTTCTGATAACATATATAAAAACTGGAGTGAGGATATTTCGTAAGATTTTTAACTTTTTTTTTGAAATTTAGCTCTTTTGAAGGATACCCCCCATGGTTCAGTTTGATATCCTTGCATCCTGATTTCGTCCTTGAAATTTTTTTAACAAATCTGGGATGTATTTTCTGATAACATATATAAAACTGAAGTGAGAATATTTTCGTAAGATTTTTAACTTTTTTTTGAAATTTACCTTTTTTGAAGGATACCCCCCATGGTTCAGTTTGATGTCCTTGGACTCTAATTTCGTCCTTGTATTTTTTTCACAGTTTTTAATGCAGTTTTATTTCAAAGCTGTAAAAACTTGGTCGAAGAAGTTCGTTTAGGTTTTAAAACCATATGCTAAATCACCAACTATTTCGAAAATATTAAGAAAGCGGGTTTTAGATTATTCCTAAGTATACAGAGCCATGGCAGCTTTAAATGACATTTTAATTACATTTTATTAAATATATTGACAGATTTCACTGTGTTTTTCTTTTTTTTTATTGTTTTATAGGTTTTGATATATATTCGATTTTTTTAAAAAGTGGGCCAGTTAAAGTGGGCTAACTTCACTTCGGTCCAAGTAGCCTTAATTTCATTTTTTGAATCAATCATTTGGAGTGTTTATGGTCAATTTAAAATACGCCGCCTAGAGGCTGGCTTATCGGTTAGAGGGTTATTGAGTCTCAAAAGTTGACAATTTTATGATAGTAATCCACTTGCAACTTTTTTTTTTGAAGCTTCTGCACACACAAAAGAGAACCAATTGCTGCAACATAATTTTTTGCTAACCGAATTTTCATAGTTACATTAACTAATATTTATGTTACTTAGAAATTCAATTGAAGTCATTAAATTTAGTTATGAGTACTGACTATTTAATTATGCCTACGGAATAAAAAAAAAAAATACTTGTGGTCACAGAATTTATTAAGTCGATCGAACCGAATTTAATTAAGTAATACACCGTATCCAATGATTTTATTTTTATTTATTAAAATAAATATTACAGTCAATATAAATAATATATAAATAAAGAGTAGACTGGTCTAGCGCTAACCCTATTAGAACAAATTATGTTTGCATAAAAACATAAACACAAAAGTAGCTTTTCTCAAAAAAGTGCATTTTTCACAAAGAGGTACTCCTTTTTCAAAAAAAATATTTTTTAAAAAAATATCCTTTCTCAAAAAAATCCTTTTTCAAAAAAAAACTACCTTTTTTAAAAAAAATATCTTTTTCTAAAAAAGTACCTTTCTTTAAAAAAAAACTACCCATTTAAAAAAAACTACCCTTTTCATAAAATTACCTTTTTAATAAACAAAAGTATAAAAAAAAGTATTTTTCTCAAAAACAAGTATCTTTTTTACAAAAGAGGACTTTTTAAAAAAATATATTTACAAAAAAAAGTACCATTTCCAAAATAGTACCTTTTTTTAAAATAAGTGCCATTATAAAAAGAAAACCTTCTTCCAAAAAAAAGAAAATTTAAAAAAAGTACCCTGATTGTTTTAAAAAAGTACTTTTACAAAACAAGTATTTCTTTCCAAAAAAGTATCTTTTTTACATCAATAAATATAAATAAATTAAAAAAATATCTTTTATTAAAAAATTTCTTTTTCAAAAAATGATCTTTTCAAAACAATGCCTTTTTAAAAAAAGTATCTTTTTCAAAAAAAAGTAAACTTTTCAATAAAAGTACCTCTTTCAAAAAAGTACCATATTAAAAAAAAAGGAATCTTTTAAAACGGTATTTTTGATAAAGGGTATTTTTTTTAGAGAAAGTTTTTTTTTTTTTGAAAAATTTACTTGTTTGGGGAGTTTTCTTTTTTGTGAAACAATTAACTTTTACTGTAATACTTTTTCAAAAGATTTAAAAAAAAAAAAAAACTTTTTTGTGAAAAGGGTACATTTTTGAAAAAGGTACTTATTTTAAAAAAGATAATTTTTTTGAAAAAATATATTTTTTGAAAACAGATACTTTTCTTTAAAGTACTTTTTTTGAAATGCGTACTTTTTTTTGCAATTTGTGAAAAAGTATTGTTTTGAAAAGGGGTACTTTTTTCAAAAAAATAAAATATTTTTTTTTTTTTTGATAAAGGTATTTTTTTTTTTTTGAAATAGGTACTTTTTTGAATGAAGTTAGTTTTTTCGAGAACGAACTTCCTTGAAGAAGGTACTTCGATTTGAAAAAGAAATATTTTTGTGAAAAAAGTAGTTACTTTTTTTTAAAATTTTTTTTTTTTAAACAGGAGCTTTTTTGAAAAAATGTACTTTTTGAAAGCAAGATACTTTTCTTTTTTAAAGAGAACATTATTTTTGAAAGAGGTACTTTTTTGAAAAAGGTACTTTTTTGTGTTAAAAAATCATATGTTTTTATGCAAAAAATACTTTGTTTTAATCGCGTTGACCGGTTTTTACGAGTTGACTTGGTCTTCGGTGTAGCCGGACTTTCTGCGATTCCCGGGTATTCGTTCTAAACGGTCTTTCGGTATAACCAGGTACACCGATGACCGGGAAACCCGGGATAACGGTCTGGAGTGTAGGCTCTACTTAAAAATTATAAAACATCTTTTTAGCAACTGCGCTAGGTGGAGTAATACCGTTGCTAGGTAATTGCTATTAACATGTTAATTTTCTCCAATTTTACCCCATATTTGAAGCACCCGTTTTTATAATTTAAGAAGAATATGTTGAGCATTTTAGTCATCCTCCGTCCTACAAATATGTTTTAAATTCTGAAAGAAAAACGAGTAACTACAATAATTTTCTTTTATATGTACACAAAATTTAAGATTACCACACCAGCATCTCCTTCTTGTTTTTTGCTACTATTCCACGGTGTTTGTTTAATTTTATTCCGTATTTGTTAAGCATTTAAAATTAGTGTACATATATTTTTTACTAACAACTTTTTTTTGTTTTCAATTTTCTTTTTGTTATTTTTAAATAATTAATTTGACATAAATAGCAAATAACAATTATTTTGTTCAGAACAGGTTATGATAGTTATGGCAATTGGGATCAAGGGTTATGATTATAATAAAATAGCTGTGTTTACTGAAGATTTTTTTTCTATGGTTGCATAGACTAGTAGTTTTTCTACTCATATTTAAAAATGTTTAATTAGGAAAATCAACCAATTGTCTGTCACTAAGAAAGTTAGTTTGTTAAGCTAATTTTTAAACTTGCACTAGACAAAATAACTGGTTCTGATTAACATTTGTATGCACACACAGTTAAATATATTAATTACCAACTAAAATAATGTAATATCGAACGAATTCCAACTGATATTTTCCCTGTGTGTGGGTAAACATTTTTCTACACAAATTTTTTTTTTGCCAGAACTACTAAAAATTTTTCAAAATGACGTTGTATGAAAAATCACTGAAATTTACAAATATTCAGCAAAAGTTTTTGCTGATATTAGTAGGTTAAATAGCTATTTTCAACTAAGTCAAATTGACTCGAGTTTAGCTAAAATTTTGAAAATTTACCATTTTGATTTTTGCTGTTCTTATCTTACTAATATTTAACAAATAATCTGTTATTTTCAGCCGTTTTTTCTGCAACGTTATTTTTAAATACTTTTTAGTAGGTTTTTCTTATATTTTTACAGGTTTATTTCTATGATTACCTTGATTGTCCTTGATTACCTTGAAACTTTTATAATTTATAAAAAAATGTTGTGCGCCCCGGTAGGCTAGTTGGTAGCGTGCTGGTTTATCAGTGCGGTGGTCGTGGGTTCGATTCCCACCAGAGGCACTGGTCTGTTTTCGCTACAACGCGCCGAAGGCCATAGTAGCTAGTGCTCGGTTAGGGTAATAGTATATAATTTGTAATTATATGATTATTAATTAATAAAAAAAAAAAAAAAAATGTTTGTTCTGGTAATACGGCCAAGTTTTCGTCAAAATCGGATGATAAATACTGCACCAAATCAAAATTTTTCCAACATGCTTTCAAAAATAAATTGGTCTGTATACCCTTTTGCCATATTTCGATCATTTTTAAATACAAATTCTTGAAACTTTTTACACAAAATTTTGCATATTGATAAATATATTCTAGATCTGTAGATATGCTAAAAAAAATATTAAGTTTTGGCTTTTTTCCCAAGTTCTTCTCGTCTCCTAAACAATTTACTTTATGGTCTGTATACCCTTATTCGCGTCCCTCTTCAATTGTTAAACGTCCTAATAATTAAATTCTTAAATACAACTTTGAAAGAAATAATTTAATTATAAGAAACAAATAAATAGTAACAACAATTATAATGTTCTTTATAGGAACATAACATGAAAATGCAAAATTTTAATATTTTTGTTAAAGCATAATATATATTATTTTTTCTGCTCGTATTTTAACAAATGAACATAAATTTAAGTTTGAATGATTCTTTTTTCTGTTTGTTCTGTTGTTTTTTATGTTTCTAAATGTGTGTAAGCATCTTTATTATTGGTTTTAAACGCTTCTTATTCATGCCTTAGCGCCTTAACATAAAAATCTGCATGTGGCGCCTAAGCACTCAAGCATGCTGTTGCAAAGGTACACTCAAAAAAAAGTTAGTATAGTCAGCAACATATTTGCTGGGAGCATCCTTGTAGAAAAACTATTAATATTAGCTAAACATAGCAAACGTTTTGCTGAATTTACTAATGTTTTTGTTGATATTAGTAATTTTTCTGCAAGGATCCTCCCAGCAAAAATGTTGCTGACTTTAATGACTTTTTTTTTGAGTGTACTATGTATATAGAGTCGAGTGCACTTTAAAAAGTTCTTTTGTGAAATTCTCCCCACTGTTAAAACGTTGCTTTTTTGTATGTTTGTTGGCTGAACAAACAAAATACCAATAAGTTCAAGTCCAGCTGCTTTTTTGTAGGTATTTAGAGGACAATTTTTTGTTTCGAATATTCATAGTTATGAACCAACAACAAAATTATGATAATACACTCATAGAAATAAACTGGTTCAAAATAGCAGAAAAGACTACAAAAAAGACAAAAAAAACACCAAAAATGTGAAAAAAACCTTAACAAAATTAACCCTTACAAATAAAACAACAACAAAAAATATAACAACAAATATCGCACACCCAGTTCAAAAGTGACTCAACTCAAAATTTTAATTTTTCGGTTTATATGCTTAAACAAACTATGCACAATATACTTGTGTATCTATAAAAAAAATATCATTGTCTTTCTTTATGTTTCTTGGTATAAAGTTGAAAATATTTTTTGCCGATTTCTGAAAAATTTAAAATTTTGAGTTGAGTCACTTTTGTACTAGGTGTGCGATATGTTAGAGGTGAACATTTTAAGGTGAAAAGTTTTTGATGTAAAAAAAAAGTGTGTAAAAAACATGTTCGAGGTATAAATCAATTTTCGTGGTGAAAACAAAATTATGGTGAAAAAAAATTGTATGTGAATTTAAAATACTATTCTTTTCTTAGCGTCTGGTAGACAAATATGACGTTATATTTTATACACTAGACGATTATATGAAATTGTACTAACCCGACGAAAAAAGTTCCGATATAATCATATATGATTATATATAGTATGACATATAACTAAACATCACATCTGATCCGAAAATGGCATACATAAGCTGATCTCATGGGATCTAATCTCATATAGTTTGATCCAAAAAATGGGTCTATCAAATATTTGATCATATTTATATATAATTTCATACAATTTTATCTTATAAGTTTTAAAATTAAAAAAATTTTAAAAGTTTTAGAGATCAGCACTTTCCATTTTAATCCAATTAAGTAAATATTACTTGCAATTCATTTATAAAATCTATAAAAACTTGAGTCCGACCGAAAAAGTTCGGCAAAAAAAAAAAACCTATACTTTGTCGGCAATTTTTGTATTGGAAACATGTTTATTGAGCCGATATAATTCGATTTTGTATTTCAAATTTACCGAAAAAGCCAAAGTTTAGCTATAAAGTTAAGAGTTCGGCCGCCGAATTGTTTTCGATTTTTCCGAACTCATTGCTAAACTTCGGACTTTTCTTTAAATTTGACACTCAAAATCCTAATCAGCCCAATACATTTGTTTACATTCGCCAAATTTGTTACATAATACTTTCAAATATCGAATACCGATCAAATGCATTTTCTGGCCGAACTGTTGGGTCGAACTGTTCCTACACTAATAAATATTAATTTTAAAAAATATTGTTAAATCTAGAAATGTATGCTTTTTATGAACCTGAAGTTGGAACGTATAATAAATTTAGAACGCTAGGTAAAAAAAAAGAAAAACAACATTTACCGATGAAGAAAATCAAATTCTTTGTTCGCAAAATTTTCAAATAGAACCGCTACAGATTTTTTTAAGAGCAGAAATAAACAGCAAACTTTACACGTCCTTGTTATACAATATTCTAAAAAATTAATAAAAATAGTTATTATTTATTATTACTGTCGGTATTATGGATCAATACGTTATTTTGTTTATGAAGGATAAATCTTCCTGTTTAGTACTTCAGAAATTTCAGAGTGTTCAAAACAACTATTTTGATACTCTTAAAACAGGATCAGTGGTAGAAAGTATATTGCCTACAGTGAAACTAAGCAAATATTTAATTTTTAAAATTGAAAATTTATAATCCACTACGCATGTTATAAGGGTGGCATGTTTCTACTAATATCAAAGGGTTTATTTCAAAATTTTTCAAATTGAATTTTGTAATATCTACAAAATACTGTCATAATGATGTTTCGGTATTTTAGCGCCATTTTAACTTCAGTTCAAGATATTTCAAAATCAAGACGGTCATATATAATCGGTTTGATAAAAATTTTAAAAGCTGTTAATTAAAAATTAATTGAATTAATTAAATATTTGCTCATATTTGGAACTTGCTTGACATTGTTTTATATTATCGCTCAAAAGCAAACATCAACACATTGTTGTTGTTTTTATAATATTTATGTAGTTGTTTTTTTTATAAATTTTTATGATTAATGGTATTAGTAATAAATGTTTTAAATTCATTTCAATTAGATTAGATATTAATTCTTATTAGGTTCACTACTTTACTTTATTAGGTTGAATAATTTCGTTTCAGTTGTTTAAATATGAATATCTGTATATATATAAAGAAGTGTACATTTTGATTGTCACTCCATAACTCGAGAACGGCTGCATAAAATAAAAAATGGCTGAAACCGTTTTGTAGAACATGCAATGAGGATGGTTTAAAAAAAAAATTGTTTAAAAGTATTTTCGTTTGGTCGAGATGTGGTGATTTTTCTGAACATTAGTCATTTTCATATAAATTGTGTGAATATCAAAAATCAATCAACCACGACTTTGTAACGGAACCAGACTTTCACTGAAAATAAAATTTGAAGGCAAAACAACGTTTGTCGGGTCAGCTATTTTTTTAAAAAAAAACTTTATTATAAAATTTATAATGTAATTTTTAAAGTTTAATTTTGTTTAAAAAAATTAAAATTTTTTTTAAACAGAAAGAAAATGCAAAATATATATTAAAAATTATTATAAACAAAAAAAAAATACTCCGATTTCAACACAAGGGCTAATTTCTGCAAAGAAGAAATCAAAAAAAAAATTTCCCATAACCCCTACGCTTCAATAGAAAGAAATAAACTAATTTCTGTGTGAATTTGTGCACATAACTACATTTAGAATACTATGTAGGTAAACCCCACTGCAAATGTAGTTAAAAACAAATGAAATTTCACTTAAAGAAAGGACGACTTACATTTCAGTAAATTCAACTAACAATGTCATTTGTTTTTTAATGCTCAAAAAATTAACCACAATTGTAGTAAAAATTTTTTTAAATAACAAAAAAACAACTGTAAAAAATTAATGTAAAATCATAAAACAGTCATTTGATGTGGTTTGTTTTTTCATATGAACTACAAGGTTATTAAAAAATGTGATTTGTTCTAAAAATTACTGGCATTTACATTAAAAATAAAGAAACTGTATTACAACCCAAACAACTACATATTTTAAAGGCAGAAGTTCTGAGTGTATAAATAAATCTGCTAACTAAATGAGAATTTCATGCAGGTTCAAATTCAATGTTATAAAATGCAAGCTATTAAAAAACCTTTGGTATGTCAACAACAATTTTTTTTTTGGTTTTTGGGAAGATATACGATATTGATCACTTTTTAATCAAATGAATTATTATTTAATTGAAAAATAATTCAATTAAAGAGCTATTAATTTCTAATTGAATTAGCAATTTTCGTTGTTTGCGGAATTTCAGCATTTAAAGTTATTGAATCGGTGGTTTTCGTAATTGAAATGAGTTTTTATTTTTTTTGTGTGGATATACAAGAACAGACATGTCCTTAATAAACACGCTTTTTTAAAATTTTCATTTCGGTAGTTGCTAGCCCAACTACCGTTATTATGAAAAGGTATTAAGTGTCAACACTGCTTAAAATTTAATAATTATAACGTTGTTTTTTAGTACTTTAATAAAAAAAATGTTAATAATCATTACGAAACAAACCGCTATATGACATTATCGCGGTCATTGTATATAAAAAAACAGCGTCTGCAAAATTATTACAATAACCAACTCTTTTTATTTGCGATTATTTTAAATTGGGTTGTCTTTACACAGAAAAAACTAAAATCAAGTTTGTATTAAAATATTTGCTAATTTAATTTAAAGTTTAATTGAATTCGATCGTATTAAGGAAATTATAGTATCAATTAAAATAATTTGTAAAAATATTTTAATCGTATCTATTAAAAATTTAATTGAATAATGTTTTTAATTTCAAACAAATTTTTGTTATACTAGACTTAAACATTAATTAAAATTGCAAAAAATTGTCAAAAATTGGGAAATATCCCTAATATAAAAAAAATTCAAAAATTTATAAAATTTATTAACCCTGCAGTACTATCGTCTGGATAGAATCCACCCATAAGGCTGAATTTTTGTTTTTTTTCAAGAGAGATGTACTTTAACAAAATATTATTTTAAATAAATGAATTGCCAAACTTATAAGTTTTTGGAGTTTATTATTGAAAAAAATATTATTTGCATAATTGAATTTATTTGATATGAATGACAGGTACTGATAAGTAGGGGTGGATGACACCCAACGATAGTAATGGCGTAAGTTGAATAACGATAGTACTGCAGGGTTAAGAGTTTAAAAGAGATCGTTAAAATTGAAAACATCGCCAAATTTTAAAAAATCGCAAAAAACTAAAAAAAACGCTTAAATTAAAAAAAAAGCCGGAAAGTCGTAAAGTCGTCTTTTGAGAAAACGGCAAAGTCGAAAAGTCGACTTTTAAAAAAGTTGAAAAGTCTACTGTTAGTTGCAAACTATTTAACCCTAGACAATACCGCTAAAATAGTATTATCGATTCAAAACCCCTTTCAACTGACTATCGTTATCCCTAAAATACCATTACCTAAATAACTAAAATACCGTTATCACTAAAAATCAGTTACCGAAATAACTGAAATATCGATAGCCGCTAAAACCCGTTACGGAAATAAAATAGCATTACCCTTAACGATAATTGCATAGAATCGGAAAAAGCTCCAAAATTGAAAAATCGCGAATATTTTAAAAATTCTCCTAAAAAAAACACTAAATTTGAAAAAAAAATCCCCAAAATTTAAAAAAAATCAGCTAAATAAAATTTAAAAAGTCCAAATCTCAAACGCTAAATGTGAAAAAATCTCAAACTCATTTTTAATTTTGGCCATTTTTTTTAATTTCGGCGATGTTTTAAATTTTTAGTGATTTTTTTTTCAATTTTAAATTTTTTTTCCAATTTTGAAGATAATTTTGTTTTAATTTTTCCGTTTTTTGAATTTTTGAGTATTTTTGTATTGTATTTTTCACTTTGTTGTCATTATGGGTTAAAAATCTTAAAAGTTTGTGCGCATCAAATTCATTTTATATTTAACATTTGTAATTATACATTTATATTTATACGATTCATAAAAAATCTAAATTCAGATTTCAAATACATTTTAAACCTTAAAACTGTATTCAGAAACAAATATTTGCTTAAAATACCTATTTTAAACCTTGTGTAAAAGCTAATATTCCTTTATGAATACAGTTTTTTTTTAATTTGTTTTTTAACTAAAATATATTTTAAATCTGAATTTAGATTTTTTATGAATACGGGCGTTAATATATGAAATATTATTTTGAAAGTGGTATGAGTCCCTTTGTTTTTTAAAAAAAAAATAAAGGGGTTCGAATTTGAATATTTTTTGCTTTTAGAACATATCTATTCTTAAAGTTTGTATTTTCTTGACTAAAATAAGCTTTCATTTGGCAAAATCTGTTGAAAATGAAAATATAATACTTAAAAATTTTTCATTACAATTTCAGCGATTTTTTAAGTTTTGGAGAAAAAAAAATTGGTATCTATTATTAAACTTTTGAAAATCAGGTTGAAATCAAACAAAAGTTTATTTTAAATATTATGGACAACATTTTTTCTGTGTAAGAATATTTATCCTGGTGCTTATTTAGTGTCACGTTTGTTGCATATATAACAGTCATTCCACGCAAAATCAGCCAACATCTGACCTTGGGTTTTCCGATTTCAATTTAATTTTGCATTCAGAAACTTTATTTATCCACTTAAAGACTGGCGTTTTAGTTTTTAAAATTTCGAAAAATCCACGGTTTTATGCGCGATTTAATTTTTTTTTTTTTAATTACATATATGCAGAAAAGTGTGTAAGGCTGTGTATTTGTATTTTCGTTAATATTGATCGGATCATCACCATCTAAATTGCATTAGAATGGTACGGTACTCTACTTTTATACTGTGAATTAGAATTTGTTTCCATCGTCAAAAAGATTTGCCTTTTTTAAGCAATTTATTTTTAAAATGCATTTTTCTAACGTTTGGACACTCTCGATTTTAAAAAAGTATGCATATTTGCAAAACATTGAGTTTTTACCAAATAGTTAAACATTCACTTTTATGAGTCCCGGGGCAGAAATCTTAAAAATTAAATGTATAGTTCTTAAAACGGCGCCTTAGCTCAACAGTTTTTAAATTAAATCTTTTTAATTTTGAAAAATTAAAAAAATAACAAATTGTGGTTTTTTCTGTGGAAACATGATGCAAGCCTTTTGTTCAATAAATCGTTAATAATGGATTAACAACGAGATAAAAAAAGCGAAAATGTTGGTTTTTAGTAAAAATTTCATATTTTATAAATATGCAAATTTTCCAAATTGAGTGGCCAAATTTGGAAAAAGTGCATTTAAAAAATTAATTGCATAAAAAATGCATTTCTTTTTAACGCTGAAAAAAAGCTTCATTCCTCAATAAAAAAAAATGAAGGGGAGCATACCATTCCAGTACAATTTAAATGGTGATAATCCGAAGAATATTAAATAAAATACAAATATTCAAATTTACACATTTTTTGCATTTTTCTCATTTTTCAAAAAAAAAAACTAAATCGCTCTGAAAACCGTGGAATTTTCGAAAACTAAAAACGTAAATCTTCAAGTGGCTTCATATAGTTTCTAAATGCAAAATGTTATTGAAATCGGAAGACAGAAGGTCAAAACTGCACTTTTTTTTTGCCGGTCTTCGGTGGAACTTCCGATATATATATATTTTTTTTTTTAATTTTTTTTTTTTCTTGTTAAAGTTGGCAACAAATATTAAGCTTGTTTGTTGTTCTTGTGTTCGTCATTGTTGTTATCGAAACATATTTTATATGTTCGACATAACATCTGACAAATTTCTCTGTTGGACATTTTATGTTTTTTTTTTAGCCAAACTAAACTATAGGGTTTTTTTCGATTTTTCGACTCTTGCATTTGTTTAAATGATTTGTTAGCGCATTTAGAATTTTATAACATGTTTATTAAAAGGAAGGAGTTTTTAACCAACACACTCAAAAAATGTCTGCAAAGTCAGCAACATTTTTGCTAGGAGGATCCTTGCAGAAAAATTTCTAATATCAGCAAAAAAAAAAACTTTGATAAATTCAGCAAAATTTTTGCTAAATTTACTATTTGTTTTGCAGATATTTGCAATTTTTCTCCGGGGATCCTACCAGCAGAAATGTTGCTGACTTTACAGACTTTTCTTTTTGAGTGTAGGAATGAGAAAATTGAATTTAAGTAAAACATGGATTGTTCAGTGTTCGATCACTCATAACGCTAGTCAACAATTTTCAACCTTTCGCAGAAACTGTCTTTGAAATGCATATTTTTTAAAAAATTGAGATAGGTAAGATAATTGACTGAGTTTCCCAAGATTTAATACAGTTCTTTTATGTGAAACTAAAATATGCATTTCAATATTTGTTGAAGAATACCTAAATTTGAAACAGGGCTGGCAACCGTTTCAATCTGTTATCGGTATTGGATAACGGTAATTAGAGAATATTTCGTTAGGTTATTTTAAAGTTAACGACATTTTAAGTTACATCTTTATGTTATTCTAAATTAGTTCGTCTGGTTATTTTAGGGTTAATGGTATTTTACGAAATTTTTTAGTATACATATTTTACATATACGAGTAACAGCAATATTTAGCACACCTAAATTAGAAAGTGAAAATGCATTCCGTAATTGCAAGAACAGTAAAAATGCGTTTTTAGAAAAAACAAATTAGTTTTGGATTACAGACCATTAATTTGGACAGCTTTCGGAAGCTTGTTTTAGATATTGTAGGTCAACAAAGTTCAATACATTTGAAATTTGTTAAAATTTTTGAAAAATTTAAAACGTGAACCAAATCGACAGTTTTTAAAATTTTAAAGATCTAAAAAGATTTAAAGATCTATAGAGTCTTATTGTTCACAATACATATAAAGTAAAGTCGGACGACATCCCAGCAAAAAATAACCTCGATTTGGTAATGCAGAGAAAAAATATGGTTGCAATATGATTGCTGCCATAAAACTATGTTTCCTTTAGCCATAAATAGTTGTTTCAATAATATTATTATTGTATCAATCATATTTTACCAATAATATGGTTGCTTTTATCATATTCTAATAAAAATCGCTCTTTTTTCACTAATCATATTATTGTCTTGTCAACAATCATACAGTATATATTATCATATTCCTCTCTATAACTACAGCCATATTATAGTTGAGCCAACTAATAGATGATCAACCTGTTTTTTTATGAGCGTCTTCGCTCATTTAGTGTCATCCTTGTTTGAGATTTTGTGAAAAGAAGTTGTGAGAAACAGTCAGTCCCAAAAAATTAAATAATATTAAACAGAAAGACATTTAAAATAGACAAACAATTTAGTGGTGTTAAACTAATTGTAATGGTGATTTGTTTTGTGGAAGAATGAATACATTTGTAGTCTCAAAACGGTCTACCCTGAAAGTTCAAGCAAAAATTTAATTGTTAAGCACCCGTTAAATAAAGTTATTGTATATTATATGGACATAAAAGTGTTAAAAATTATGTATAAAGTGAAAAAAAAAATTGTTTTATTTCTTAATTGCTCGCAATTACGCAAAAAATATTGTTAAAGAAAAAAAACAGATAAAGAAATATGAACAAAAATTTTTTGTGAATGGTGTTCGCTATCGTGAGATGATAACGAACTTTTTATGGCCCGAATTGGAAGATATGGATGTGGACGATATGTGGTTTCAGCAGGACGGTGCCACTTGCCACACAGCTAACGAAACAATGGCTCTTTTGCGCAACAAATTCAATGGCCGTGTTATCTCACGTAATGGCGATGTCAATTGGCCGCCAAGATCATGTGAATTGACACCGTTGGACTTTTTTCTTTGGGGTTATTTGAAAGAAAAGGTGTACGTCGATAAGCCAGCAACAATTCAAGAGCTAAAGGATGAGATAATTCGGCACATTAACGGCATAGAACCTCCATTATGCCTCAGCGTCATCGAAAATTTGGACCATCGGATGGAGGTGTGCCGCCGTGGTCGCGGCGCCCATTTGGCCGATATTTTGTTCCATACATAATTGAGTAATACCAATATATCATAATAAAATAAAATTACAATAATTTCCTAAATAGTTTCTGTTTATTCAAAATCAACATCGGCCCTTGAAATTTAACCACCCTTTATAGCTGACATAATATTTCACAAAGCTTATTCTTCAGTGCAAAGACAATTTGATTACTTAAACCTAAGTTTATTTAAATGTGTGAATTATTAAATAAATATACTATTAAAAAAACATTCATAAATTTTTAATCCAGTTTCAACAGAATACTGGGAGAATACTATAGGGCTCACATTATGATAAGTCATAAAAATTTACAGAACCATAATATGATAATATTAAGATATATTTAGTAATCTAATTATCATATTATGATACAGAAAGAGATAAGAGTATGGTTGTCACAACCATAACCACATAATTGTCGCAATACTAAATCCAAAAATGTATGATGCTCTTCGAATATGATTCCCTCAACCATATTGTTTCTTTTTCATGCAATGAATTATTAATGTTTTGAATATACAAACCAGCGTTTTTCATTGTCAACGAAGTCATGAATTTATTGCTTCTTAGAGCGCATAAAAGAAGCGGTTTTTACCTGCTGAAAAGAGACATACCAACGCGACAACAACGCGAAAAAAATCAGGCCTTCTTGATTTGCTTTCGAAGCACTCGGTAATTAAATAATGGCTTTCAGAACTGTTTCTATTTTATTGCTGGCATGATGTCAAATGATGCTAATTTTTCAATGTTCTTTCATGGAATGAAATGTTTATGTATTTATGATTAACAAAATTGATTCTTATGAACTGTTTTTTTTTAATTTGAAAGTAATGATGTTTCTGAGAGAACACGAAATGCATGTATTTCGTTAGGCTAGTTTAAGGTTATCGATATTTTTTTAACGGTATTTCAAGTCATTTCGTTAGGTTATTTTAGGGTTATCGGTATTTAAGTTATTTTGTTAGTGTTAGTGTAAGGTTAAATATAGTTCCTTAAAACGGTATTGAATCGTTATCGGTATTTTCGGGTTAGTGTTTGCCAACCATGATTTGAAATGATTTTATTTTTTAACTTTGACGAGTTTTAATTGGAATGTGAAAAACTTTTTTTTTTGTCAATTTTCAAGAGATTTTTATAAATAGAAGCTCATTTTACTTGGAATTAAACGGTCTTCAGAACATAAATGTTTTGTATGTTGCATGAAAAAGCCATCAAAGTTGAAAAAGTTAGAGAAATCATAAGGAGCACTTATTTATTTTAGCGGTTCAATCTCACGATTAAGGGTTAAAAAGTGGAGTAGGAGCTTTTACTTTTATGTGTGGAAGCTTGTTTGAAATTAACGATATTCGCAGTTATGTAAGTTTGAAATACTCAAAAAAATAATAATTTTGGCACCCATATTGCCTATGTACACTGATAGTAATACATGCATAAAAATACCAATAAATGTCAAAATAATAAAAACTTTCGTAAAATAAACCAATATTTGTTCATTTGACGAAAGTTTTTCTTGTTTTAACATTATTTTCGTATTTTTAGCATGGATTATTATGAGTGTAGTAACTTAGGGTTGCCATTTATTTTAAATATTTATAATATAGTTCGCATAAAAGACGACGAATGTCGGAAAAAGCTCAGACAACCCATCGATTAAATTAAATGGGCGTTAATGCCTAAATTTTATTTAGCAGATTTTAGCAATTTTTTTTTAAATTTTTTTTTCCACATTTTGACATTTTTTTTTTTCTAATTTTGAAGATTTTCTTTTAATTTGAGATTTTTTCAGTTTGGAAATTTTTTTAAATTTTAACGGATTTAGCAATTTTTGTCGATTTATGCAATCTTGGTGTATTATTTTTTATTATTAGCTATTTTTAATTTTAGGAGATTTTTTTCCAGTTTTGACTATTTTTTTAAGTTTTGGAAATTTTTTTCAATTTGGCGATTTCTTCATTTTGACACTTTATCAATTTTGGCGAATTTTTTAAAATGTTAGTGATTTTTTAAATTTAGTTGATTTTTGTAATTTTAATTAACGTTTTAATAGTATCTGCTAATTTTTTTATTTTATTAAATTTTAAATAGATATACACTGTTGGACAAATAAAGTGCAATTATATTATTGTTGTGTTTCGTAAAGGAAAAATTATTGAAAATAGTATCAAATATTAAAAATATGACTAAGTTTATTTATTTTATACACAATGCGATACAAAAACCTACAAACCATACATATTTGACTTTAGATTTTCCAACATGCAAACCAAAAATTGGGCAAAATAAAGTGCAAATTTTATAAATTGTATTTAAAATTCTAAAATAAGATAAAATAAATACTATTATGGTTTTTTGTCACATATTATGTATTAAATATGACTTCTAGAAGTATTTTTGGAACATATAGAATATTTTTTTTTTGTAATTTTGGTGGTTATTGCTTTAACTTGACATAAATTTTTCTAAAATAATTTTAGCAACTTTGCCCCCTTTTCGTCTAAATATTAATATCAATTATGAGAAAAAACATTTATATGAATTTCTTTTAAGAGCTCTGACCTGAGAAATCCAATTAAAAGTTATATTTTAAGCTTAAAATAGCAGTTAAGAGCATTTCTCGCGAGGTTGCGGTCAGTATACTGTTGGAGATTTAAGACAACTTAGCTCAATCTACTATCGAAATTGTCAAACTTTAATTCCCAAATTGTTTTAAAAGGATTTATAATTATTTTCAAGTGATTTTCGGCTCGACTCTCTCCGGACAAACCCCTTCTGCGGACGAAAATTACCCCCAAGACATATAACTTATTGCTGTGTGATTAATAGTATTGCTGAAGACTTCACATTTCCATTCTAAAAAGATTTAATTTCGAAAAAATCATAATCCCTACTTTTAATAGTTAGAATTTGTTTCAAAATACCACAACCGATTTAAATAAAATAAAAACATTGTCAGATAAGTTCCATTAAGAATGGATTGCTCTAAGGTCAGATGTGCTTATAACTGCAGCAAATATCATAGTTCGGGTGCCATTATCGTCTACAGTAGATTAGTTTTCGGTGGGATTTGAATTGAAAACTACTTAAAAATAATAAATTAAAGTGAGGTAAGTTTCTAAAAATAGAACTGTTGTGTTGTTGGAGTTGTACTTGTGAGATTATGTATGCAAGAACAAAAAACACCGTGTATTGAATAAAACTAGTTTTAATCACAACAAAAACTCGACCTGACGATAGCTCAGAGGACTGAAGCGCTTTGTCTAACGTGTAGTGCGAGTGCATGTGGCATTAGAAATCAGTTTATCTATACCACGGTCAGTGATTGCACAGCAAATTTCATACAGACGCAATCGAACAAATAAAAACATAACAAATATTACATTATTCAAAAAAAAATTTAAAAAACAGGGTCATTGACGAAGGTTCAATACCAGAAACTGCGCAGTCTGATTCAGAAAAAAATTGAAAATTTGCAATGTAGTTATGATTTTTAGAAAATATACTCATTCTTCTCTACCACGCCTTTCACAATTAAATTAAATAAAATTAAAATTAAAAATAAATTGCCTGAAAAAGACGTTAAAATTCAAACTCTAAATAAATTATTATTTTAAAAATATTTAACAAAGAAAATGTTCAAATTGGGTTGAGAAAATTTGCTCTAGTGATCTAAACCTGCAGCAGGGTACTGGCTGCATCCTCATTGAAATAACAATTTTAAGGGTAGAACTAACTTTTAAACTGAATTTTTTAGCTCAAACCACTTATTTAATAATAATACAAATTTTTGAGTAAAACTATTTTGAAAATTTTGAAATAATGTAAGCGAAGGATCAAAAACGCTCTCAATATAATGGCCTCCAAACAAAAGGCAATAGCCACAAATGTTTTTAAACAAATTTATTTTACATGTTCAAAAAATACTTGTAGATGTCATATTTAACACAAAATATATGATAAAAAAAACTAAAACAGTATTTTCTTTTAACTTATTTTAGGTTTTTAAATACAATTTATAAAATTTGCACTTTATTTTGTCCAACAAAATTCTGTACCTTCTTCATTTTTGGTTGGCATGTAAAAAACTCCTAAGCCAAATATGTATGATTTGTAGTTTTTTGTAACGTATATTGTGTATAAAATAAATAAATTTAGTCCAATTTTTAATATTCAACAATGATTTTATATAATTTTTTTCTTCACGAAAGACAACAGTAATGTAGTTGAACTTAATTTTGTCCAATAGTGTAATTCAAATCTTAATTGAAAATAAATGAACCAAATAAAGGGTCCGCCAAATAACTTTTTTTTTTTGAACTCCTGAACCAATTGGACTTTGTATGGCGTCATACCAAGGTCTTTCTGCAAAATTCGTCTCAATGATGTCTCCAAAATGTTCAATTGTTGAGAACGACGGTGAATTGATGCTGATGGTGCTTCACGCACACTTTCTGCCACAGCAGCAATATTCTCGGGTGTACGCACTGTTTTTGGCTTTTCACGCTTTGGTTTATCGATGAGGATGCCAGTTTCTTTCACTTTTTTCACAAGATAACGAACATACGGGCCATATTCGTTCAGCGGAAGGATAAAACTAATTATCTGTCAAATCAGACATAAGCTAAGTGTTACCATTCACGAAATAAGCACTAGTTGAAAAAAAAACGTTAGATGGCGGACCCTTTAGTTACAAATTATTTTAATTTCCTTTATAGGATCCAATTCCATTAAACTTTTAATTGAATTAACAAATATTTGAATTGAAACTCAATTTCATTTTTTTTTTTTATGTATGAAATTAATGTGTTTGAAAATATATCATTAAAAATTTCGAAATATTTCAGAAATCAATACACTATTTTTATAGTCTGACATCCATTTTTCAGCCCCTGTTAATATTTTTTAACTAACAACCTGTCATAATTGAAAATTGTGTATGGTGTTTGATCTTTCCTGGCGTCTACTGTCGATCTTTTAAATATTACCTACACATAATTTGACATACAAAGTGTCAATCATCGTCAAGTGACAGCATCTATTTCATTCTTAAAATAAAATAAAAAAACACACAAATTAAGGTTAATTTTCTTAATCTCTACATAAATGCGGTCTGATTGATGTTTGAAATAAATCCGAGTTGATATTTAAAATAATTACAAATAATTAGTTATTATTATTCCTTTAAAATTAATAAAAAAAAAAAAAAAAAAAAATGTAGAAATTTAAAATCTTAAAAGTACACTCAGGGAACTTCTGCTTTAAAAATATGTAGTTGTTTGGGTTGTAATACAGTTTCATTATTTTTAATGTAAATGTAAGTCATTTGTAGAACAAATAAAATTTTGAACTAACCTTGTAGTTCATTTAAAAAAACAACTCACATCAAATGACTGTTTTATGATTTTACATTCATTTTTTACAGTTGTTTTTTGTTATTTAAAAAAATAAAAAAAAAAAAAATTTTGGTTTATTTTTTACTACCATGTGGTTCATTTTTACTACAATGTTAGTCATTTTTTGAACATTAAAAAACAAATGACAATGTTAGTTGAATTTAATGAAATGTAAGTCGTTCCTTTTTTTAAATGCAATTTCATTTGTTTTTGACTACAATTGCTGTCGTCTTTACCAACATAATTTCCTAAGTGTAGTAAATCATAAGAAAAAGATATAAATAAGATTTATTTCCTTTAACTGAGAAAAAAAAACTATGAAAAGATTTGTAATCTTTATATAAATTTCTAATGAGAAAATAGTTACTTTTCTAAAGTTTAATAGAGTTCACTTTAAAGTTTTTATTTTCTAAATCATACCAAAAATCAATCAGTTAAATTTTATTTTCTTTAAAAATAAAATCCACAAAAACCCCTTAAAAAAAAAAGATTCATATAGCCTTAAGGTCAGTTGTTTACTCTACTCTTTAAGATGTTCTCATAAAGATCTATGAATGAAGATCTCAAAATTTTGAAATACTATACTTTAACTACTTTAACAGCAAAAAAAAAAAAAAAAATAAATAAAAAATTTAAAACTTAAGCAAACAATTTTGTTCAATACAACTACAAATAGTTTTTTGTCTAAATCTAAATTGTAAGTTTGTTTAATATTTCTTTTAAGTTTAACTTTATTACACCATTTCCAAATGAGAATTTAAAAAATATTGAACGGATCTTGAAATAAATTTGAAGTTGTATAGAAACATTTTAAAAATAATGAGCACAAAAAAACCTCTGATTCTAGTAAAACTTGGTATAAACCTTATCTTACGGGGAGTCATCCGATGGGTTCTCTTCGATGTTAATGAAATTTGGTGGCACAATCTTACGTTTTAGGGTTAAAAGGTGGGTGCCAAAGTTAATAGATTTTTGTATGGAAACATGTATGAAACTAATGAAATTCTGATTTCAGTTTTGTTGTACTCGAGAAAACAAAAATGTTGATGCCAATATTGCCTACACTCACAGAAATAAACCTGTAAAAATAGCTGGAGAAATTAGAACAGCAAGTGTGGGTGCATTTCTATTATTAATGATGGTTGGTTTTTGTTGCTTTTTTTTTTTTTTTTGAGTATGTTTTCTATACATATATAGGGTTGTCACTTTAATAAAAATTATTCGGTTAATCGAAAGATCAAAGAGAAAATTCGAACGAACAATTTGAAAAATATTATTTTCGAATAACGAATATTTCGAATAAATTTTGACGATTAATGAAATAAAACGCATACTTTAAACAAATACTTCTTTTAACAAAACTTTTTCGAAAATTTGCCAATTTTGGGAAAATTTTGTATAAAAATTATGGTACTTAAACTGTGAATTGCATTTATGTGGAAATACTATATGATTCCTCATATGAACATATAAGAATGGTTTATGAACACATATTAATCATATATGGATGCATGTGGACATGTACGAAGCATGCGTGTTCATGTCTGAATCCATATAATTAGATTTTTAACATAGTTTATTAAATAAATAATTGGTAAAAGTTATCGTTACAAATATTTTTCTAGAATTTAGTAGCACTTACTAATTTTTTTTACTAATTTCATTGTACTAATATTATTAAAATTTAGTAATATTTTTCGCTGATTTTAGCAAAATGGTTTTGAATCCCGGGTAAAAATACACTTAGAATACTATGTAAGTTAAGAGCACTGCAAATGTAGTTAAAAACAAATGAAATTTCACTTGAAGAAATGACTAACATTGTCATTTGTTTTTACTGTTCAAAAATGAACCACAAGTGTAGTTGAAATGAACCACATATGCAGGTATTTAATAAAAAACGACTGTATAAAACTAATGTAAAATCATAATACAGTAATTTTATGTCGTTTGTTTTTTTTTTTAAATGAATTACAATAGTAGTCAAAACTGAAATTTCTTGTACAAATGACTGTTTTTTCACTTAAAACTAAAGATACTGTATTACAACTCAAACTACTACAAATAGTTAAAGCAGAAGTTCCCTGAGTGTAATATCCAGTCATATATAATATGATTAAGTCATATATGACTTTGAATGAAGTCACATTACGGCTAATAAGATTATATGCTTATACATCTGATCATTTTTATTGAAAGAATTTTTTATACGGTACTTGATATTATTATATGTCTCCAAATCTTACTCCATACATAACTACATAAGCCATATAATAATAATTCACATATATGTAGTGATCGATATAATTATATATGGTTCCATGGTCTTATTAAACTATATGTGACGCCATACTGAAAATATTTTTCTTATTATTTTATATAGCATTATATATAATCACATACATATTTTGGTACAGTTCAATATCATATTAAGTTATCTGCAAGTAAAGACTTTAATACATATGGCTTCACATATACCCATAGTAATTTTATAACGAAATAATTTACAAGTGATTTATTTTATATAATTTCAAATACAAAAATGTGTACATTTTATAAGACAATACCACTTAATTATATATTTTTGAAACACTGAATTTGTTCTTGACAATTTTTAATCATTTCGATGTTTCATCTAAAAAAATATTGGTCTTTAAAATTGTTGATTACTACAGATTTTAATTTTAAACTTAAATACTTTTAAGCCTAACTTTAAGTTACAAAAAGTATACCTACTACAGGCTAAAATTTTATAAAATCAGATATATGTATATCTAATTAGATATAATTGAATGTCCCGCATATGAACAAATCTTGTATAAAATTGTATCAAATTATGTCTAATTTGATATAATTAGATAGATGACCCATTTTTCAGATTAATTTGTATTTGCTTATATATTTGAACTTATCAAATGAGATATAATTTTATTAGACTCCACATAATTTTTACCCGGGATTGCAGTTTAAAACAATTTCACTAAAAAATAGTAGCGGTTACTAGTTTCTTCTACTAATTTCATTGTAGTACAGTTCAGCAGACATGTGTTGCTAAATTTAGGGAAAAAAAATATCGCAAGGCTCAAATTAGTTAAATTTCCCGTAATACCAGCAAAATTTCCCGTAGCCATAACGGACTTTTTTTTAGTACACCTTGTAAGCTAATTTAGAGAATACCGTTTGTAAAAATCACGGTCATGCCTGGAATATCTGGACAGGATTTTTAATTTTTACCGCAAATAATTGTTTATATTGTTAAGCAATTTTAAATTAAATATTATAAAATTCTGTCGAGCGGTTTAAAAGTTATATCATCTTTTTGTAATATAAAATATTGCAACATATTTTCTCAAAAGCTCGATATATAAGTTGTAGGTATAAAATGGAAATGGTGTAACTATATTCCTTTTTAGAAACTTTATGAAAAATACGATTCCTTCCTAGACTCTATGTCTATCATGGTATATTAATCTCTAAAAAAAAAAAACAACAAAAAAAATGGTAGAGAAGAAATATGTTGTAAAAGTGCATTTAAGATAAAATAGCCGCCTTTTTATTGATATAATAACAACAACAACAACAAAAACTATGTAAACGTTCAATAGAATGAGTTTAAAGTTTGGTTTAGTAACGCATTTTCTAGTTAGAAAACTTTGTCTTCAAGTTTAGAACGTGCGCTTTATATTTGATTCGATATAACTTACAATTCTTTTAGCAATTGAGGCTGTTGTTTTTTTTGGGTTTATTAGTTTTGTAGGTTTAATATTTATTTGCGTTAAGGTTTACACAAGAAGATTGATCTGTGCTAAAACTATTTTGTGCAGTTATAAACAATACTGTAAAGATCGGTTGAGAGTTAGGTTGAAAGTAACCCAGTTAACATATAAGTTTGATTATAAAAACTCTAAATTATAAAAAAAATTCTTATTAGTTAAATCAAACAACGGTTGAAAATGACAGTTAAAACAACTGCAAATTCAGTTAAAAAGGTGGGAAAGGTAATTACCATTAAAATAACTAAAAATGTTGTTGTTTTTAACTGTTGAAAAACAACTAACAAATGTAGTAAAAACAACTAACAATGTAGTCAAATTAACTGACAATTTTTTTACTACAAACAATTGTAACAACTGCCAAAATTTATAAAAATTACTGAGTTTTAACAGATATTTTTTGCGTATTTTAAACATATAGTTTAATAATAAATTTAGTTTCTTTCGTTTACAACAAACAATTTTTTTTCCTACATAGTGTATTATTTTGCAGAAAAACAACTGTTATTGCGGTTAAAAATAACTACTACTTAATTCTTTACAAACTGTAAAACTTTTTTCAATTCATAATTTTTTATAAATGTAATGGAACAGATGGAATACTGTATCATATCGGATCGATATGCAGTGGAACGAGTGGAATTTAAACACTAAACATGATGATCAGTATAGATTGAAGGGTGTATCGAGTGGAACTAAAGCACTAACAAGGGGAGTCTCCCGATATGTTCTCTCCAATCTTAATAATCGAGATGTGATACCAATTTTTAAAAAAAATCCATTTCCATTTTTTCGAATTTTGAAAAAAAAATTCTAAATTTTTTTCTATTTAGAAAAAACAAAAAAGAAAAAATTGTGATCACATCTTGAAAGTTGCGTTATATAGAGTAGAATTAAATATTTTTTTTGAAAAATCGAAGGCGTCGGACTTCTTGAAAAAGTCGATTTTAATTTTTGAACGTTAATTACTAAGTACCGGTTCACACACGGCAACTTTACTTGTGCAAGTTTTCTTCAATTCTCCTTTGAACTTGCTTTTGTGTTCGCACAGGAAAAGTTTGTTTCAGCAATTTTCGTATATTAACCTGTAGCCAACTTCGTGTTGAAAATTGCGGATGACAAAACAAAACGGAATTGGAGTACGGGCAAGTCTGTACTCCCTTCCATTCTCTTTTCCTCCCTCTTCTATAAACTTAAGACTTGCGCAAGTAAAATTGCCCTGTGTGAACCGAGACTAAGTGATAATTACTCTGAAAATTTTTTTTTAAATTTTTTTTCTCTAAACCTACATTTAAAGACGAACAAAATGATACCTTAATTTTTTAAGTATCGTTAATTGAAAATTATTTTAATCGAAGAGGGTAGGGCCAAAAACTCGGTGATTTGACATGGAATACCCCATATATATATCACTAGTATTTAGTACAAAAATCCATTTTCATTAAGTGTTTACTAAAATTGTACTAACTTATAGTAACTTTTACTAATTTTTTTACCTCTCTTACTTTACTAAAAAATTAGTCACGTTTTTATAAAATTAGCAAAACGATCTGCTTGCTAGCCTAATTATCAAAACAATCTGTAACAATTGCAGATTTTTCTGTAACTTTTACATACTTTATTATTTGAGTGTAACTTGATTAGTTTAAATTGTATAGAGATGCAATGTTTAATTTCATACATGGGTTATAAATATGAAACGGTCTTTATCAACAAAATAGGGGGCATCCCATGAATGTTGGTCTAACGTAATAAGAGTGTCGGTTATTTTTTGCTCTTCTACAATATCTCCAAAGATTATTAAAATCTGTTTGTTTGGGTCGGGATACCTGACTTGTCGGAAACAAGGCCTCTTGTATGAACTACAGCAAAAATCAAAACAAAAAAATTGTATACTGGGTTATCTTTTTCCTATGCGTCACTTTGGCTACGTTTTAATCTAATGCGTGAGTCTTTACTTTTTTTTATTATTTTCAAGCACAAAAAACCCCAGAACCACCTAAAAGAGATTGTGGAAAGGCCTCTGCAGTAGGACCATTGACGCCGCTTTACAATAGTTTTCAAGTGGAAAAAAGGAGATGCTAACAATGAGATACATTTACACACTGTGGAAGCGCTGGTAATTTGTTATCGTGATGATTTATGAACTGTGTTGAACATATACAGCAAAAAAAAAAAGCTTACAACATCAAAAAGAGGCTAGAGGAAAATATGATTTGAAAGAAAAACTTGCAATATGGATTTTCTTTTGGTGGGTGGAAACATAAATAAAACCAATAACAAGTATTACATAATATTAACTGGATAAAAGGTAACAAAAACTTAATGCAATTGTTTTTTGTGTTAAGTACATTAAAGCTTTGGGCCATTTAACTATTTGTGCGAGAAAGCCCTTTGTAGATGGCGCTGCAAAGGTCATAAATTTTATTTTCAAAATATATAATTTGAAATTTGATGGATTTACCAGTAAAATTACAATTTAAAATACACAGAAAAAACTAAAATCTAGTTTAAATTAGCCCATTTAATCATTGCTTTAAAGCAACACCGACTTATAAGGCCCGATAAATTTGGATACGAGCGAGATATAATAATGCAGAGTCATTCCAAAAAATTCCGATTCGATGTGCTTGGATTTTGTTGAAAGTGAGCACATCGGTATTCAAAGTTCCTATGATACATGTGAAGGGTAAGAGTAGTGTGTTCAAGTGCTGTTAAAAGTATTTTTAAATATATTTCCTGAAAGGTGTAAAATCGGTGCATTTTCCCGTTAATATAGCTCTACCGCCTGATGTCGCAGAGTAATTCTGAGACCACATTTGGATTCAACGTATCTTATACCCTTAGGAAAGTATACTTTAGTTCTAGTGTCAAATATTTTTCGACCTGAATTTTTAGGTGTCTAAAGTACTTACATGTACTCACGAAGTTTTAGAAAAGCTAGAGCCTCCATAATAGGCAGAGCTTTAACAAAAACCCTATCAATCATCAATTTTGCTTCATTCTTGTCTTCTTTTTTATTTCAAACAAATTCTTAGTGAATACAATTAAAACTTAAATTAAAATTTGCAACAAAAAAAACACCAAAAATGGGACAAAACTCAGCCAAAATTAAAAAATGGCAAAATTTAAAGAATAAATTACACAGAGGCAAAATTGGGAAAATTGGAAAACAATCGTCGAAATTGAAAAAATCGTAGCGATTTTAAAAAAGTGATTATTTAAAAAAATCGACAAAACTTAAAAATGGCAAATACTTGAAAAAAATCACTAAAATATTAAAACTTGTCAAGATTAAAAAAAAGAATTTCAAAAAAAAATCGCAAAAATAATTTAATTGAAAGTGAGTTTGAAATCAATCAAAGGTTTGCTTAAAATTGTACTGACAATATTTTTTTCCGTGTAGTTTTGAAAAAAAAGCAAAAAGATTTCTATCGTCTTAAGGAAATATTAAAAACAACTTTAAAAGAAGTTTACATAAATATTTGTGTATAAATACCTGACCATTTAGCAAATTTTAAATGCAAACTACACGTATTTTTATACTTAAGTTTTTGTTGCTAAGATTTTTAAACAATGATCGCATAAGTGCGATTTAAGGCGATATTTACAGCACGTTTCCGCATTTAAGCTGTGTTTTTTTGTTTGTGTTGTTTGTTGCTGGTGCTAGTTTTCATACACTTCTTGTGATCAATTGTAAACCCTTTGGGAATAAAGTTTTTTTTTTTATAAAGCAGATCAATATTTTCTTCATTGTTTCGTTTTTTTTTTTTGTCTGGCCAAAGTTAAAGTAAACACTTTGCCACAATTTGTTGTTCAATAATATTTGTGTCTAATATACTGTCAGATACCATCTTTTATATGCTGTTGTTGTTGGCTTAAAGTAAACAGTTTAAACTGAGCGCCTTTTAGGTATTTTCAGATTTTTTTTTTTTTGTATGTTGCTATTGATATCTAAATACAATTTTTATTTGCCTTAGAACTCCTTTTGAATGGTCTAGTAGTATTAAGAATTATTATGTTAAAAAGTGAGATAATATTATTTTTATAGTTTCATGGAGAAATGGCTGTTATTAAGAATTGTTGTTTTGCAAAATAACTGAAGTGTTAAATTGAATAGTTTTTAATGAATGAGAAATTCTTAAGAAAAATGTATAAAGGGTGATTTTTATACAGGTATAGAACTTTAAGTTGGCAACACTTTTTTAACTGGTGGCCATTTTGTCAGCTGTCAAGTGATTTATGTTTAGTTTGGTTTGGCATTTCAACATGAATACACTGACGCATGAACAACGCTTCCAAATTTTGCAAATTGCCGTATTTGGAGTGAAAATGCCGTATGCAAATGCCGTATTTGGAGTGATGATAATCCTAAACTGTATGTTGAGACACCGTTACATCCAGAAAAACTGACTGTTTAGTGTACTTTATCGGCTGATGGAATCATTGGTCCGTATTTCTTTTGAAAACGATGCTGGTCAGTACGTCACAGTCAATGGTGACCGCTATAGAGCCATGATTACTGACTTTTTCGTTCATCAAATGAACCACCATGATGTGCAGGAGCTGTGGTTTCAACAAGACGGCGCAACATGTCACACAGCTCGTGCCACAATTGATTTATTGATGGAAACGTTTGGTAACCGCGTAGTTTCACGTTTCGGATCCGTGAATTGGCTTCCAAGATCGTGCGATTTTAACGCCGCTGGACTATTTTCTGTGGGGATATGTGAAGTCGCTAGTCTACGCCGATAAACCCGATACGATTGACCACTTGAAGGACAACGTTTGCAGCGTTATTACCAATATACGGCCACAAATGTTGGAAGTCATCGAAAATTGGACCTCCAGATTAGACTACGTCCGAGCCAGCCGTGGCGGTCATATGCCAGAAGTCATATTTAAATTATAATGCCAGAAGATTATCTTTCAAATAAAATAAATTTCATGTCAATTTAAAAAATTCATCTTTGTTTTATTCCATTTCAAAGTTCTATACCTCTATAAAAAACACCCGTTATAAGCATATCTTATATCACACACAAAAATATGTTTTATAAAACAGTAGATATTTTTATATCGTAAATTATATGACTTATACGTCATCATATATGATTACATATTGTGTTATATATGAGAATGTATTATTATATATGACAATAGATCTACCATATCTTATTATGTATATCAATTATAATAATATATCGTTATATATGTTTGCACATAAGAAACATATAATAAGATGAGGCCATGAATGACACCATACATAATCATATATTATAATATATTTTCAGATGAAAAACCATAAGACCATATATAAATTTTTTTACTCGCGAGAGGAAAAATATATAAGAAAACGTATTTTTGTTAACGGCCTTTGAGGGTTAATACATTTTTGTGTAGAAACATGCTTGAAATTAACGAAATTCAGATTTTTTGTACTCATCGTTAAAGTACTCGAGAAGACAAACATTTTGATACCAATATTGCCCATGCTGTATGTTAGGGTTGCCATTTATTTTAAATATTTATAATAATTGTAGAAAAGCTCTTCGGCACAAATGCCGAACAGTTAAGAATTTTGAAAATAGCTCAGACACCCCCTCGATTACATTTAATAGGCATTAATATACATATTTTTAGCGTAATTCAACTAAAATTCTTTCACAAAACGCCAGTTTTATTGTCTCTTAAAACAGATTTTTTTTAATAACAGAAATGCTTGAAATTTATAGGACATGATTTAAACACCAGTTTATACTTCTAAAAAATCTTTCATTTGGAAAACAATTTGTCTCAAATTTGTCTGCAACAATTGAAAATAAATCGAACTAACTGAAAATGGGGCCATTTTTTACCCCACTTTTTAATATATTGCCGGTCAGGAGAAAATTTCTTACAAATATGAATGCTAAACTGTCTCCTCCTCTAGCATTATGCTGGTAGTCAGGAGAACATCAAACGATTAGTTATCTCATGATATCAGCGCTTGAAGGGCAGCCATGATAGAATAGTCTAAATGAAATAGTTTCTTCATCCTAAGCTAATTAGAGCCTCCTTCAACTTTCAAGAGCTGCGAAATGCGTGGAAGTCATTATAGACTCTAACTTTTCGTGGAAAGGACGAAAAAGACGTTATCTGATTTTACACGAGCAGAAATACATATGGAAAGATCTACTGCGGCATACTAATGCTGGATGAACGTAGTATTCTAGTGGGCGGTAAACAAAAAATAAATGTTACTCTCTCACAGTCAGTCAGCGGCTCGACAAAAAGTACAATGCAATGGCATATGGATCATATTAATGGTGATATCTTTGTTGGCAGACTTGCCGTTTCGAAAGCCTTGAAATCCCGGACGATCACACAAAAACCGATTCATGGTGACAACCAAATCTTTAGTCAATTGAATGTTTCAGTTGTAGTAAACCAATTCTTCAGTTGAGGAAAAATATTATCAGATAACAGCTATTTGACTATTATAACAAAATTTCCTTAGCTTTAAGGAAAAAACTGTGATTAAAGAAAGCAAAATTACGTTGAAGCAACTGAACCAGCCGATTTGCATGATAACATCGAGGAACTGTTCGATGTTGTCATGTGGGGAAACAAAATCGAAGACCTATTCTAGGGATCTTTGTGGACAGTCTTTGAAAGCCTTGAAATCCTATACGATAAGATCACATTGTACGAGCGACTGTATTGTATGAAGGACTGTAGCTGAACAATTCGCAGCGAAGGGCTCGAAATCGGTCAGGGATTCGATGCAAATGGATGTTCTGGTGGAGCTATTCGAAATGATCAGGGGATATATCGGATAAGAAAATTTTTTATTAAGAGAAGCAGCACTCAAGAAATTCTTCCCTTTTATTATTGTTGAAAAGGGGAGAGAGGAGATATGATAAGTGGCGAAAAATGAAGGGCTTTAAACATCGCAACACTGTTATTGTGCAAGATGATAAGTCTTAGAATAGTTGTGGAGCGCCATCTGATGCATAGTTGGCGAACTTGTTGAAGGCTTTAGTTCTTGGAACACTCAAGAAGGGAGAATAAGATTTAATCAAGATAAACGGCTTTGAGTGTTTGTAGAGTACTTCGGGCCTATGACTGATACGTATGGGTTTCCACATGGAGAAGCTTATAAGGAACCGCTATCGGGTACACAGTCTCTCATTCAACTTAACATATCCAAAACTGGCTGCTTGTGAATTGTATTTTATACTAACATTTATATAACTGACCCTTTTGATATTCTCTCCTACCATTCTGCTTCCGCCACTTTAGTTTCCTTCTTACAGCATAATTTTTAAAGAATTCTTATGAAACTGATCACCAAGGTTAACATAACATCATTGATCCCAACCACTTGTGTGGGCGTTTTCACTCCATACACAATATATTAACCACATTCAAAAGGATACACTTTCGCTAACCACAAACGCGAAATTTAAGTATATTTTAACAAAGCCATACATAAAATTGATGAAATACCAGAATTACAAATAAAAAAAAAAGAAATACTTGCACACAGTGTTAAGATTTTCGGCAAGTGATCCCTAGAATGCGTTGGTGGACCCCACACTTGTAACATGTTGCTGATGTGTGAAAAACCACAATAGTGGTTTAAACAACTTGTTAATACGATTAAATTAAGCATGATAACCACAAATAAAAATATCACAGTCATGTTTGTTGTAATATCAGATTACAACTTACAACAATATGAATAAGATCAAATTACCAAAAAGGTATAAAATGAATTAATATCATGATGATGACTTGCAACAATCATTTACACCCTCAACATAAACAAACAACGACAACGATGCATGGATGGGATAGATGGATGAATGAATCGATCGTTCGATCGACACTGCCAACAACATGTTGTTGTTGTTCACATGATACACTTGTCATGTGTCAAAGTAAGTAACTGAAAGTGTAGCCGAGTAGAAGAATTTGAAAGTGATCGTGTGCCAAGTGACATGTTCAAAAACTTTTAGTTGATTTATGATACCGAAAGAGAACAAAAAAACAACGTTGTGCCTCATCAGCAACATCATCATCAACAACTTTAAATATTGCTGCTTTCTAGACGGATGAATGGCCAAAAAAAGTCGACAGTCTGATAAACAACAGGTAGTATATTTCTTGTTCACGATTTCAATAAAAGGTATGAATGAAGAAACGATTGTAAATAGTGGATCAATGTCATTAGAACAAAAACAAAACACGCCTCGTGGGAAGAGGTTTTAAAGCAAAAGTTTGAATATCAAACATGTTTTTCTTGATTATGTATTTGGATTATCTCAGAACCATGTTGCCTTAAAAATCAATATCTGGTATACAGTTATGTTGTGTGGCAATTATTGACCGGATGTTTTCTAAAAATAATGCACCATTTCGGTTTCTTTTGCGAAGTTGCAGCGATTCATATTAAAATTTCCCTAGTTTTATGTCTGAAATAAATAATAAATCCATTTCAAGAAGTTATGATATTGTACTTAGGATAGTGACTAGACTTAGACTATCCTTTACTATATATCATTATAAATGCACTTGAATAGGCTTTCCAACGATGCCAGTTAAACCTAACTATGATGAGTCCTTTTTAGGATAATCGTTAAGAACCTTCCAAACTTTGAAGATCTACCCACTTTAAATAGGATCGTGACCGCCAACAAACTCAGCGTGGACTTTTTTAAAAGCAGTCATTTCGGTTAATTTTAATTATGCAAAAAATTCAATATTTTTGATATTGACAACCCTGTTTTTTTACGTATCAATTGTATATTTTTTTTTTCAGGAATAATTTTGGACATAATTTATTTTTTTGTATCTGACATAGTTTTCGAGATAATTGTAAAATTTTAATTTTTCTTTAAATTCAAAACAGATTTTTGCAAAAGGTGCTCGATCCAAGATTTTGATTTTTATCGCAAAATTTTTTTGTGTTCGCAGTTTTGTGGTAAATCCTCTTCCGACGAGGCGTGAAACAAGTTTAATAAGACTTTACTTACGTCTGTTTAAACTTTTCCCTTTCTGTTCATTCTGTTGTATGACACTATTTGAGAGTTCTACACTTCACATTTTGTCAACCTTAACTAAAGTGGCATTTTCATTGAAGACATCTTTAGAAGACAGAGAAGAAAAGAAGCACAACGAAATATTGAATTACAGTAGCACTTACAATCAATCAGTCAGTCAGTCACTTTTTCACTTTGCTTCTGCGTAACTTGTTTTTCCCAGACACAAAATAACGTAAATGCGTTAAATATCTGACGCGAACAGAAACCAAACCACTCCATACTGCTACTTTTGTCGTGATTATAGTTATTGTTGCAGTTGCTTGATTTTGTTGTTGAACGATCGGTAGTAGTTCTTTCCAAGCTTATGATGACTTAACGTTTAGTTATGGTCTTTTGTTATTTATTCTCCTAAAGATGGATTTTCACATTTGCAGCGTCACTTTAGTAGTCCAGTATTTAATCATTATAATTTAAGGCTATTAGGAAATACAAAAAAAAATAACTACACTCAAAAATTAAGAAGGTAGAAATTACTAAAAATGTAGTCAAAAAGGCGATGAATGTATTGGTCGTAAAAATTACTAACTATGTAGTCAATTTTAACTATTGATAAAATAACTACTATGGTAGTAAAAAACGGCGGTCAAACACAACTAACCTTAAATGAATGCATAAACCATAAAAACGAGCAACAAAAAATAAAAAACAATGAACATAAAACGACTACATAAGTTGTAAAAACTAATGTTTTTAACAGTAATTTTTTTAATAATTTAAATATATTTTTTAATAAAAAAAATATTTTATTTCTTTTAATTACAATAAAAGTTTGTATTCCCGACATCTTATTTAAAATGCAAAGTGAAAATTCAAATTGGTACTCCAGTTATGACGTTTTTATGCATTGGGAGATACAATGAAATTTTTTAATTATTATTTGCAAACTATGAACATATTAATAATAAGAAAACTCGACATAAGCTTATATTTTTAACTGCTTAATTATGTAGTCAAAATAAAAAAAAACAATTCACCTGTTCTGTCGAAATTAAAAAACACATGCAGAACGGACGTATATATACAAGGGGGATCAATAAGTCCGTGAATTTTTGAATGAAACACAGTTTTTCTTGCAAAAAAAAATATATTTTTTAACATAGAGCAATTCCATATGAAAGCGATCACCTTTTGGACGACCCCTCTCCGATTTTAAAATAAATAGTCTCAATCGATTGCCCAGCAAAAAATAATGTACCTACATATTTTTTTTTTTTTATAGTGACTGGTTTAGTGGTGGTGTCCACCACTGTCATGTGACAAAATTGAAGAATTCTTCATAAGGGACCTCATTGAAAGTTGTTTTAAAAAATATACGGAAATAAATATTATAAAAAGTCATCGAAAATTGGACCTCTAGACTAGACTACGTCCGAGCCAGCCGTGGCGGTCATAGGCCAGAAGTCATATTTAAATTATAATGAAGATTATATTTTTGAATAAAGTAAATTGCATGTCAATTTAAAAAATTTACCTTTGTTTTATTCCATTTCAAAGTTCTATACCTCCATAAAAAACACCCGTTATAAGCATATCTTATATCCCACACAAAAATATGTTTTATAAGTTAGTAGATATTATTATATCGTAAATTATATAACTTAACCGTCATCATATGTATATGATTACATATTGTGCTCTATATGAGAATGTATTATTATATATGCCAACAGATCTACCATATCTTATTATGTATGTATATCAATTTTAATAATATATTGTTATATATGTTTGCACATAAAAAAATATAATAAGATGAGGCATGAATGACACTTTAATGAGGCTTTAATTGAAAAATAAAATTTTCCTAATTTTTCTCAGAAATTTACCTTTTTTCCCATGAAAATTAAATTTTCCCATGAAAATTAAATTTTCCGATTTTCCACAGAAGCTCCTAAATTTTCCGGCTAATTTTTTTTTTTTTTGGATTCCTCATAATTTTTGCTTTAAGAATCAGCAATAAAAAAATGGGCCCCGACTCCTTGTTTGGACAGGAGAAAGAGCATTTAAGAGACCACCTTGTTCTCATTGTTTTTATATTTTTATAATTGAATTATTTTTAATTATTTAACAAGAAAAATTAGGAAAATTTTATTTTTTTCAATTAAAGCCTGATTCAATACCTTTCCAATGAGCTATCACTCGTTGCGATCGCTTTAGTATCAATGAGGTCGCTTAACTTTCAATGAGGTCCCTTATGAAGAATTCTTAAATTTTGTCACATGACAGTGGTGCACACCACCACTAAACCAGTCACTATAAAAAAAAACAAAATATGTAGGTACATTATTTTTTGCTGGGCAATCGATTGAGACTATTTATTTTAAAATCGGAGAGGAGTCGTCCAAAAATTTGCCAATTTTGATCGTTTTCATATGGAATTGCTCCATAATCTCCTTTTAGCACAATACTTCACAATACTAGTTCAACGTTTCTCCAATTTTTGTATCCCTACCAAAAAATAGGATTTTTCGAGGTCCACAAAATAGGCATTTGTTTGATCAATAATTTCATCGTTGGAGCTAAATCTCTTTCCACCGAGCCATTTCTTTAGGTTTGAAATACGAAATAGTCACTGGGGGCTAAATCCGGAGAATAAGGCGGATGATGGGTACCAATTCGTAGCCCAATTCATGGAATTTCGCCATTGAGACTACACACGTGTGCACCCGTGCATTATCTTGATGAAAAACAACTGTTTCCATCACCTTATTTTCCGACAAACTTACCTTGGCCGTCTTCGGAGCCGGTTCACTGAGAGAAACCCCTTGTTTAGACTGCTGATTGGTCTCCGGAGTATTGTAATTGATCCATGTTTCATCAACAGTTACAAAAACTCATTCGAATTGCGGTTTAACAACTCCAAACAATCCTTTGAAGTTGTCACACGATTACGTTTATGGTCAATTGAGAGCAAACGCGGAACCCATCTGACAGCTTTCTTAAACCCAACTGATCATTTAAAATCAAAACCACACTGCCATATGAAATGCCTATGGCATCGACAATCTCACGCACTTTTACTCTTCGATCGGCCAACACCGAAAAAATCCACAATATGATTTTTTCGACATTTTCGGTTGTATTGACCTCAACTCGCCAGTCCAGAACGTTCAGCGTCATTTGTACTTGTGCGACCACAACGAAAGTCAGTAAACCACTTTTTACCATTGAAATCGATAGTGCAGAATCCATAGTATTTATCTAGCTTTTCCTTGGGTTGATTGACGGTTTTTTTCGCAAAAAATAATGTTTAATAAGCACTCGAAATTCACTTTTTTCCATTTTTAAAAAATCCACGAGGTTTTATGGTTTCAACAGCCTGTTAAACGCATAGAAAATAACGGAACTTGCTCAAAACTTGACAGTAGTCTATTAACAGGGTGGGAGCAGTGTTGCATTCATATAACTACGAGGGAAGTTTGAAAAGTCACGACTTATTGATCAGCCCTCGTACGTCTTACGCACCAGAACAGAGTTTTGATAAAACGTATATATACGTCTTACGCAAGTAGAGAGGTTAAATAACTAACAAAAATTAAGTGTTTACTTCAAAATTACTGTTTAGATAGTTGGTTATTAAAATACTAAAATAACTGCTCAAAACAAGTACAGTATTTTCAGTTAGTTATTTTTTTTTTTGAAAAGACTGTCTAAATTAGTCTTTCTTCATTTTCTCATACAACAATACAAGTTAAAACAACTGCTAGTGCTTACTACCCTAATGAATTACCCTAAATAATTACTGTAAGAATATTCTGAGTGTATATATCGCTGGCATTCTTTTTGTATGCTGCAAACATTGTGTTGTAACGACAATGATTATGATCAGTTTTGTGCTGCCACTTTTTTATTAGAGATTCTTAATATTTTTATTAAGGTAATTTTACTGAAAAATTATTACACAAAAAATAATATTGATGAAAATCTGTAACAAATGTGCAGTAGAATGCATAAAAATTTGCATAACAGCATATTTTTTGATTGAAATTAAATTATATGTTTTTATATAATAATGTTTACTTAAAGTGCATATATTTACATAAATTATTTAAAAAAATAATATTTGTACTGCTTTAAGGAATTTTGGAGACAATTTTATAGTTTTCTCAGGAAAATTATTTTTAGTTGGCAGGTGTAATTACGGTTTTGTGACAAAATTTAACTATTGTATTTAAAAATTAACTGAATTCATTCATTTTTGGTTCAGTAAAAAATTTAAAAAAAAAATTTTAAATGGAAGCTTAAATGCCCAAAAAAAATATAGGGGAATGGTTTGCAGGTTGCTACCAGATAGCTTTTTTTGTCAAAATTCATCATATAACACTGTGCAACAAGAAAAATCAGCCGCAATGTTTCCAATAGGAAATGAGAGTAGACCATTAACTAAACCAAATCGCCAAAGGGTTTTGAAAAATTAGTATTTTTTATGGCTTCTTGAAGTTGGTATAAATATTTATGACCATTTTTCCACTAGTTATGAGCAAAATCAAAATCTATATATACAAAATTGAATGTGTGTTTGTTTATTTGTTTATTTGTTTGTTTGTACCTTATAGGAGACCAAACCTCTGAACCGATCTTCCTGAAATTTTCACAGCATTTAACTGCGGACTCTTGCATGATTAATAGGGTACTTTTTTTCGACCACGCCCACTTTTATAAAATTATGTATTTGCTCCCCATATAGTTTTTAACAGATTTACTTCAAATTGTATACACATTATACTCCAAGCGAGGTATAAATAAACATTTCTTACATCACGCCCCCTTTCACGCCCCTTTTCGCGCCAAATTTTGTTTTGAAAGTTTTAAACTTTTTGTTCTCTGTACAAATTTGTTCCTTCCAACGGATTTTTTTTATTTGGTAGTATATTGCTCTTAATACTGTTAACGTCGCCATATAACTATGAACCACGCCCACTTCACCGCCCCCTTTTTTTTTAATTCAGATACTTACTGATACCACTAACAATGTTTGCTATACAAAATACTTTTTTTTGTGATATGTATTACCTCAAGTTTTTATACACTTTTTATCTACAGGTAAGGTAGCCATACATTTTTTTATTACCAAATCCCCCTTTTTCGCCCCAATTTACCTTAAATGTAATTAATCTGCTTTCAATATCTATATATAAAATGGAATGTGTGTTTGTTTATTTGTTTGTTTTGTACCTTATAGGAGACCAAACCTCTGAACCGATCTTTCTGAAATTTTTACAGCATTTAACTGAGACTCTGTCATGATTAATAGGCTACTTTTTTTGACCACGCCCACTTTTACGCCCACTATATACTAAACATTATATACTCCAGCAAGGTAGATATAAACGTTTCATACGCCAGGCCTCCTTTCACGCCCCATTTTGTTTAAAAGTTTAATCTTTTTTGTCCTCTGTATATTTATAGAAAAGTTATTAGCCTTTAATAAAATGTTAGGCAAGACAACGTCTGCCGGGTCAGCTAATTAATACAAATAAAATTTAACAACGTTTGCCGGGTCAGCTAGTAAAATATAAAATATTTTTTGGAATATAATTGTCTGTACTTATTGTTTCATTAAACTCTCTGTCGAAAAATATATTTTTTAATATATTTCAAAAAATAGTAGGCGAGTTGGGCGTGATCAAACACAAAGAGATCATCGATTTTTAGTAGAAATACACTGATAGGTTTTCTGAGCAATCCAAACAATTCTGGACCAAATTCATTAGAAATCCAATTTATGGGCTACAGAATAGGGGAATTCATTTTCGGAATTTATTTTGTAAAAAAAAAGAATAGATTTTAATGAAATAATTTTAATTTTTCTTTTATGAAAAAATTTTATTTAAATATTGTGTTTTCTGAGTTTGATTGCAATTACAAATTCTATGTGGTTCGAGGTCTTTTCGATGTTGATGGGAGGTTAAAATTTTAGGCTATGGAAGTAAATTCAGCTGATTGTATTTGATATTAAAAAACTAAAAATCAACGTTTTTATCTGCCAAGAGACACGGGAAGAAGTTGGTATATTTAAAGCAAAAATTGCACAATTTGTTCAAAAAAATTTAAAATTGTTCAAAGTTGAAAACATTGACTTTTGTTTATTTTACAAAACTTTTCGTTGTTTTGGCAATAATTTCGTATTTTAATGCATGTATTATTATGAGCGTATTCTTATGGCAAATATCAAAATAATAATTTACGGATTTTCAGAAGAAAATAAGAAAACTTATTTCTGAATTTATGACTCGACTTTACACTACAAAATTTTACTTTGCTCAAATCATAGAATAGTTTAACAATTTCTCTTAGAACTAAACTAATTAACGATACTTTAATTTAAGAACAAAATCAGTGTATTTATGGTATTTAAAAGACTTAGATCGTCCTCGAATGACATGCATTATTATTATATATAACAGATAATTAAGTCATTCAAGTCATAAATAATCAAACCAAACTACAACGTACAACAACAACTTTCTATGTTGCATCAATTGAAAGCTAGGATAGAGATGAGTTCATTTCTGAAGATAGTTCAGCGATCGGTTCAGTTTTTAACAAATAATTGGAAACAAAATGACGCTATAGCTGTGAAACTCACTGTATAAGTCAAAATTAAATCACGTCTCATTTCCCAATTCATTGATTTATATTTAACTTTTTTTTTATACTTTGAATAGGAAGCAAATTGTAGCGCGGATTTTCAAAGAATTTTATAAAGTTGTATCAAATTATATATAACGTGATCAAATTAGATAGACCCATTTTCAGGCGCGTGTCCTGGAAAATGTTATGGGGACGGAAGTTGGAGTATTTATGATTAACTTTTTCAATTTTTTCACATTTTTATACAGGAAAATTAAGTTTTGAGGGTGGAAAAGTCATATGAAGGGGTTCATTGGCTTAGTTCCAATGCATTTTCAAGCCATTCCTGAAGAGTTTTATAACTCAAAGAACTTCTTAATATTAAAAAATTTAATGAAACTGTTTTATAAATTCTATAAACGCCTCATTGTCGGCAGGATTCGTTAGTTTTATGAATATTTTCATTAATTCTACAAACATTTCATAAACATTGACTTTAATGAAGCCTGTTTCATGGTTCTATGAAAGTTTCAATGGACGAGTTCCAGTGACAGTTTTCATTAAGCAATGAAGAAATTAATTGCTAAATTGAAGATAATTCGCTCAGTATTTGAGTTCATCTTTTAGTATAATAGATTAAAAATGATTTGTACAAAAGTTTCAGCCAAAAAAGTTTATATTTGCGAAAGTTATTTTAACAAACACCGTCATTACAGTAGATGTATAAAATTTCAAATTTATTTTAAAATTCATACAAATATGTGAACATTTTTAAAATAAAATTGGAAAATATTTTGTAGACATTCACTGTAATGATAGAGTTTGTAAAAATAACTCTTGCAAATATAAAATTTTCTGGCTGAGTTCTGGTACACATAATTTTTTAAGCTATTTACATATTAAAAGGTGTCGTACAAATTTTAGGCACATTTCACGTTTTCCCCATTAACCGCACTTTTTTTTTCTTTTTTTATGCGAAATAATTGTTCAAACTTGTGTTTTTTGCTTATTCACAAAAATGTTTTGAGCGATTGCGATATGGGATGATAAATTGTGCCAAAATGGTAAAATATAGTAAAAACTGAGAACAAAACTCCAATTTACTTGATAACGTTGCACATTTATTAACCAAATTTGATACCCAAATGTAAGATTTTAAAATTTTATGTATAAAAAACTGTTTTAAAACATACAACACTTAATATATATTTGCGGAAAACTGGCCCATATTAAATCAACTGAAAATATTTGGATCAATAGTCGGTACTCTTGTTTTATTTTTCGAGTTGCGCAGTGTTATTAAATCTAATACTTTTTTTTCACGAAATTATGAAATCTAAAATTTATTTTTTGATCAATGGTGATACTCTTTAACTACGCTGTCATATATTAGCTCTCATTTAGTGAGTAAACTAGTTTATATGAATGTTTGATGTTTTGCATGGGATTGTCACTTCTTTCAAAACGTGTTCTGATGATGAGAACCTTGAAAATTCTTGAAATAGATCTATCAACACATTCCTGAAAGTGGTCAATTAATAAATTTGAAAACAAAAACTCTATAGATTATTTGTTAGGACAATATCCTAATAAAGAAATATAGAGTATGGCCTCGAACTTGAATAATTTTCATTTTCATTGCACAATTAAAGGTCGAAAAAACATATTTTATTTTTAATAAAAATTATATCAAACTTCTAAAAAAATGTTACGAAAAATTTCATAATAGTAATAAAATACAAGTATATAATGAAATTCTGCATTGAATCCAGAAATTGTTTTTCTTTTTTAATACTTAATAATCATATAATTACAAATTATATCCTATTACCCTAACCGAGCACTAGCTTCTATGGCTTTCGGCTCGTTGTAGCGAAAACATACCAGTGCCTCTGGTGGGAATCGAACCCATGACACCCGCACTGATAAGCCAGCTACCAACTAGCCTACCAACTAGCCTACCAAATGGCCTACCAACTAGCCTACCGGCCGCACAGGAAAATTTTTAATCAAATGTTTCATTTATATGATGAAGGATAATTTTTTCATTGTAATATTAAAAAAAAATCTGTAATTTTTTACAGTTTTTCTGCAACGTCATTTTTAACTAACATTAAGTACTTTTTTCTGCTATTTTTACAGATTAATTTTATGTAGGAAAATGCAATTTTACAAGTATTTAAAAATAGTAGCAGCTTTTAAAATAGAATTTCTTCTAAAATTTGCACACAATGTAAAGAATTATTAATATTATTTTTAAAACATGAAAATTATGTACTTTTAGCACCTGTTGTTATTAGTTAATATCATTCTGAGACTCTTTAATTATACTTTTCTTACGCAAAAAAAAAAAAAATTGAAAACACAAAAGAAACTAATTGTTCGAGAAAATCCAATTATCCTCTTATCTACTTACAAAAATCATATAAATGCATATCGGCAAGTGTCTGTCTGCTGGTAAATATGGAGTATCTTGCATAAATATAAGTTATGCATGTACTTACACAACGTACCTAAGCCAGGCTGAAGCAGACAGTAACGCAAAAGGGTTGTAACCTCACAAGCAGCTTAACATGATATGGATGCACTTAACACATCCTTAAGTATTTTTGAATAAAACAAAAAAGAACTGAATTTATAAGAAAATTTCAAAATAGTTTCCATATGTTTTTCAATAAAACCTATTTAACATATACACTCAAAAAAGTTTGACAGTAGGATCTACAGAAAATGACAGTTAAAACCACTGTAATTCGGTTAAAAAGTCGACATAGATAATTAACGTTAAAATTACAAAAAAAAAAAAAAAAAACTAATTTAACTGTTTTAAAACAACTAACAAATGCAGTAAAAAATAACTATAATGTCGTAATAATAACTGACACATTTTAACCAAAAAATTTTGAAGCAACTCAAAAAAATTTGGTAACACTACTGTTATTTTAACAGTTATTTTTTCGGTTTTTAAAAATATATTTTAATAAAAAAAATGTTTTTTCTTTCGATTACCGGTTTAAAAGAATGTAACGTATTGTTAATTATTTTTTTTAAAAAATTCAAATCGAAAAATGTTTAAGATTTTAGCAAATATAATTAAAATTTTCTTTCAGTCTACTAAGATTCAGCAAAAATTTTATTAACTTTTAGCAAGTATTTTTAAATTTTTAATCAACTAAAAGTTAGCAAAATTAATTCACTACTAATTTAGTATCTCGCTAATTTTCAGCAAAAAATTTCACTAACATTATAAATTTTTTTTGCAAGCACCCACTTGATTAAAATTTTGCTGACTCAGCAACACTATTTTTTGACTTTATTAACTTTTTTTGAGTGTACTGTTTACTACACAAACAACTGTCATGTAGAAATGAAAATCATTTTTGAGTGTAGGGTATAGTAGTATATTGAAAACTATTAACCGCAGGCTTAAAAAATAAACAACAAAGCCTGATCTGGCATAAAGTGTCATGTTTGGAAAACGGCAAGAAATAGTTGATGACATGTTTCATATTCATATGTTTTCAAAGCAGAATGACAGTTGGTTGGTTGGTTTGCTGTTGCTAAACTTTAAAAGAAGAACATCATTTAAGATCTAGAATAGTAGCATAATGAAACCCAAACAAAGGGACAGACATGGACAGACTTAATAGACAGACATCATTAATATGTATAAACATTGGCATGTGAAACTATATTCTTTGCTTTGTACATGGTGAAAGACTTAAAAAAAAGTGAAACCCTTTTATATACTTACATAGTCCACCTTAGAATTTTAAATGTGTACTTAAGTCAGAGCTTTAAAAGAAGTTAATCATAACTAAATATAGCAAAAACCTTTAATCTATGTTTTAACAACGATGGTATTGCAAGTTTAATCCTATAATTATATTTAAAAGTAAATTGGCCCACTACTGGAAAACTTGGGTAGAAGAGGGAGCATTCGCCACTTGTTTTAAAGTGCTGAAATTATTTTTATAAGAAATTTTACACATCTTAACATTAATTTTTATGCTTAACCGTATGCGGAATGAAATTGCAATAAATTTTGCAACGCTGTCATTATGCTATCAACTTTAACCTTTGGTTTCGCATCGTCAGATGTTTTCTTATAATACTACTTTATGCAAATTTAGCATATACTTTTTTTGTAAATGACAAAAAAGAAAAACAACTTTTGTAGTTTTTTGATAATTAATATTATTGGAAGAAATCGAAAACAGTTTTCAAAAAAAGTGTTTGGAAGAACTTGAAATGTCAGTGATAATTTGGCAGTCTAAACCCATGGGACCCTAGGCAAAAATTAAATTGACACGCATCCCATAAATGAAGTTATTGTTTGTTAAACATAAAAGTGTTATAAATAAAGTAAAAAGTGATTTATTTTTAAGTTTGTTGTACTCCCTCAAAATAAATTGTAAACAAAAAAAATTAAGAAATATAAAAGAAAATTTTAATGTAATCATAATATGTTTGCAATAATCATAATATGGTATTAAATGATGGTGAAATTCTTCCCCATTAGCATAATATGGTAAGGATAGTTTATATGGTTATGGTGCAAATATTGTGATTGCCACAAACATATTGTGATCATTATAAATGTATTGTGAAATTGTATTTTTAACAATATTTTAATGTGTAATTATGCCGTAATCACATGTTCCAATGATTTTATTTTTCCTAACAAAATAAAATTTGAGCTCAAAAAGAGTAAATTTAGTTATGCATTTTTAGATACTACAATAAAAAATTTATGTACTTAAATTATTTTAAAATAAGTTTATTAAAATGTGTAAATTATTAAATAAATAAATAAATATACGTTTGTATTACTTAAAAAAACATGCTTAACTTTTTAATCCAGCTTCAACAGAATGCTGGGAGAATAATATTGAAATCATACTATGATAATTTATAAACTTTTCCATAACTATAATATGATAGTATTGAGATTAATTGAGAATCATAATATGGTAATCTAATTATGATTAATAAAAAGATAAGAGTATGGTTATCACAACCATAGTAACATTATTGTCGCAACCATGGTCTTCGAATATGGTTACCCCAACCATGTCTTCCTTTGCTGGTATTATCTCCAAATTTAAGATAGATACGAAAAAAAGCTTAAAAGACAATTTGTTCAGTTTTTGATCATGTTTGATCATACAGGTAGTCTCGAACAGACACACTTTTTTGTTATTAGAGGGGTTTAAAATATATATAAAAGTAAGTATATTCTTTGAAAAATTTTTTCAATTGGTGTATTATGTTCTGTTGACTTCAATAAACAAAATATCCGAAAAAGTTTTGGAAAAGTGTAAAAAGTTATGGTTATGTGGGGGTGGTTGCACCTGGCTGAAATTCACCATCCTGACGCTATAGCAGTTCCCCTTGAAAATATTTCCAATGGGGTTGGGGTCCAAATGGCCAAAGACAATAAATAGAGTTTAAACTTACCCATAACTGACAATCCGACATCTCTCCTTAATTAACAATTTTGGTGCAAGAAAATCATCAAATCAATCTTGGATTAATATTTCCTCTCATTTCCGCTGTCTTTTCTAAACTAATGTAAGTTCATTATTATAACGTCATTGTGTCCAAAACCCGCCTAAATATGGACACTTTTACAGTAAATCCATTTGTGAATTTTGCTTCACGAGGTGGTGCAGTTTATCAGTTTAAGGTTGCTCTGAAAAACATAATAATGGAATTTTTATGCATTTCAATGAAAACCAGAATGTGTAAATCTTAAGATAAAAATTAATTTTTCGAAAAAATTTATTGATTTGGTAAAAACAGCGCTTCAAACAAAAAAGTGGCGCATGATCCCTAGTTAAGAACTGTGTTCAATTTAAGAAAGACTTCACTCTTTAAGGTTTTTCAAACTAACGTATCTGCCAATGTAACCAATAGTTACAGCAGCAACATCAGCCGTCGGATGCTTCGTAATTGTATTGCGTGCAACAATTTTTTAAGAAAAAAAAAAAAAATAAAAATGGAAAAACCTACTGTTTTTTATTTTAGAGTTTTATGTGTTTAGCATATGGTACCAGAACAAATACTCTCCAAGAACGACAATACTGAAAAAAAATACTTTCGTAACTTCACAGAAATTGTTTTTGATTTTAGACCTAAAAAATCATTAATTGAAAATTACAATCTCTTTAAATTAATCCATTTTATACCAGATAATTCTCTTTGTGTACAATCATTTCCTGATATCAGCAATACAAAGCGATTTATAAAAAACCGGTAATTCGGTTTTGAAGTGAAAAAACTTAAAACCGCTTTTAAAAAATACGTTTTTTTAAGTATTCGAAGACCGGTATTTTAAATAGGTCGAATATTTGACAACTCTAACTGAAATTCCAAGAAATCTTCAAACTTTTATGGTTCAATTTTAGTGATTTTTTCAATTCTAAACGATTTTTTTAATTTTCACAAAATTTTTAAATGTTTGACGATTTTTTTTTTTTAATTTTTTTCGATTTTTATCATTTTAGAGATAATTTTGCATATTTTTAATTTTTTTTTTAAATTTGAAGATTTTTTGGAATTATGACGATTTTTTTTTTTTGAGATTTTTTTTTTCAATTTCAGCGGCTTTTTTAAATTTTGTTTTATTATTGTAGTTGATACTACAATTTCCTTAATACAACCAAATTCAATTAAAATGTTAATTGTATTTACAAACATATTATAATTCAAACTCGATTTCAGTTATTTCTGTTCGACAATCAGCAGCAATTATCTGTTAAACATCAAACGTATTTATTTGCAGTGTACCATTTACATGCAGTCAGTTGTTGGCTACTTATGGATATTTTCAAAACCATATTCGGCAAAAAAAATTAATGATATTGAACATTTAATACAAATATAATACAATAAGAACAAGAACAAAGAACAAGAGAAACCTAAAATCTAACCAATCATGAGTTCTTTATTTTTCAAGTAGCACTCCACACAATGAATCCTAGTTTAGTTTGGTTTTGCCATTTGCAATGATAAGTCAATGTCACTACTGGTCAGGCTTGCCAGATACATTTTTTCGTTATCCCCAAACAAATCAAAAATATCCCCAATTAGAAAAAAGGCTGAACAAAGTAGTAGAGTTAAAATATTATGTTGGTAAAGACCACTGCAAATGTAGTTAAAAAACAAATCAAATTTCACTTAAGGAAAGGAACGACTTACATTTCAGTAAATTTAACTAACATTGTCATTTGTTTTTTAATGTTCAACAAATTACTAACAATTGTTAGTAAAAAATAAACAAACATTTATTTTTTTTTATTTTTTTTAAACAACAAAAAACTACTGTAAAAAATTAATGTAAAATCATAAAACAGTCATTTTATGTGGTTTGTTTTTTAAATAAACTACAAGTTTAGTAAAAAATTAAATTTGTTCTACAAATGACTAACATTTACATTAAAAATAAAGAAACTGTATTACAACCCAAACAACTATATATTTTTTAAGCAGAAGTTCCCTGAGTGTAGAGTTAAATTTTTTTATTTATTTTGCCCATATTTACCATACTTATAAGACACTTATATTGTTGAATATCAAATCAAAAAATGTCCCCAGCAAATCCCAAAATTCAACAAAGTGAATTTTCAGTTAAGTCAGAGCTTAAATTTGTTGTTAAATAAGCCCAAATATATTTTACAAGGAAAATTGGGCGTTGAATTAATAAAATTATCACTGTTCTGAATACAGCCATATTTAGAATTATTTTTTCGTTCACTTTTCTTAATTCACATACTTTATAATTTTTCAAGGAAACCTTTCGACTTTAATTACTTCAATAAATTTAAAATTATTAAAAGACAAGTTTGATATAATTTTTATTAAAACTAAAAATTATGTTTTTTCTACCTTTAATTATGCAATGAAAATGAAAATTATTCAAGTTCGAGGCCATACTCTATATTCTTTATTAGGATATTATCCTAACAAATAATCTATAGAGTTTTTGTTTTCAAATTTATTAATTCATCACTTTCAGGAATGTGGTGATACATCCATTTCGGGAATTTTCTAGGTTCCCATCATCAAAACAGAGGTGGACCTTGCACATAACAAACAAGTTTTCAGTTTATTTTTTGAATAATGGCGACAATCTTTAATTTCGAGCTCATATATTAGATCTCATGTAGTGATTAAACTAGTTCATATGAATGTTTGATGGCATGGGATTGTTACCGCTTTCAAAACGTGTTCTGATGATAGGAACCTAGAAAATTCGCGAAATAGATCTATCAACACATTCCTGAAAGGGTCAAATAATAAATTTGAAACAAAAAACTCTATAGATTATTTGTTAGGACATATCCTAATGAAGAAATATAGAGTATGGCCTCGAATTTGAATAATTTTCATTTTCATTGCACAATTAAAGGTCGAAAAAAACATAATTTTTATTTTTAATAAAAATTATAACAAACTTGTTATTCAGAATACATATATCAATTAAAACTCCGAATTACAAATTAAAATTCAGAATATAACTATTGATTTTTATTTTTATTGAAAATTGAAAAAAAAAAATATTTTAGGCTTAGAATTTTAGTTTGGAATTTAAAACCATTAATTGAGATTAAGAATATTTATTTTCACTGAAATTTAGACAAATTACATTTATGTTCACTAAAGTTTATTAATTTCCCCTAAAAAAATCTTAATTTTGATGATAATTTCTAAATTTCAAATAGAAATTCTGAATTTCAATTGATAGGAAAACAATCAGAAATATATACACACGATCTATGAAACTTTTTTATGAAATGATGAAGATTTATGAAATCTTTATCATAACTATGAAAACTTCATAAATAAGATAAATAGTTGCTGACTAACGATTTATGAAAAAGTTTTATCTATATAATGAAATTTTTTTTCCCTGAGTGTAAAAAATTTTAACTTTTTGTAAAATATTTTTAGCTTATTATTGAATAATTTAATTGTAAAGTTATTTGTTTGTCTAAAGTATGAATGAGATCTGCTTTTTTCAAGCAACTTTATCAGGGGTTTCTTTTAAATTGACGGATTTTATTGTAAATCTATATTCAATTAAACTATTTTCAAAATTTTGTAATATCCCCAAAAAAAATCCCAGATATTTTTGAAATCCCCATAAAAAATTCCCTGTCCCAAATGTGGGGGACAGGGACAAGTCTGGCAAGCCTGCTACTGATTCCCTTTCCATTAAACCCTGCTGGTTGATTTAAAGTATTTGCAGCAAAAGTGAAAATAATTTTTCCCAATGCATGGTTATTGGCAGTTATTTTTAAAAAGTTTTTTATTTATAAATAATCTTTTATTTTTTTAACAATTTATTTCATTAATTCTGATATGTACTGGTAGTATATTGATTGCTGACATTTGCTTATTAACTTTAAGACTTATTTGATGCAACATGTAGTGGCAAAAACATCAGTTCAACAAGTGCAGATGTATTATTCTTGAAAAAAATCTTGAATATAACAACATAATCACGAATGCCAATTTTAGTATTGGACATTTTAATACCTTAAACCAGTGTTTCTCAACGTGGGGCGCTCGCCCCACTGGGGGCAATTTCAACATTTTGTAAGTTGTTTAACTTTTCTTGTTTTTTTAATATATAAAAATAAAATTCTGTGGAATAAAAAAATCTGTATTTTTATATAATTACTTATATACCATTTCAATCGTCATGTTTAGTAGAAGCCGGATTAGTGTCATTAGTGATTTGTTATTCAAAAAAAAAAAGAAATCGTCTGGAAATCACAAATCACGGAGACTTACGATTAAAATTAACAAAATTAGAACCTGATTTAAAAACCCTTTGAAGCCTGCATCAAGCTCAAGGATCTCATTAATTTTTAAAGTATTTATTATTAATTCTATCTTTATAACAAAAATATATGTACATACATCCATTGAATTAAACAAATTGTTAGGTGTGTTTTTTATTTAAGTACTCTCTATTGTACAGAACAAAATGAGGGGGAACATGGAAATTTTTTTAACCCGGCACGGCCCAAAAAAGGTTGAGAAACACTGCCTTAAACAGTCTTTTTTGTTTAATGTCTTTTGCAAAATCAACAAAAAAGAAACTACTAAATCTTATAGGCCACCTAAGTACTAATTTTGTAAAACCTATTGAAAATTAGAGTGGACATTTAATCGAAAACACAAATACTTTCAATTAATTATTTTACTATTTTCTTTAACTACACTCAAAAAAAATAAGTTAGTACAAAAGTTAGTAAAACGTCTTGTAAATCAGGTATACTATTTTTTAGCAAATTTTTTTGCTAAAATCGTGTTTTCAGCTAAAATTTTTGTTATACTTATTCAGCACTTAACTGTTTTATACTAATGCTTTACTAATATACTAATGTTTTACTAATTAATTTTGCTAAAAAAAAATTGTGCTGATAAGCACATTAATAGTGTGGACGACAACCAGATTGAAAGATATACGCACAATGAAGCAGATGTCGCGGCATGTCAAGATGTAGTAGAGAAGAGGAAAATTATACTAAAAAGCACAACTCTAATAAGACATATAAAAAAATCAACCATGGAAGACTTTTGTATCTGTTTTCCATACATAAAACAAAATTGAGGATTAAAATAACTTAAATTTTGCGTTGTCACCGGCTTGTGAAAATAATTGTCTATTAATAAAATAAAAGACAAAAGAAAATATTTAAATTTAATATGTATTTCTATAATAAATGTTAATAGATTAATAATCTAGTGGGATCAAATTACAAACAAACATATACAGACATGTAGACAGAGTAAAGCGAAAGACAAAGACACACATCTTAGTATGGTTCCTTTTTCTTATTGCAAAAAAAAGAGTTGTTTTTTTCGTTTCGTTTGTTTTTGTTTTTGTTTATTTTTTCGTTTCGTTTCTATAATTATCTTCGGCAGTTGCGTCCTTTAAAAGAAAGCATCATTTAGACAACCATTGATGTAAGTAGTTGAAAGAAAATTTTTGTTATGTTATATATATTTATTTCTATATATTTTCAGATATTAAATGACATCAATGTGGGAAAATGAAATCATGATGCTTGTTAGGAAAAGACCTAACCACGTGGTTGATTACTAAGAAGACAAGAATGGAGCAAAATTGATTATTAATAGGTTTTTGTTAAAGTTCTGCCTATTATATAGGCTCTAGCTTTTCTAAAACTCCGGGTTCTGATGAGATCTTTAGCCAGATCGAAATACTAGTATCAACCTAGCTAATATGTTTGATTTGCTTTATTTTTGTAAATATACGGAGGTTGAAAGCTCGTTATAAATTGAAAATAACATAAAAATAATCTCGATGTATATAAAAACAAAAAACTAATATAACTGTAAAAAATATTACTTGAGCCAGAGTACACACTAAAATTTTTTTATATAAATAGAACATTTTTGGTCTTCAAAGTTTAGTAACGTCATGATGCTTGTTAGGAAAAGACCTAACCACGTGGTTGATTACTAAGAAGACAAGAATGGAGCAAAATTGATTATTAATAGGTTTTTTGTTAAAGTTCTGCCTATTATATAGGCTCTAGCTTTCTAAAACTTCGGGTTCTGATGAGATCTTTAGCCAGATCGAAATACTAGTATAAACCTAGCTAATATGTTTGATTTGCTTTATTTTTGTAAATATACGGAGGTTGAAAGCTCGTTATAAATTGAAAATAACATAAAAATAATCTCGATGTATATAAAAACAAAAAAACTAATATAACTGGAAAATTTTTATATTTCGTAATTATTGTAAATTATTTTTAAAAAATCACAAAAATATATTTTATGATTTTCAGCAAATATATTAACTAAATTACAATTTTTGCGTTTTTTTTTCAGTCTACTAAAATTCAGCAAAAAATTTATTAATTTTACCAACGCTTTTTTATTTCTAATCTACTAAGTGTTAGCAAAACTTTTGCTGAATCTACTAATTTTGTTGCTAAAAATCAGCTCGCTGATTTTCAGCAAAAGATTTTGCTGACATTAGCGATTTTTTTGCTAGCACCCTCCTGACTAAAATTTTGCTGACTCAGCAAAATTTTTTGCTGACTTTACAAACTTTTTTTTTTTTGAGTGTACTACTTATTTTTAATAAATTAAATTTTAACATCGTAGAAAAATTGATTGTTAATAAAACTTCAATTAAAATGTTGTTTGATTTCGTACTCACTTTCAATTAAATGTTTATTAATGTCTTCATATATTTAGTTAGAATATTGTTTTACCTCAAGTCGGAAATTTCTAATATGATCTTGTCATATTGGATTTTATTTGTTGCTTTTCAAAAAGTTTGATAATTTTCCTGATAGACAATACCATTGTTTCATTGGCATCACCCAAATCTTCAGTTGTCTGCAAAAGAAAAGTTAATTGGCTTAACTTTAACCAACCCATTACATACAACAGACAAAATAAACTCTATGAGAATTTTTTTGTCTGCCTTAGTGTATAAACTGCCTGATCTGGAAACCCTAATTATAAAATCAAACTATTTGAAATACAACAATTTTACAAATTCGGTTATTACGAATTTCAGACAGTTTGAACAACTTTAAATTAGTTTTCACAACAAAGTTCGTTTAATTCAACAGAATTTTAGTTGCGACACCCAAAATATTCAGAAACCTAATGTAAATATCGTTATACTAACTGTATTTTTAAGTTGTTACCATTAATATACACTTTTCAATTCGGTTGACATTTTATTTCTCTGTGTGCTGATAAAGTTTTCATAAACTTATGAAACGCTTTATAGAATTAATAAAACTTATTTATTAGTAGTATGAAGATTTTAATAAATAAAATGAAATTTTTCATTAAATATTATGAAAAACTGCATAATTTAATGGCAAGTCTCAATGGACGAGTTCCAGTGAGACTTGTCATTAAAATAGATCTGATGCAGAAATTCTGATGTCTACTACACTCAGGGAAAAAAGTTTCATCATATTAATGAAATTGTTTCGCAAATCGTTTGCCAATTATTCATCAAATGTATGAAGTTTCCATAAATATGATGAAGAGTTCCATAAAAATGTATGACAAATGCTTCATAAACCTTCATCATTTCATAACAAAGTTTCATAAACTTTGTGAAAATAGATTTTTAGTCTAGTCTGATTTAAAAATTAATAGTGTTTATAATTTTTAGAGAAAACGTTTATTATTCTTCTTAACCTCAAGATTTCTAAATTAAATTTGTCAAATGCATATTAATTAAAAATTAATTGCGACTGTCTATATGACGTTAATATAACACTGTAGTAAAATACATTATAAAATTTGCCCTGTGGCGATGTCTCAACTTAAAACGCAAAAGTTGTCAAAACTGAACGTAAAAACCTTACGTCAATCTGGTAACATTGTGAAATAGAGACGGAGGAGATTAGAAAAATAAACATAAAATCTAAAAATAGAATATTTTTGTTGTTAGTGTTGTCACTTCTGAGTATAATATACAATAACAGAAAAAGCTAATAGGAAAGAAAACTGCAATTTAAGCTGCATTACATTCGAGGCCATACTTGGGTGTGATCGCTAAACGGCATGACTTGGTATTGTTACGTTTGTAATGTAAGATGAGCGCAGGTTTGATTCTTACAGCCGCAGGTCATATAGAGGACAATCTGACAATTATTAGACACAAATAATAATACAATTTAAAATCACTGATGAGCCTGTCCATAAAAAGGCAGAAACTAGTCTAGTCTGATTTAAAAATTAATTGTGTTAATAATTTTTAGAGAAAACCGTTTATTTATTCTTCTTAACCTAAACATTTCTAAAATAAATTTTTAATTTTTACGGAAAAATAGTGAAATTTAAAAACCATAAACTTAAAATTTAACTTTTCATTTGAAATATATCATTTGCAATTAAACTTTTTAAAAAACACAAAATCTACGAATAATTATTTAAAATTCTGAAAATTTCAGTTTTTTCTGTGTTTCAATAAAAAGAAATATAGAAGACGACCTTTTAAAGAGAAATAGAAGCTATAACATTATTTTAGGATATGTTAAAGTTTGCCTTTATTTTGCATTTTTCTTTGTCTTTTGCTAAAATTAAATCAAAATTTCAATCCAAAAAATAAAAACAACAAACTACACTTGTTACAACCCAGTTTTCTTGTGGCGTTGGTAGTAAATCACGCATATTTATTATGCATTTAATATTTTATGCAGTTACATAAAAAGGGTGGAATCCTACTGTGTGTTTAGTCCTTAAATATGATTACACAATAATGGAGTTGTTTGTTTTTAAAAACAGGACTTACTATTAAAGGGTGGTAAAGGGTGATTTATCGGCCATTGGAGGTGAGTTTAGTTAAACAAGTTTTGTTAAACAAATTTAAGCATTTACTCTCAAAATCATTCTGAATTGTGAAAAAGATAAAATATTGAAAAAGATCCGCAGAGTATAATATTTTCTTTTTTTATATTAATAATTATTTCATAATAATTGCATTGCGCATTTCAATGTTATGATGCTTTCAACATCACTATATTCGTTTACACAATTTTTCAGGAGCTGCAGAAAAATTCATCCTTTTCCTAATTTAAGTAAATAACACGGTTAGGCTGCTTCTTAAAAAAAACGTCGAATTTTTGACTGGTCAACCCAGGCTTAGATTAAGAATCACAAATATAGATAAAACAAGAACTTTTTCAAAATCTGCAAAAATTAAAAATCATTAATATTTGAAAAAATTATCAAAATTTTAAAAAAGTGCCAAATTTTTAATAAGCAAACAAATTTAAAAAAATCGACAAGATTAAAAAAAAATAATCAAAATTTAAAAAAAAAAAAATTTGCCAAAATTAAAAAAAATCAAAATTGGAAAAAATGTAAAATAATTGGAAACAATAGTCAAAAAAAAATATGAAAACGCTTGAATTGGAAAAAATCATCAAAATTTAAAAAATCTTAAAAAAAAAATCGAAAAATGTTTGATATATTTTTATTAAAAATAAATTTTTTTTTCTAAAAACAGAAAAACTCTATAGATTATTTGTTAAGACAATATCCTAATAAAGAAATATAGAGTATGACCTCGAACTTGAATAATTTTCATTTTCATTGCACAATTAAAGGTCAAAAAAAACATAATTTTTATTTTAATAAAAATGTTATCAAACTTGTATAAAAGACAAAGTACAGTCTAGTTTACTCCCCCTGTTTTTGTTTCTAGACAAAACAAATAAATAAAAAGGAGGAAAAAACAAAAAACGTGTATTGAATATCAACCAAAGGTACATAACAAAAAAGTTTTCAATTTATTTTTTGATCAATAATCATTAACTTCGAGCTCATATATTAGTTCTCATGCAGTGAGTAAACTAGTTTATATGAATGTTTGATGTTTGACATAGGATTGTTACCCTCTTTCAAAAAGTGTTCTGATGATAGGAACCTAGAAAATTCGCGAAATAGATCTATCAACACATTCCTGAAAGGGTCAAATAATAAATTTGAAAACAAAAAACTCTATAGATTATTTGTTAGGACAATATCCTAATAAAGAAATGTAGAGTATGGCCTCGAACTTGAATAATTTTCATTTTCAAATCATAAAAATTTAAAAAAATCATTATGGATTATAAAAACTGGACATTTTGTGTGTTACAAATTCATTTTCAATCAAAAATTTAATACATGATTCACTTTAATTGCAATTTAATTTAATTGAAATCAAACAATAGTTTAATGGATATTTTTTCTATGTGCATAAACTGTTCATTAGGGCAATATAGTGGCGATATTTGTTAACAGAGTCCTAGTTTTTTAATCGTTTTGTATAGCCGAAAAATGGGAGTTTGGTGTATCTTCTAAACTAGCAAAGCGAGAATTACAAAATTTGGCACATAACTTTATTTAATGATCGAACAAAGCCAACAAAGCATTTTGGGTTAGTCGAACAAGAATCTGAGGTCGAAATAGGAATGGAAATATATCCACAAATAAAAAGTTGGTAGTGAAAGGGCTAAGAAACTATTTTTTAAGACTTGTCAGACCAAACTATTTAAAAGTAAATACATTTTTAAGCGATTTTAAATTTTGAACGGATTTACAAAGAGAGATAATTGAGTTTTCCAAATACAGTGGAGTACGCTTATAACGAACACCGGTTATAATGAACTTTTTTTATAACGAACAATTTTTCTGGTCCCAACGCATTTACTAACATGTTTCATACAAAATCATACGGTTATAACGAACTTTTTATACAACGAACTAATTTTTTGGACTCTTTTACGAGTTTTTATACAAAATTTGTACGCTTACAATGAACACACAAAAAAAAATCGAGATTCTAAAATAAAAATTCTGTTGAAAATCTATAAAAAAATTAAAAATGTATGAAACGTAATTTGATGGACGAATTGTTTCAGAATTACAAACAAAAATTTTAAAACTATGAGAGTTTAAAAAAAAAAATGGAATTTTAATAATTTTTTGGAAAATGTTTACCTCATGCCACTTACGTTTTTGTCTAATCGTTCACTAGCAAACATTTAATTTCCCATTCCCCCCACCCTCCCCATCCCTTGAAAACGAGCCTGGTCTACAGCTATAATTTCAAAGATATAGAAGTTATCGAACTTCGCTTATAACGAACTAAATCTTCCGGTCCCAGCGAGTTAGTTAAAACCGTACTAAACTGTATATACATTGGGGTGTCCCCTAAAAAATGATTTATCATTACACCCCCAGTTTTATTGCTCATAGTTCCAAATGAAAGAAAATCGATTTTTTTTGGAAAGCGTTAACCCGTGCCGAACTCAGACAAATTTATATTAAAAATTTCAAAATTCGAAATTAAAAAAATTTATATACTTTAGCTTGGAATGAAAAATGACCCACGAGGTATTTTTTTTTTTTCTTTAAATAACTTTAAATAGTTTTTAAAATGCCTAATTTGCAGATGTCGATTGATATTTTAATAACCCAGTTTAGAAAAGCACTACCATATAAGTAGTTATATAAGTACATATTTGGTAATGGCAAGTACTTACAATTGTCATTACAAATCTCATTACTTTTATATGGGAATATCGTGAAAAATAATGACATTACAAAACACCTTACCAAAAATATGTGTTTACCAGTATGGACAACATAATGAGTTTAAAAATAAGTTTGAAAAAAAACTAAATTGAATAAAAAATATTTTTTTTTCAGTTCTTTGTTTTTATATACATCGAGATTATTTTTATGTTATTTTCAATTTATAACAAGCTTTCAACCTCCGTATATTTACAAAAATAAAGGAAATCAAACATATTAGCTAGGTTGATTCTAGTATTTCGATCTGGCTAAAGATCTCATCAGAACTAGAAGTTTTAAATAAGCTAGAGCCTCTGTAATAGGCAGAGCTTTAACAAAAAATTTATTAATCTTCAATTTTGCTTCATTATTGTCTTCTTATTAATCAAACACGTGGTTAGAGTCTTTTCCTTATTGAAATTTTTTTTAATAAAATGTGCCCATACGGAATTCGAATCCGGACCTCCAAGTTGTCAGTCAACCGCTCTACCAGCTGAACTACCTCGATTATATTACTTGATAGATAAAAACTTAAAATGTCTTGCACAAAATGGCATTACTTTCCAGCTTACAAAAAATCAAAAATAAGTAGTTGTAATTGTATTTACTAGAAGTGGAAAAATAATGAGTCTAAAAATAGATGTTCCAAAAAGTTTTAGATCTTTACTTTATTTTTAAAATAATGTTAAAAATAAGTACTTATGGGTAACGCATTATTTTTTGTATGGAAATAATGGGAAAATTAACTAGTTATTAGTAAGTCCTTATGATGTGTGTTAAAGCAATTTTTCTATTTCTATTCTGGGTTCCTAGATAAAACATATATGGCTTGCTTGCACAATATGTCATTACTTTCCAGCTTACAAAAAGTCAAAACTAAGTAGTTATATATGTACTTACTAGAAGTGAAAAAATAATAAGTCTTAAAATAGATTTTCAAACCATTTTAAGATCATTACTTTATATTTAATATAATGCTAAAAATTAGTTCTTCTGCTTAACGCATTATTTTTTGTATTGAAGTAATGGAAAAATGAGCTAGTAGTCAAGTCATTATTAAATGTATAAAAGTACTGCAGAGAGTAAGATGGTGTCATTACTGGTAGTCTAAAAAGTAATGACATGTCATTACCGTCTCTACACTGGGTTAATAATTTCTTCTTTGTAATTTTAAACTTTTCAATTTTCTTTTTTAACAAAATCCAATTTAAATAATGTATTTTAATTATTTTTCTTTAAAATAAAACATTTTGTCTTATCTTAAGTTTATAATCATGATCACACAGCTAAAATGTATGATTTTGTGTTCCGTTTTTTTTTTTTTATTTGTAAAATTTTTTAATTAAAAAATATTAGCGCTCTATTAATGAAAATTTACAACTTAAACTTAATTATAAAAAAAAAAAAAACTAAAATACAATGCAAAATAACAAAATAAATTGTTTACTTCAGTTTTTTGGGTATAAATAATTTATAATTAACTTGATTTTTTTTTTTCTTTTTATTATTTCTACTTACTGCAATTTATTTTTCGTTCCTTTTTTCCAGTTTGATTTAATATGCATTTCTCAGTGTTTGAAATTAAGTTAAAGAAAATAGTATAAAAAACTATAACAATAACCGCAGCTATGCAAGTAAGTTAGAGCAATCTAATTAAATATTTATAAATTTTTTTAAAACATAAATTGGGTGCGCCTCTAGAGTCTATCTATGCCACACCATATCACATCACCGGTTTTGATTAAGGTTTTATTTCAACCACTAGTTTATTAAAAGAAAACATTTTTTTTTTTTTTTTATAAGATTGACTTGACTTATTTTTCTTACTTGAGGTATTTTTATTTATTATTTTTTTTTTTTTAATTTTTTATTAAAAATATTTTATAATTTTTAATTGCTTGATTATCTAAGAAGTTAAGGTTTCTTTGTGAGTGAGAAAATTATGCTATAGGAAAGGAAAAAGCAGCCCGAATAAAAAAAAAAATAATATGATGCAACAAAGAAATATATCGAATTTGATATAGCCTTAAGTACAATTTGATCCGAAAAATGATGTATCGTATTGTATACTCGTATAAATGAATTATACATTGAGTTTTTTTTGTTTTTTTTGAAGAGAAGCAACACTCAAGAAATTCTACCTATTTATAAATGTGTGTGCTTTTTTGAAAAGGGGATAGTGGAGAGATGATAGGTGGGGAAAGATGAAGGGCTTCAAGCATGGCAACACTGTAATTGCGTGAAATAAGTCTTAGAACAGTTGTCACTCGCCCACCTGATGGAGAGTTCACAGAAAAAACTAAAAACGGGTTTCAATTAAAAAATTGATACTATCAATTAAACCTTTTATTAAAATTAAGAAGGAAAAAAAAAAGAAGTTATAAATAACTTCTACAAAAAAAAAAAATATGATACTCACAAAAAAAGTGTGTGATCTATACGTTGGAATGTGTGTTTTTTGCAATGCTGAATCTGTTTGTGTGTGTGCTTGTTTTGTTTGTTAACTTCAAATGTATTTGGTATTTTTTACTGAAAATTTTCTATTTATGCTTACAGTGTATGAAAAAATAATATGATAAATCAATATGTATTTATATATTTAAAAGTCAATAAAAATATTAATTGATTCAATTAAATATTTGTTTAGAAACAAATTAAATTCAAATCAAATCTTTAATTGGATATTTTAGGTTGATAATTTTTTCTGTGTTGGCGAACCTATTGGTGGGGTTAAGTGCTATGCCGATCGCCGAAATTGAACACACGGGGATACATAATATGGTCTGATTATTAACCCTTTGATGGCCGAACTTAAAACGCTGGGAAAATTTGAATTTTTTATTGGCGGATTCGAGTTTATCGACCCAACATTTCTAAAGAAAAGAGTGGTCAAAAAATATTTTTTTTTCAACTCATTCTATTAAAAAATACATGGGACATATATATCCATCCCATTGGTCGTCAACGTCAAATTTAGCGAACAAATACCTTACCCAAGTAAGAGCAAAAGACGTGTCGACTTTATTTCTATTATCGATTTTAATTAAATTTGCGTGTTACTTAAATCAGAAAGCGCATTCTGTTTCTAGATGGTTAAAAAACTATTTTCCAACGAAAACGAAAAAAACTAGGTGGCGCTTTTTTGGGGCCAATCAAAATTTTCAAAATTTGACCTGTCTTTATTTAAGGTGCACCTAACCGATTTTAATAAAAAATTTAAGAACGATTTATACACGCCCATTTGGTGGCGGCAAGGGCTGAAAGTTAAATTTTTAAATTAAAATGTTCTTAAAAATTATTATCTGTTCGGGACAAATTATATGTGATTGGAAAGCTTATAAAATCTTCTTTCGTATGATATAACTACATTTTCATGTTCCAGGGATAGGAGCGTGTTATTTCACTTTAAAAACATTACCGAAATATCTTAACTGGAAGTTCTGGAATCATAGTTTTTATCATTAACGAACAACTGAAACTAAGTTTGCCTTGCTTTAAAAAAAAGTAAATTTTTTATTATGCCAAATAAAAATAAATTAAATGCAAAATAAAAAGTAAAAGTAATTATTTAATCTGACAAAATACAGTTTTTTTTTTTGTTTTTCGTTAATTCGTGAAATAATACTCTCCCATCCCTGGCAAATAAAAATGTATAGATATTATATCTAAGCACATTTTATAACTTTCCAATGACATATTATTTGTCGCAAACTGATAAAAAAAATTTGGGAAAATTTAAACTAAAAAAATTTAACTTTTAAGCCTTAAAAACAAGAGTTCCTTGCTTTAAACAGAAGTGAATTTTATTATGTCAAATAAAAATAAATTATATGTAAGATAAAAATTAAATTAATTGTTCAAATTGAAAAAATACTGAGTTTTTTTTTTTGTTTTTCGGTCAATTTTAAGTTTAAAGTATACGCTCCCATCCCTGGAAATAGAAATGTATATATTTCATAGGAAAGGAGATTTTATAAGGTTTCTTATGTGCCGAACCGGTAAGTAATTTTTGAGAAAATTGAAGATTAAAAAAAACTTTTTAGCCTTTCCGCCTCCAAAGCGGGAGTGTCTTATAAAAAAATAAAAATTAGCGAATCAGCTCACGTATCAGAATCGTTCCTAAATTTTTTTATCAAAATCGGTGCTCCTAAACTAAAGATAAGACAAATTTTAAAAAGTTTGCTTAGCCGCGAAAAAAACAGCGTCACCTAGATTTTTTCCGTTTTCGTTGGAAAATAGTTTTTAGACCATATAAAAAAAATAGTTTTTAATTTTTAGCAGTTTTTTCTGGAACGGCTTTTTAACTCAATTTATCACTAAATTGAGCTGCGGGGATCTGCCTGAAATTTCTGCATATGAACCAAATATATATATTTTGAAGAAAATACAGACGATGAAGGTGAAGAAGAAAATGATGAAGATAGTTTAAACTTCTTATTAAATTTATAAAAATTAATTACAGAAATCAAATTACACATCAACTTGAAAAGTTTAAATTTAATATAGTCTATGTAGGCAAATCTTTCTTAAACATAATATCATTGAGATTTTATTTAAAAGTAATCATTATAATGCCACAAAAAAGTACCAATATTATTACTTAAATATGGTTAAACATTAAAATACTAATATGTCCCTTAGGCTTTAGATGTGTTTACTTTCATGAAAACTTAATATTTATGGCAGGGGTGCCCAAGGCCTATGCGCTTGGTACTCATTTGTTTTTGTAAAAACACTTTAGCTATAGGCTGTGTGTTTTAATACACATATAGAGCGCTCAGCACTATCAATACGAAATACACAAACAACTTTGTCTTATTAGTTTTTTTGTCGTTCTTCACTGTATACACGCAAGCGCAAAGCTACAACACTTTCGTATGCTTTGCTGGTAAACATTGAAATATTTTTTTCTTTTTTCTTTGTATGTATTGGTTTTTACAACAAAAAATATTGAATAAAAATTAGTTTTTCTTTAAATGTATTGGTGTTTGCTCTTCCATAAGGAACTTTTGGGCACTCCTGATTTATGGTATATCTGAACACAGAGAAAAAAAAGTGCCAACCGAATTTTAAAGTGTATTTTAATGGTTACAACCTATAAATTCAGTTACTACAACGATATTTACATTAGATTTCTGAATATTTTTGATGTTGCAATTAAAATTTAGTTGAATTAACCGAAATTTGTTGTGAAAACTAATGTTCCGTTGTACCAACTGACTGAAATTCGTAATAAACAAATTTGAGACGTAGTAACCGAATATCAGTTGGCAAATAGCTAAATTTTTCTCTTTGTGTGAGATTTTTTTAGTTTTGGCCAAAAAATTTAGCTCGCTTATATGTGCCATGGGATATACATATAAGTCCCATATTGCTTATGTGCCCTACCGAAAGTGGATATATCAATTACAAATATCTCAGTGTTTCTTGAAACTTGAAGTATTGGACCATGTCCAACCGAAAGTTTGTTCCCCTATGTCCAATATTCACTTTTTTTAAGTTTGGGTCACCATATTCAGGTCTGAGACCATATTGGTCCAAGATGTTGGTGGCTTGTGGCAGATCTGATCTGATGGCTACATCTGTTCTTTATCGATACACATCACACTCGGAAAAATCTGTTGGAAAGTGTAGCTGGAACAACAAATACTAAAAATGGGACATATATCAACCGTTCGTAGTCAAAGAGTTAAAAGCCCAATTTAAGTTTAATTTAAGTTTAATTTAAATTTTATATCCGATTAACAAAAATTACTATGATGCAGCAAAGAAATGTATCAAATTTGATAAAGCTTTATATCTAATTGAAATACAATTTAATCCGAAAAATATTGGATCGTATTGTATATAAATGTTTATTGAGTTTGATATAATTTGATACGAGTAAGTTGAGTGAAAATAAATTTGTTAAATTGAATACAGGGCCCTAGATATCAATTTAAATTTAACGTTCAGTCAAATTTCAATTGTACATGCTTAACTATCAAAAATTGTTATGTCAAACTAAACTAAATTGAAAAAAATAATATTTTTTTAGATGGGGCAATACATAAATTTAATTCTGCCAATCCAATTATATATTGCCCGTCTAATAATGTATGACCAGCAAAATGGTAATGGTAATGACAGGTCATTGCCGTATAGATTATCAAGTAACTATAGGCCATTACCTATTGCATGACATTAAAATGCAAACTAGTGACTTACTGATAATGGCTTATAGAAGTGCTTATATGGAATTACATAATAATGAGTTACTATTGATTTGATATTTTTGATTCTAATATTGTATTTATTGTTTTCAAAAATTGTACTAGTAAATTTTAAATTTTTTTAAAGATTTCTTTAAAAAAAAAAACTTAAAGATAACCACTGATTTTGTAACTCCTTGGGAACCACTTAATTTATCATTGAAAGTAACCACTTATTCCTAATAAAAAAGTCATTACTTATTCTTTCACTATGAGTAACCAATCGGGTAACTCATTATTGTCACTTTTTTGTATCGCGAACAAAAGTAATCAAGCGAGTAAATAGCCTGGTAACTAGTGAATCCCTTTGTGCGCTAGTTGCAGGCTTAGTTACTTTGTAATGTCAGTTTTTTCTGTGATATAACATATTGTAGATAAAATTAAAAATAACGTTTTACGAACAAATTGTAAAATTGTATCGTACTATACATGATGTCATACATACCAAAGTTTAGGGCATAACTATAGTTATGAATGTCAAATTTATATGGAAAAATCAGTTGTTAAAGTTAAACTATGGTTATTTTTAGAAAAGTTTAGTCGCCCTTAACTATATTAAATTGTAAAATATTATTTTTATCATATTATTTTTAAAATATCAAAGTCCTAAAATTTTAGTTTGACATAAAAATTTTGATTGTTAATCATAATCAAAATTTTTATGTCACACTAAAATTGTTGGACTCTGATATTTTAAATTGTGATGTCATATATAATTGCAATAGATATTTTCAACAGATATCTTTAATCAAAATTTTCAAGTTGATATTGGGAAGGATGTTATGGAATTAAAAACAAAAACGTCACTTTTTCGCAACTTAAAATGAATTAATATATTTTTACATGGGGCAATACATTGGTTTGTTTAATACTATATATACACACAGAGAAATAAAGTGCCAACCGAATTGAAAAGTCTATGTTAATGATAGCAACTTATAAATTTAGTCAATACAACGATATTTACATTAGACTTCTACATATTTTTGTTGTTGAACCTAAAATTAAGTTGAATTATCCGATTTTTGTTATAAAAACTAAAGAAGAGCCGTGCCAGCCGCCAGAAATTCGTAATAACCGCATTTGAGTCGTAGTAACCGAATTTCAGTTGGCAAATAGCTAAATTTTTCTCTGTGTGTATTAATTTAATTTGCCAATCCAATTATATATTGCCCGTCAAATATCGCATGGTAGAATACATTGCAAGATACAATCAAATATGCCGTTTACGAAAAATTACAGTGTCAAGTAAAATTGTATCTTACTATACGTGATGTCATACTTAATTATATTCATTTTACAAAACTGGATCACATTATATAAGATAATATAATATTATTTTTACTCGGGCAATGGTAATTTTTTCCATCTAATGGGGGGCATTTTGTTTTAGACCGACTGTGTGTACTGACTTTGTTTTTCAATTTTAATAAGGGGGGTTTTCTAAAAGCCTTGGAAAATTGCATTATTTTCCTAACTATATTGATGAAATGAATAAAAGGTCGTTAAAAGTTTTGATTAAACATTTAGAATGAAGAAAAACAGAGTTAACAACATAATATAAATAATTTAGAAATAGTGATCAAAAATTATATTCAGTCTTCACTCAAAATAATACGGCGGTAATTTAATAGAAATTGTTTCTACTTTTAGCTTAAAAAATAAACTATTTAAAATTAAAACAAAAAAAAAAACTCAATTGAAAATTATACGGTGCAACAAAATTAACCAAATTCAATATACCCGAGTAAAAATAATATTATATAATCTTTTATAATGTGATCCAGTTTTGTACAATTTAATATAGTTATGCATGACATCATGTATAGTAAGATACAATTTTACTTGCAACTGTAATTTTCGTAAAACTGCATATTTAATTGTATGTTACAATATGTTATACCATACGTTATTAGACGGACAATATATAATTGGATTGCAGAATTAAATGAATATATGGTATTAAACAAAACAGTATATTGCCAAATGTAAAAAAACGTTTAAGTTTTCACAAGAAAAGTCACGTTTTTGTTTTGAAATCCTTAATATCCTACTCGAAATTAAAATTTAGTTTGACATCAAAATTTTTGTTAAACATATAAAATTTTAATTTAAATGCACGTTAAATAGAGTAGTCAAATATTTGACTTATTTAAACAAAAATCGGCTTTAGAATACTTAAAACAACGCATTTTTTAAAACCCTGTTTTCGCGTTTTTTTTAATTTAGAACCGGTTTAAATAACCGCTTTTATCGCTTTATATTATTGACTTCTGAAAGAGCCTTTTCATGTTATTTTCTAAGTAAATGGAGTCTTGGGTTTGTTTGATTTTATAGCCTTCACAGGTATTATCAGAATTTTTCAAATGTGAATTATTGTTAAAATCATCTTTTGCTTTATCTGTGCCATATAAAATACTTAAAATAAAAAATTTTCAAAAACTGTCAATTCAAAACTTTTGTTTAACCTCAAAATTTGAAAATCGAAAAAAGCATCAAAAGGAAAAAAGAAATTTTTTTTTTTATAATTATTCCTGAAAATGCTTATTTTTCAGAAACTTTTAACTTATAAAGTATTTGAAAATGCTAAATTATTCGAAACGAAAAATCTAGTTTCTCGAATAACTCTAAAACTGCCCTTTATCATAAGCCGGAAAAATTGAAAAACAAACGTTTTATCGAATAATTCGAAAACCGGTTTTGACAACTTTAACGTTAACTTTAAATTGGGCTCTTAATAATCGGACCATAATATCTAGCCCCCTCATAGTATCTAGCCCCCTCTATTCAATATAGTATAATCCATTTATATACAATACGATCCATCATTTTTCGGATCAAATTGTATTTCAATTAGATATACGGTTATATCAAATTTGATACATTTCTGTTTTTTTGCATCATATTAATTTTTTTTAATTTTTTCAACTAATTTCATTTATTTTTTAATTAATTATATGGCAACCCTGGAGCAATATCAATTTTAAATTTTTTGTATAGTTAAGACGGATATTTCACCCTCATGCCCCGATTATTACAAACAATTTTAAAAAAATTCTTAAAAAATGTTGTTCCTGGAAATTTTTAAATTATTTTGTTTACAGCATCTTGGCAACTCTTTTAATTATTTACAACATTGTTGCCTGCTTATTCAATGGTTTTAATAACAAAAGGAATAAGTAAATTTTGCTAATATAAATAAACTCCACCCCTCCTGAGGCAACCATTTAAAGGCCCCCCTTTCTTCTAAAAGTTCAACACCTGCTTTCTGCACTTGCTTAAAGAAAGAAATAACAGCGGCTGCAGCAGCAGCAACAACAACATTTAGTCGACAACAACAAAGTACTGCAACTTAAGTTAAGTGAACCAACTCAAGCTAATGCGTGCGTGCACTGATATGCTAATGTTGTCGACGATTCGTCGTCATCATTGTCGACATCATGGATATGGGATACACTTTATATTTCCATAGTGTTGTTGTTGTTGTTGTAGCTGTTATATTAACTATTTACAACAACAAAAAAGTTTTCTTAAGAAAAACCCTTTAAATGGCTTAGAAAGGCTATGGCAAAAGATGAAATATGTGAAAGCATCCAACGAAATTTAATTAAATGCACTTTAATTTTCAGGCATATTTTCCATTAGAAAAAAAATTCTGCTTATTCAGCATTTTATCACTAAAACTTGTTAACTTAGCAGATTATTTATGGAGATTTTAAAATTTTTTGGCACTTTAAAAATTTTCGATTTAATCACTTTTTGGTACTTTTTTTTGGTACCTTAGGAAATTCTTGTTTTAAATGCAAATGAAATTAAATGCACAAGAAATGTTGATTCTTGCTCTTGTTTTTAGGATTAGTATTTTGAAAAACTGTCTTTATGTAACACAATCCATTTATATACAATACGATCCACCATTTTTCGGATTTAAACTTTTGATTGGGCTCTTAATTATCGGATCATAACATCTGGCATCAATTTAACAAATTTATTTTCACTGGATTGAATCGTATCAAATAATATTAAACTCAGTGTAATGCAATCCATTTATATACAATACGATCCACCATTTTTCGTATCAAATTGTATTTCAGTTAGATAAAAGGCTAAATTAAATTTGATGCACATCTTTGTTGCATCATATTAATGTTTTTAATCGGGTGTTTTTTAATTCCACGATTATTTCAAATTTTGACAATATTTTCCTTGTTTTTGACAAAAATTTTCCAATTTTGGTGTTTTTTTTAAATTTTGCAATTTTTTTTAATTTTGGCTAGGGGTTTTTAACGCAGGAAATCCCAGGTCAAAATTCCTGGGAATTTTACAGATTTTTTATTTTCGGGATTTCCGGGAATTAAAAAAAATTACTAAAACAACCATGTTTTAAACTAAAAATCCGCAAATAGCTCAAAAAAAAAGAAATCAGAAAATACAAAAATTTTTTACATTTTTAACTATATTGTCAAATTTTTTTCGAATACAATAATGGACCTATTCTGGAAGTAAAATTTGAGGCTCTTTTAACACGGCATGACAACCGCAAAATTAATCAATTCTATATATTTCGGCAATGCTGATTTCAATGGCGTACTTCATTTTTTGATCTATGGCGCATCTCCATGTTGTATTTTATTTACAAAAATTCAATAAATCCTACTTCTCTCCGTGTAAATCTAAAGACAAGATTAGTTTTAATATTTATGGTACATATAAAATTAAACTCGCTGTTAAGCGTTTTTTCGAACTCTATCGCTAAATAATTAATCGAGCTAATCAAATGTTCACGCAGTGCAAAGAGTAAGTAATTTAAAAGGATTTATATTAGTAAGAAAAAAAGTTATTTTATCAATGCGTTCTGTTAGCAAAATTCGGGGTTTGGTCAAAAATTTAGCATGGGCCATAGCTTTCCAGGATGACTACAAGATATGTAAATACATTTCAAAAGTATTATTCCATATTTTTAGCTAAAAATATTTATATATGCAAAAGTATTAATAAAAAAAACCTCCGTTTTTGTCACAAAAGTGGGGTTTTTGCTAGAAAAACTTTTTCAAATATAATCTTGTTTGGCTGATTTTTGGCACATATACTTTTCAAAAGTATTCATACTAAACTTTGGACTCTGGGTTCATAATAATTTAAAATTATAAAATTATTGTTTTCTTGTTGAAACACCTCTTCCTAATAGGCTCTTTCTACTGCATGACCATTTGTTAAGGTCAATTGCTAGTTTAGCGATAAAATTCGCTTAAACTATAAAAATTAGGAAAAAAAAAAAGAAAAATCGCTAAATACCGGTTTTAAAATACAGTTTTGTGAATCAAATAAGAATACAAGAAAGATTGCCAGCTTTGACGATTATCGTCATTTTTAAGATTTTTATTCCCAAAATAACTGAATAATAATTGGACTATTTTGCTTCCAAAATAACGATTTTAGCAAAAGTTCAATATGTCAGCAAAATATATATATTTCTTATTCTTATTAAATCGACGGATCTATTTATGGATTTATATTATTTCGTTAAAAATTTATTGATATTGGCCTTTTTGTTTTTAATTAAATAGTTTTTTTTTACGATTTCTCCCAAATTTTTTGCGACTTTTTTAAAAATTTCAATAGAATCTACTAGACATTTTTTGTAAATTAAAAACAATATTCAATTAAATTTTTCTATGATTAAAATATCAATTGAAACTTAACCAATTAAATAGTTAGAAATTATTTTAATAAATACTACAAAAATTTTGATAGGACCGAATTTAATAAAACTTTTAATTGAATTAACAAGTATTTTATTTGAAACTCGAATTTACTTTTTTCTGTGTAATTTTTCAACTGTAGTTATATCTTGGTGGGGGGGATAATAAAGGGTCAGCCAAATAACTTTTTTCTTTTTGAAAATGTTATAAAAAAAATTACTGAATATTTTCTCAAATTCTTTTTTTATTTGAAAGTTCATTCAAATGGCTGCCTCGGCTGGCCATGCAGTAGCCTACACGATCGGTCCAATTTTTAAGCACATTATCGATTGTGTGCAGCTGTATTTCACCAAATGGCTTCACGAATATTGTCCTTTAAAGCGTCAATTGTCTCTGGCTTGTTGGCGTAACACTTATCTTTGATGGCACCCCAGAATAAATAGTCCAACGGTGTCAAATCGCAGCTCCGAGGTGGCCAAACGACATCAGCTCTGCGGCTGATTTGAATTTTCGCACACATTCTGCAACATTACCATGATTTTCAAAGTAATGTCGCAATATTTCCCAGCGTTGTTCAAGCGTATACACAATCATATTCGTTCAGCGGAAGGATAAAACTAATTATCTGTCAAATCAGACATGAGCTAGATTAAAAAATTATAATGGCACTATGCACCGCGACCAGAAATTGGTATTTTGTGCTGAGACATGAGCTAAGTGTTACCATTCACGAAATAAGCACTAGTTGAAAAAAAACGTTAGATGGCGGGACCAAGCCCAAGCTTATTTATTTTTAGGGATTAGTTTTTGAGTTTCACTCAAACCCGGTTTCGTGGTCCATATCAAAGAACATACTGTTTACTCTTTCATGATATATGCGTGGGATAATTTCATTGAATAAATTAATGAAAAACGGAAAATATGAATCAAGCTTGGTTTGAGGGTTAAAATTCGTTTACCATATTCCCTGAAATTCGATCTACAAAAAAAATCCACTTTGGTTTTATAAAAAATCCATGATTGCCTTAAATTCTTGAGCCTCCTCTTGATTTAGTTCTTAAAGCTGGGTTTCCCATATTTGAATTTCCTTGTATTTAAAAATAAAAATATTTTAAAATGAAAACTAAGTGAATATAAAACAAATTTAGTTTTAGTTGTTTTTTTTGCATTTTGTTTTTTTTTTTTTGTGTAGTGCTCATTTAATAAATCATTTATGAATTATGACTTTATTTTAAAAGCCAAAAAAAAAAAAAAAAAAAATACAAATTCCTACACAAAGAGAAATTAAATATAAAAATGGTTGTTTAGTGGTAGGAAAGCTTATTTAAACTTCACTAGCTAGAATGCATTCAGGTTGCCGTAAATGAATTCATGCACATTGGAATTTACATTTATTATTTAAATTTTTTTTATAATATTTCATTAAAATATTATTTTTTATTATTTGTATTTGTCTTAATATGCATTCGTCTGCTCTAATTCCTGTAGATGGCAATTGATGGTGGCAAACCCTCATAACAAAAATGTTAGTAGTCGATTTATGTCTTATATGGCAGGTCTAATTGGGAGGTGTTTCGACTATCGTTGTTAGGCGCGCATCCAGGTGGAGTGAAAATGGGACATTTACTCCCCCAAAATAAAATTGATCCATACAAAAATGTAAAAACGATCAAAAAGTTTATCAAAAATACTCTAATTTCCCTCCCCGAAACGTTTTCTGGATCCGCGCCTGATAACACTGTGGAACAAATTCAGGTTAGGAAAAGTAAGGTCGATTCTGAGAGTGAGGGGTGAAAATAGAGGCTAAATTAGAAGACCCGTATCGCGGCGTTTGTTTATGTTAGTTCGAATTGTTTTTTAATCGACCTTCGAACTTTGCAGTCAAATGCCGATTTTCAGCATATTGTTTATATGGTTTTTTGGCTATAACTCGTCAACTAATTGATATTTTTTCAATCTGTAAAAGCAAAATTATTGCTTTAATTGTTGGACAGGTATCTAGCAATAATTTTGCTTTTACAGATTGAAAAAAATGTCAATTAGTTGACGAGTTATAGCCAAAAAACCATATAAACAATATGCTGGAAATCGGCATTTGATTGCAAAGTTCGAAGGTTGATTAAAAAACAATTCGAACTAACATAAACAAACGCCGCGATACGGGTCTTCTAATTTAGCCTCTATTTTCACCCCTCACTCTCAGAATCGACCTAACTTTTGCTAACCTGAATTTGTTTCACAGTGTAATAGTAGCCTGCATAAAAGTTGAAATTCGTCTGAAACCGCAGGTTTAATTGCAATAAATTGTCGGTTATAATATAAGATCTTTTAACTTACGCATATTTACAAAAAATATATATATTTTTTGTTAGGGCGATACATGCAAGATCTAATCAGAATATGAAGTTTGAGAAAAGCAAGTGCCTCCCGAATGGGAAGAGCTTTAATGAAAAACCTATTAAAATATTTATTTTGCTGTATTTTTATCTCTTTAGCAATATGGAGGGTTTTGATAAGATCTTTTGGCGGATCAAAATGAATATATCAACCTAGCTAAGAGTACACTCATAAAAACAGCCCGTACAAATAATTGAAAATTCAGATGCGACCGACAATTGATAAAAATACCTAAATTTTCTCTAGCAGAATTTTCAATGATGCTAAATTTGGCTGAAAAGCTGTTAAATGGAAATGAAAATAAATCAGTTGAAATCAGTACGTGTTTTCTGTTAAATGTCGGTTGGTTAAATTTATGTAAAAAAATTCAGTTAATTTCCTAAAATTTAGATGAATTTTTGTTTTTAATAAATGCTGCTAAAATAACTTATCATTTTGCCAAATATTTATTTGATGAAAAAAAATTTCATTTAATTTTATTCTTTTATAAATTACACAATTTAAAACACTATATAAATTCACTTAATATCGTTTCATTTTTATTTTTTGTATATCATCCTGGCTTGTTTGTGTTTATTTTGTTTTCTCTATTAATGCCATGTAAAATTGTTTGAAAATGTGAATGTTTTGAAAAAAGAGAAAAACAGTAAGTAAATATATATTTTATTTTAAATAATCTTATTTTTAACGTCCAACATTTTTTTTGTTTGGGGCTTGGATACCTTCAAAAAAAAACGGATACACATTTGCAAAACAACCACAGCGTTTATTTTTCTCGGTCATTCTTGTCTGGCTTTGTTTCTAGTTTTCTTCATCAATGCCATGTAGAATTGTATGCAAATATTAAGAGAATGAGAGAAGAGAAAAATAACATTTTATCATATTCACACAAATGAAAATATTAGTGCCCGACCGAACAGTTCGGCCAGAAAATGCATTTGGTCTGTATTCGGTATTTTAAAGCATTATGGACAAATTTGGCGGATGGAAAAATGTTTATTGGACTGATTGATGCTATTTTGAGTGTCAAATTTGAAGAAAAGTCTGTAGTTAAGCAATGAATTCACTCTTCGGCCTCAGAAAGTTCGGCGGCCGAACTTTTAACTTAATAGCTAAACTTCGGCTTTTCTCTTAAACACAAAATCGAATTAAGTCGGCTCAACAAACATGTTTCCAATACCAAAATTTGTCATCATTGCCTCTAGATATCAAAAAACCGACAAAATATAGTTTTTTTGGCCGAACTGTTCGGTCGGACACTAAAAAAATATGTTTTATTTTAATATTTACCTTATTATTGTTAATATGTTTAATTATTTTAATGTTTATTAATTTAATTTTATTATTAATATTTATTTATTAATTAAATATTTTAGCCGAAAAATGTTGTCTTGCTATCTTCTCGGCATTTTTTTTATAATGTTTTTGTCTAAAAGCGCAAGTTGTTGTTTTCATGTAAAAAATGTATACACTTGAAAAAAAACCACTACCACTTTTATTAAGGAAATTCTTTAACACCTAATCCCTAGCGCATATACATTTGAGACACATTCTCAAAATCATTTAATAAATTAAACTTAATATTAGAAGAACAAATTAGTTCAAGTACAACTGAAATTTGTTCATGTGGTGAAATGCGATACATGATGACTTTAGTCAAATAACAGATTTAAACGATATCAACAGATAAATTAGTTCAATTAAGTTGGAACCCGTTTAACAGACTTTTGAACTAATTTTTTTATGAGTGTACTAACAACAATAATATATTTTCTCTATTTTTGTAGATACTGGATTTTAAAAAATCTATGAAATCAATTGTGATGTTATTTAAAAAATGAATTTAACTTCTTAAAAAAAATCAACGTACACTGATAATAATCTATGCGTAAAAATACGTAAAAATGTCAAAATAACAAAAACTTTCGTAAAATACACGAAAATTTGTTTATTTTACAAAAAATTTCGTTGTTTTGACATTTTTTTCGTATGCTTAGAATGGGAATTATGAGTGTACATATTTCTAGTTTTCTTTGAAAAAAAAAATTGAAGGACTTATTTTTGATTTCCTTACAACATCATAGAAATTAGCGGTGAATTTCTTAAATAAAACAAAACAAAGCAATAAAAAGCGTTTTTTTGTGAGTTGACAACATTAATGCTTCAGGGTATGCATTCTTTACTGCTTCCTTGTAAGAATTATTAACTGCTTCAAATGAGGCATTAAGGAAAACACAACAGAATGGCTTCCCTAACTGCTTTATTGTATTCAAAGCAGTGAAGAGCTAGTATCAACATTTTTCTTTTCTCGAATATCGATGTATTATATCCCTAACTGCTGTACACAATATTGGTCATCACACGATTCAATTTACGAGGAATCAAGAGTTACACAACACGAGAAATAACACTAATTTGGCAGTAGCAAGGTGTAGGTTGGAAACAACTAAACAAAGAATTGAGTTTATGGGTAGTCATGAGTTTAATAACTTGCCCCAAAATTTAAAAATGTTAAATAGAATTTTCAATATTCAAAAAATCGTTGAAAGATTATTTATTACAAAATTTAGAACAACTTCTGATGTAAAATAGATCTCAAATGTATAAATTTTATAAATATATTATTTTTTCTTTTTTTTTTTATATATAATACTGATAATCGTAACTGATTTGTAAAATTTTACCAACTCGCCTCAACAATGCCTATTAGGCGCTGAGGCAACAAAAATGTACTATGTATTATTAGAAAGTAAATAAAAATAAAAATAAAAAAAAAAAAAAAAAAAAAAAAAGCAGTGAAGGGCTAGTATCAACATTTTTCTTTTCTCGAATACATCGACGTAGTTGCAGACAATGTTTTCGGACTACACTGTTAAAAATCCATGCATAAAAATACGAAAAAAAATGTCAAAATCACAAAAAATTTCATAAAATACACCAAAATTTGTTAATTTTACAAAATATTTTGTGGTTCTGACAGGTTTTTCGTATTTTTAGCATGGATTATTATGAGTGTGTGTATTAAATTGGCAACACCTTTTAGTCCCTAAACGTGAGGTTAGGCCGCTCAAAAAAATACGTGTCCTTAATTTTTTTTTGTTTTTATCACATACATATCTAAATTTCGTTAAGATCCGAGAGAAACCATCAGGAGACTCCCCTTGTAAGTTCATAATTTAATAAGAGCTTACATGAAAGCCTAAGTTGCAGTTCAGTAAGACCCTTGAATAAAACATACACTTAGAACAGTATGTAGGTAAAGACCACTGCAAATGTAGTTAAAAACAAATGAAATTTCACTTAAAGAAAGGACGACTTACATTTCAGTAAATTCAACTAACAATGTCATTTGTTTTTTAATGTACAAAAAATTAACCACAACTGTAGTAAACATGAACCACATGTTAGTAAAAAATAAACAAACATTTTTTTTTTTTTATTTTTAATAACAAAAACCTACTGTAAAAAATTAATGTAAAATCATAAAACATTCATATGATGTGGTTTGTTTTTTGAAAAGAACTACAAGGTTAGTGAAAAATTTAATTTGTTCTACAAATGACTGACATTTACATTAAAAATAAAGAAACTGTATTACAACCCAAACAACTACATATTTTTAAATCAGAAGTTCCCTGAGTGTAGTTTGGAGATTACATGAGAGCTTGAATTTGAATTCAAAATTATATCCTGGTTTAACGAGAGTTTAACAATGAATCTCAGATTAAATGTGTTTTAATTAAAGCTTGAATTGATGAGTATATGAGATATTAAATCATAGTTAAATTGTTCTCCTTGTAACATTTTTCTATGAGTGTTCAATTTCATCCACACCTTCACTCCAAATGTAAAAACTAAACTAAAAAATAAAACAGCAAATTTTCACTTGTTTTTTTTTTTGTTAATCGATATATCTTTAATTCTATATTTTTACTATTGTATTAATTTATAACAAAAATCTTAGACTTGTATTAATTAAGAATAGTAAAGAATATACCTAATTGGAAATGCCAGAGCAAGTGCTAATGATTACGAAATATCACACTAACAATATATACAATAACGAAAACTTTAGTAGTAAATTAAATTTCACATCGAAATTTAAATTACCACGATATGAACCCAAAACCTGCTGAATACCAACTCTACACTAAAAAACAAAGTCTTTAAAGTCAGCAACATTTTGCTTGGAGGATCCTTGCAGAAAAATTTCTAATTTTAGCAAAAAATTTGGTAAATTCAGTAAAAAATTTTGCTAAATTTACAAATTTTCTGCTAAGCTCCTCCCAACACAAATGTAGCTGACTTTACAGACTTTTTAATTTAAGTGTACGAGTTTGGCTTCATACAAATTTTATAATGAAATTTTTCTTAAAGGACGTTTGATGTGGGGCAAAAAGTAACACAGAAAAAAATATTTAACTCCTTTTTTCAATTCAATATGTCAATTAAAAATTAATTGAATCAATTAAATATTTGCTCAAATTCGGAATTTGATTGACATTTTTTTATATTATCTTTCAAAAGCAATATTTGTGTAGTTGTTTTTTTTATATTTACGTAGTTGTTTTTCATAAATGTTTATGTTTAGTGGTATTAGTTTTAAACATTTTAAATTCATTTCAATTAGATTCGATATTAATTCTTATTACGTTTATTACTTTATTAAGTTAAATAATTTAGTTTCAGTTGTTTAAATCTGAATATTATTCTAAAACATTATCATAAAATTGATAATATAAGTTATTTTGTAATTTAGAGAATTCAAATCTTAAGATGACCTCATACTTTTAAGTACACTCAAAGAAATATGTTAGTACAAAAGTTAGTAAAACGTCTTGTAAATCAGGTATACTATTTTTTAGCAAATTTTTTTGCTAAAATCGTGTTTTCAGCTAAAATTTTTGTTATACTTATTCAGCACTTAACTGTTTTATACTAATGCTTTACTAATATACTAATGTTTTACTAATTAATTTTGCTAAAAAAAATGTGCTGATAAGCACATTAACAGTGTGGACGACAACCAGATTGAAAGATATACGCAGAATGAAGCAGATGTCGCGGCATGTCAAGATGTAGTAGAGAAGAGGAAAATGATACTAAAAAGTACAACTCTAATAAGACATATAAAAAAATCAACCATGGAAGACTTTTGTATCTGTTTTTCATACATAAAACAAAATTGAGGATTAAAACAACTTAAATTTTGCGTTGTCACCGGCTTGTGAAAATAATTGTCTATTAATAAAATAAAAGACAAAAGAAAATATTTAAATTTAATATGTATTTCTATAATAAATGTTTATAGATTAATAATCTAGTGTGGTCAAATTGCAAACAAACAAACATATACAGACATGTAGACAGAGTAAAGCGAAAGACAAAGACACACATCTTAGTATGGTTCCTTTTTCTTATTGCAAAAAAAGGGTTGTTTTTTTCGTTTCGTTTGTTTTTGTTTATTTTTCGTTTCGTTTCTATAATTATCTTCGGCAGTTGCGTCCTTAAAAGATAGCATCATTTAGACAACCATTGATGTAAGTAGTTGAAAGAAAATTTTTGTTATGTTATATGTATATATTTATTTCTATATATTTTCAGATATTAAATTAATTCATGACATCAATGTATGAAAATGAAAATTTTTATATTTCGTAATTATTGTAAATTATTTTTAAAAGAATCACAAAAATATATTTTATGATTTTCAGCAAATATATTAACTAAATTACAATTTTATTACAATTTTTTTGCGTTTTTTCCAGTCTGCTAAAATTCAGCAAAAAATTTATTAATTTTTACCAACGCTTTTTTATTTGTAATCTACTAAGTGTTAGCAAAACTTTTGCTGAATCTACAAATTTTGTTGCTAAAAATCAGCTCGCTGATTTTCAGCAAAAGATTTTGCTGACATTAGCAATTTTTTTGCTAGCATCCTCCTGACTAAAATTTTGCTGACTCAGCAAAATTTTTTGCTGACTTTACAAACTTTTTTTTTTGAGTGTACATAAAACAAAATTGACGATTAAAACAACTTAAATTTTGCGTTGTCACCGGCTTGTGCAAATAATTGTCTATTAATAAAATAAAAGACAAAAGAAAATATTTAAATTTAATATGTATTTCTATAATAAATGTTTATAGATTAATAATCTAGTGTGGTCAAATTGCAAACAAACAAACATATACAGACATGTAGACAGAGTAAAGCGAAAGACAAAGACACACATCTTAGTATGGTTCCTTTTTCTTATTGCAAAAAAAGGGTTGTTTTTTTCGTTTCGTTTGTTTTTGTTTATTTTTCGTTTCGTTTCTATAATTATCTTCGGCAGTTGCGTCCTTAAAAGATAGCATCATTTAGACAACCATTGATGTAAGTAGTTGAAAGAAAATTTTGTTATGTTATATGTATATATTTATTTCTATATATTTTCAGATATTAAATTAATTCATGACATCAATGTATGAAAATGAAAATTTTTATATTTCGTAATTATTGTAAATTATTTTTAAAAGAATCACAAAAATATATTTTATGATTTTCAGCAAATATATTAACTAAATTACAATTTTTTTACAATTTTTTTGCGTTTTTTTTCCAGTCTGCTAAAATTCAGCAAAAAATTTATTTATTTTTACCAACGCTTTTTTATTTCTAATCTACTAAGTGTTAGCAAAACTTTTGCTGAATCTACTAATTTTGTTGCTAAAAATCAGCTCGCTGATTTTCAGCAAAAGATTTTGCTGACATTAGCAATTTTTTTGCTAGCACCCTCCTGACTAAAATTTTGCTGACTCAGCAAAATTTTTTGCTGACTTTACAAACTTTTTTTTTTTGAGTTTACCATCTCCGTCTGTAAGGTAATAAAAACATGGTGAATGACCATTTTTGAAGCATTTTCCTTCAGTGGTCTGTCGAAAACTTTTGAAAAATGTTCATAAAAGGAATTTTCTAGTGCAGAGAGTAAGTTTGACATGCATTTTGTTTATGGTTTTGCACTGACTTATCAAGTTGTAAAAAAATTGTACAGAAATTAGGGATATTGTGACTTTAAATAATGAATACTTGATCTATGATTATTTTTTTAAATATATGTATATGATTTATTTCGAACGCAAATAACAAATTTGATTTCTGATGAGGCATTTTTTGCAGATTTTTTAGCATTTTACATTCCCCTTGATTGAATCATGGATCCGCCACTGCTTGCATGTACAATATTTCAATGTAATTTTCTACCCGGATACAATCAGACCGTGATAATAAAAAAAAATGTGATTTTATAAGAGTTTCTAATGTTTTTTTTTTCTTCTCCTGTAAATGGATTATATACCCTTATTCGAGTGAGTCATGCCATTGTCGGCAAAAATTTATTATTCTAGAATTATTTTTTTCAATAAATTTGCTGTTGTTTATGACTTTTTTTAGTTGATTTTCGTTTGGCGTTATTTTTTAATGTTATTATATTTTATAATAAAATGCAGCCAGCCTTAAATAATTTTAAGTTTTATGATCTACTTTTATTTTACTTTAATTTATATTTTATTTCTTTAATTATACGATCATATATAATGTGAGTGTTCTATTATATTTTTTTAGATTAAGCTGGTTTTTGTTTTAGACCAGACTTAATAATTTATTATATTTATGATATTATATAATTAAATTACAAAAATTTAATAAAGAAGTAAATTTTTTAAATGAAATTATTAAAAAAAACGCATTTGGAAAAATATACTGTGTTGTAAAATTTTAATGTGGAAGAAAATCAAATGTTTGATTTCACGAATGAGAATAATTTAAAATATTATAGCAAATGTCCGAAACAGTAAAGAAATATATGAATAAACCCGAGTAAAAGCATTCATATATAATCATATATCGTTTAATATAATATTATAACAAATCATAGAGATTTATATAGCTTAATATGGATATATGTGCTGGTGCATATGATTATATATAATTTAATTTTGGATTTGGTTGTTCGAAAATGTGTGACATGGTCCCTATTAATATCTAAATATATATTGATTAATATTACCGTAGATGTTGCATATATTACTACATATTTTATATATTATTTAGCATAACATTAAAAAAAATCATATGCAGCTTTATGTAATCATATCAATTTCTATGTGACGCTATATGTTATCTTATTAAATTTCATCCGAAATATGGGCCCATATAATTGTATATATTTCTATGGGTTTAGATCTAAGATGACGCAATTAGATAAATAAATGTGTGTATCTAATTGTATCAGTTTATATCTAAACTTATACAAATATATATAATTATATAAAAACCAGATATTAATGTATATAATTTTATGTAAACTGATATTTCTTAATATAATTAGATCCGAGTTTTAGTCTGGTAAAATTACCCTAAATGTTATATTTTCTTTTGATTGTATGAAAATATACACAATTTCATAGAAATATATATGTATAATCATCATATCGTTAAGTACATAAAAAATATTTAGATGCATACATATTACTTTTTTGCAGTTTTCAAAAAAGTTACTGCATAAATCTTTTTTAGGTTTCAATGCACATTAGGATTTCGCGAAAGTGTTTTACTTTTACGTAATTGTGCTCAAACGAAGAGACGATTATGGGGAAATAAATCCAGAATACTTAAAGTTCGCTGCTCGTATTCTTTGGAGTTTTGTACAAAATTGTGTTGAAGTTTGGTAATGCTGAGCATATTTTTGGAAATATATTTATAAAAATGCCATAGAGTAATTTTGGTACACTACATTAAAAACAAGTAATAAATAAGATTACTTGTTTCAAACTAATGATTGTGTCAAATTAAATAGAAAATAGTTCGAGGGGCTAAATCTGGAGAATGAGGTGCGTGATGAAGCAATTCGAATTTTAATTCATTGATTTTGGCCATCGCAATTATAGATGTGTAAACTGATGCATTATCTTGATGAAAGAACACTTTTTTACCAAATGCGGACCTTTGCCTTCATTTCACCACCGCAAAAAGTCAGCACAATACTCGCGGTTGATTATTTTCCCTTTTGGAAGATAATCAATAAAAATTTTTTCACTCGCATCCTATAAAACGACGCCATGACATGCAGATGAAAATGTCTTCGCCTTTTTTGGACACGATTCTCCCAATCCAGTCCATTGCTTTGCATGTTCCTTTGTCTCAGGTGTGAAGTGTTGGACCCATGTATCCATCCGTGGTTACGAATCGACGCAAAAAGCTCGACTTTATTGCGGTAAAACATCGCGAACCACTACATCTTCGCTGTTTTTATTCTATTGTTAGCTATAGTACAGCTTTCTCTCGGTCAATATGCGATGTATAGCACTTTTTTAAATACATATCATTTCATCCAGCTCACGCACCTTCCGCCGACGATCATCCGCTACCATTTTGTGGATTTTCTTAACCGTTTATGGCGTGGACACCTCAATTGGTCGACCACGGCGCTACGAAATAACCCCCAATGAAATAACCCCCAACGGCCAAAAATGAAATAACCCCCAAAAAAATTGTGTAAAATTGTTTGGGGGTTTTTTCATTTTTTTTTGTGGATTATTTCATCTTACGGTTTGGAGATTATTTCATTATGAAGCAACCCCCAATGAAATAAAGCCCAAAATTTAAATTCTTTGGAGATTATTTCATATGCAATTATTTTGGGGGTTATTTCATATTTTTTGGGGGATATTTCATTTTGCTAAAAGTGAAATTTTTTTAATATTTGTTAATTTTTCTGCGTGGCGGCCTGCGGCCGCTCTTAGGGGTTTTCTCCTCCATGGGACGCGGCAGGTGGCTTCGCTGAATAAAGTTTCCCTGCGCGTCACACTAGGGAAGAAAACAACCCCCAAATTTTGGGTGTTATTTCATTTTCACCTTTGGGGAATATTTCATTTCTTCTGGGTATTATTTCATTTTTTTTTTTGTTGGGACTTATTTCATTTTTTTGGGATTTATTTCATTGGGGGTTATTTCATTTTGTCGTTTGGGTGTTATTTCATTGGGGGTTATTTCGTAGCGCCGTCGACCACTACGTTGTTCGTATTGGCAGCTCGTACGACCTCGTTTAAAATCTGCCACCCAATATTTTATAGTCGTAAACGAAGGAACAGACTCCCCCAGAGTGTAATCTAGCTCGGCTTTAATATTGGTTAGACTGAGTCCTTTCAAACGAAAGCATTGACTAACATAACGGTGGCCAATTTTTCCATGTTTACAAATTCACTGAGATCGCTTAGTTTTGATGGCTCCAAGAAAATACTAAACAACGTGGCGCCTTGAAACTTAAAACATATGTTTATAAGGTTTCCACTTTTCACCAAAGTAAGTTTTCGAACTACAGCCGCTATATACACGTCAGGTCGGCTAATTTGGGACCGCCTTCGTATAATTTAATAAAATTGGATGAGAACGAAATTCGGACAAAACTATATCAAATCAGTTCTAATTTTATCTAAATTTATCTGATATGATACAATTAGATGTAATTTGATACAATTTAATCGGGCCATTTTTCGGATGAAATTTTATATAATTAAGGGGCCTTATTAAATTAGATAAAATTATATAAAGCTCCCTATAAGTTTTCTTTATTCGGGAATCGTTACTTCATAAAACCGTTGAAAACAAAATGTAGTTTAAATAATTTAGTATTCAGTCTCATGAATTTGAACTCGTTAAGTGAAAATTTACGCTTGAAAATATCACTTCGATACTTTATTTAATCCTCGATTTGGTCCCTTTAATAAAAATTGGGTTTTTAGGAGTCCGCAATTTATTGCCTTAAATTTTCGTATATTATAATAATTGGTCTTTTAACTCCCACTTTAACACCCAATGATTACACCAACTTCTAATTATTTCATTTTTTTTTTTGTAAAAATAATAGTTAAAAGGTGTATATTGCATTGTTTAGTTTTTGATTTTTTGTATTGGTTTAAGTTGTCCTCTAAAATGGTGAAATGAAAAAAATTGTGATTGCTGTTGCCCTGTATAATTTAAATTTAATGTTCAGTGATGTCAATTAAATGTAATTATTATGTTTACATAGAAATAACAGCAGCGTAAATATTGCCATAAATACATGGTTATACATACCAATGTACCTTATATGGAAAAAAATGATTGACATAGTTTCAAAGAATAACTTCTTTGGAAGTTAAAATTATCGAAAATCCAAGAAACTTTTTTAAAGTAGAAGAAAATCGTGATCTAATCGAACATCAAAATCCATGACGAACTGCGATTGAGCTAAAATTTGGTATATAAGTAGTAAACATAAAATAAAAATACAACTTCTCTTCAAAAAATTCTAAAACTCATATCTCGAGAATAGGATGGGTCGAAAGTTTTAGAAAAATGAAATCCGAGATATATTTAAAAGACGATTGCAGGAGAACTGTCTAACCGATTTTAGTAATTTTTTTTTGTTTGGAAGGTAATTAAAAATACTTTCTGAAAAAATTACACTGTAAAAAAATTTTGGTACACTGTAAAAAATATATTGAGATATTTTTTTCAAAGTTGGCACTAGGGTCGAAGATCAAGCAATATTTAAATTTTTTTTTCCGCCAAAAGAGAGGTCTATCCGTACACTAAAACATATCAATTTTTTCAGATATAATTATTTTTTTTTCCTGAGATATTTAATTTTAATATTTGCACTACCTGTCAAAATTGAAAAAATTTACGGTTTTTGGCCATAACTGGAGAAATTATATGAGGAAATTATATTAGGAAATTTATTTGAAAGTCAAGTGATCTCTGTTTGAAAATTTTATTTTAAAATTTTTCAAAACAACACAAAAAAATGTTTTTTTATTAAAAAAATACAACAAACAATAAAAATATTATTTTTTTTTTTATTTTCATTTTAGTGTGTGATTTAATAATGGATTTGACTAATATATATCGGTGTTGCAAACCTTTTCGGAACAAGAAGTGTTCAAAGAAATTAGTTAGTTTGACTAAAGGTAATCTTATCACACTGAGAAATATACAGCCTACAAAAAAATATGTACCAGTTGCAATATTAGGCTATCAAGAACTAATATTGAAGAACAAGCCATTCAGGAAAATATAAATGTTCCAGTGAATGAAAATACAAATGTCCCAATGAATGAAGACAATTGACGACAGATACAGAATCTGACGAGCCTCAACCTGGGCCAAGTAGTTCAAGAGATATAGTAACGCCTTGTTTAGCCAATGTTCAACGAGATGAACTTATTTCCAACATTAATACAAAAATAATTCCTTTATTAGAAGATGTATCGCCTATTAGAAAGAAGCATTGCAAAAGCAATACTTACAACAAAAGAAAATCAAAGGAAATTGCAAATTCTATCCCAAATATACTAAATGAGAAGATATCAGTGGACCAAGAGGATAATATTGTAAACCAGAGAAAAGCCAAATACTATGATGAAATTATCGAAAATCTTAAATTTCAATACAATAGAGGCGATGATTTGGATAAAAAAAAAATATTGTCAATATTGCCGGTTGAAATGAGCCATAAAGAAATTCGGAACATTTTTGGATCAGACTAACCACTTATGCACTCATTCAAAATAAGAAAATTCAACATAATTTGTGTACATTCTCTTCAATTACCGAACCAAACTTCAGAAGGCATTCGCTATCAGACGAGATAAAAGAAAAAATAATATCATTCTATTTAGATGATGATATTAGTCGAATAATGCCTGGGTCTCAAAATTATATTACACTTGGGGAAAAAAATGACCGACAACAAATTCAGAAGAGACTCTTGTTATCCACACTTAGAGAATCATATTTACAGTTTAGAAAAAGATTCCCAGGCCAAAAAATTGGGTTGGATAAATTTTCAGAATTACTTCCAAAACAATGTATCCTGTTAGGAATTGGAAATCAACAAAATGTATGTGTATGTACTCTACATCAGAATATGAAACTAATGTTGAAACAAAGCCAGTTAAAGAAAGTTAATGTTAATGGAAAGATTTTAATTGCGTATAAGGATTTAATCAATTGTGTGATATGCGACTCAAATGAAGAAAGAAGTGCAGTGTATCAATGTGTGACACTTGCTGCTCCAGTTTAGTCAATTTAGAAAAACAAATGTTGGAAAATTTCGAACAAACTGGACTAGTTGAAATAAAATATAAAAAAATGGAGTACTACTGATAGATGTAATTTGGATACTTTGATTGTAGACCCTGAAACATTCACGGAACAATTTATAAGCCATTTGGAAATATTGATACCACATCATTTTATATCTTTTCAACAGTCTCAATTTTTAAAGGAAAACAAGCAACCGCTACAGGAAGGCGAATTCTTAGTGCAGTTAGATTTCGCCGAGAATTATTCATTCTTCGTTCAAGATGCTGTTCAAGGATATCACTGGAATATTACTCAATCTACAATTCATCCATTTGTTATCTACTATAAATCTGATGACATTTTACAACACAAAAGCTTTGTTATAATTCTAATTGCAGTAATCATGATAGTATAGCGGTGCATCTTTTCGTCAATAAAATGATTAAATTTCTGAAAGAAGGCCACAGAATGATGATTAAGAAAATATTTGTCGTATCAGATGGAGCTGGAGCCCAATATAAAAATAAGTACAATTTTATAAATTTATGTAATTTTAAAGCTGATTTTCAAATAGATGCAGAGTGGCACTTTCACGCAACAAGTCACGGAAAAAGTGCTTGTGATGGAATAGGGGGCACATTGAAGAGGGCAGCTCATCGATTCAGCCTAGCCAAGAAGGATACCATTCAAACATCAGCTGACTTGTACAACTGGGCATCGAATTCGTTTTCAACTTCAATGAGTTTCGAATATTCAACAGAAGAAGATATGTCGAAATGAAAAAAAAAACTAAATAAAATATACTCCCAAGCAATCACAATAGTTGGTACACAATCATTCCATGCGTTCATACCAGTTAGTTCAACCACACTGTATGTTAAAAAATACTCCAATTCTGATGTCTCCGAATTACGTAAAGTTAGTAGAGAAAATAACATGTACTTTTTATACTATTATAAGGTAATAAACAGTATATATATAATGTATTTATTCAGAACAATCTTCTTTTATTTATAAAATATGATGTAAAATTTTTGCAAACATTATAATTTTGACAGGTAACGCACATTTTTAAATTAAAAAATTAGCCCTAAGTGCCATGGTTATGGAGTTATTGATATATAACCATTTGGATCTTTTTTTTCTCGAACGGGCTGACCCCACACCCCGTTGTGTTCAGACCGGAGTTGCGCTTTCATGAGTTCTACTTATCTCCCATACAAAGTTTTTTCAATCCGAAGTACCCCTCTCCAGTATTGGCCAAAAAATTTTTCAATTTTGACAGGTAGTGCAAATATTAAAATTAAATATCTCGAGGAAAAAAAAAATAATTATATCTGAAAAAAATTGATATGTTTTAGTGTACGAATAGACCTCTCTTTTGGCGAAAAAAAAATTTAAATATTGCTTGATCTTCGACCCTAGTGCCATCTTTGAAAAAAAATATCTCAATATATTTTTTACAGTGCACCAAAATTTTTTTACAGTGTAATTTTTCAGAAAGTATTTTTAATTACCTTCCAAACAAAAAAAAATTACTAAA